>CM046953.1:109300243-109900243 GCA_025698515.1 Gossypium sturtianum
CTTTTGAATAAATTTGAAAATTTTAGGATAAACCTGAAAAATTAGGAAAGTAGGGGTCACACGGCCGTATGGCCAGGCTATGTGACATAGCTTAGACCGTGTTGACATTCGAAGTAGGGACACACAACCGTGTCCCAGCCTGTGTGCCTGCTCGTGTGTGTATTTGAAATAAGGTCACACGGCCATGTGCAAGCCGTGTGCTAAACTGTGTGACAAACTGTTTCGAAACACACAGCCGTGTCATAGGTTGTGTCTCAGACGGTGTGAAACATGCACTTATAATATAAATGACACACGGTCATGTGAGGTGGTTGTGTGTGACACACGGTCGTGTGACAGACCGTTTCCTAGGTCGTGTGCTCCAAATTTAGCCCCTAAAACAAGCCATTTCAAAACCTATACTTGTATACCAAAACACACCTTTCCCATACACATTTATATGACCAAAACACACCTTAAACACATACAAAACATACCAATTCAACCATCCTATATGTTCTAACCAATATGTCATTCAAAGGCACCACATTTCAAACACCTAATCTAAATCAATTTAACATTATAAGTTCAATCATTTAATATACTTCATATACAAACCGTCAACAAAAGCATTAAGGCACGCCGAGGCTTGGCACAATCCAAGACATACCACATAGACATACAACCCTATACATGCCATTTATAACCATTTCAATATATTCAAAGCTACCTAAGTGGATCGATGGATAGTGTGATCGTGCTCTAACGAAGATTCCAACCGTTCAAGCTTTCCAACGATCTGCAAAATAAAGAAAACAGCTATATAAGCAACTAGTGTTTAGTAAACTCATATAAAGGAACTTAAACTTACAAATTGCATTAAATTAATCAACCATGAGTAATTCCATTTAGTCATAGACCAAATTTCCTTATCCTATACACCATACCTTACAAGGTTAGTAGGTGAAGCAACACACATATAAATCCAACCCAATCAAGGCGTAAAACATATCAAGCATTTCAATTTCACCATTCATCTATCATATGACTACCATATACCTTTATTTTCTTTTAACTATACTTATCATATATTCCATATCCTTACTTTAAATCATAGATCATTTCATAGAGTCATATACTCTGTAAAGCTTTAATTACCCGTTCATATCATGAAAGTAATTTCACTATATTGGCAATCCCATACAAGCACGCATACTAACCCTATTGGCATGCCAATTGTATCCTGAGCGTTTACTACGTTCAACTGGACATTAAGCATAAATTTGTTACTTTTATACACATTAATCATTCGGAAGCACTTCATCATTTTTGTATATTTACAATAACTCCAATACATTCATATCATTAGTGTGAAATCACAAAAATTGCTATCATCAACTATTCATTCTCATTTGTAGTAATTGATATCCAATAATAACAAATGAAATTTCTCAAACATATATTCAACTAACTAACAAACAATGATATAATAACAAGATATTTACATTTACATATCAAAACATTATGAACTAACCTTAATCAAAGTAAACATTTAAAGAGACAATCTATAATTCCTGATCACCAAATACAAATTCACCAATCTCATTAGTTGATCCATAATAATAATTTATCACACCTTTATCAATTTAATTTAAACATAGCATAAATATCTATTTACATTCAACCAAAAAAAAAATAATGATTTCAATCCTTATACAAACTTACCTCGACAAATACAATTGTAAAAACGAAGCCGACAACTAATCCAACACTTAGTTTTTCCTCGGTTTTGATCCGTTTGGCTCATTTCTTGATCTAAATAATATTTTTTATTCAATTAAATCATTGAAATAACTTAATATAATTAATTCAACTTATAACCCTTATTAATGGAAAATTTACAAAATTTTCCCCAATATTTTACCTTTTATGCAATTTAGTCCCTAAACCTAAAACTTGCAAGTTTACCATTTTTAGCTAAAATTTATGTTAGCCGATTTTCATAGGATTTCTAAACAGCCTATATTCATCAAAATTTCACATTAAGTCCCATGAATTTTTCTCTTTTAACAAATTAATCCTTTAACATTAAATTTACTAAAAATAACTTAACAAAATACCTCTATTTAACAATCAAGCTTAGTAATCTATCAATTAAATTCAGAAACACACTTAAACAATTCATGACAAGTCCCTAAACTTTTAACAATTTTACAAATTGACCCCCGGGTTAGCTAGATTAAGCTAAAACGATCACAAAAACATAAAAATCATTAAAAATGGACCTCAAAATCTCACACATGCATTGTAGGAAGCTTGGCTGAACCACCCTTGCCCAAAAATGGTGTTTCATTCGATTGAGGAAGAAGAACATAAAGAAAGAAAAATGTTTTTCTTTTTGCTTATTACTTATTACTTAATATTTACTTTATTTATTAATAAAATAAATCATATAAATTAACTAAAATTGGCTACCAACCGTGCACGCTTTTTGTTTAAGGAATTATTGCCACATAAATTGTAACACCCTAAACCCGGCCTAGATGTTACGATCAAATCTGACATGTCACATCGAAGAGATTTTTGAAATTTGGACTTGTTGATAACAAAATCCGTATTTAAGTTAAAACCCATTTAGTTTTTATTGCTTGAGAAAAATTCGGCAGATTAAGTTACTACAATCTGAAAACAGCTTATCAAAACGATTGCCATATTTGTTACCGTCGATTTCTTAAACTGAATAAAACCGCGGAAGCTTCTCTAATTAAAAAAAAACCTTGAAGTTTAAAATGCGTGTTTTTCTTAAAAACAGTTGTTATTTTGAAAACTAATTTATATCAGTTTGGCAGTTTAAAATATGAAATCAAAACCCAATTAAAAATTAAATCCACCAATGGCCTTATTACATAATCAATAGCCCAATATGAAATTTAAATAAGTAAGTCTAAAGCAGAACATCAGCGATCGTGTGGCCACCTCCGAGTCCCTCGCGGCTCCAAATCGTCTAAGGCTGGGGATTACCTGTACAGATAAAAGAAAGGGTGAGTTTACGAAAACTCAGTGTGTAATCCCCTATCCGTCGATCAAGAATAATATATACAAGAATGATGCGGGCACCGAGCCCTATTCAATAATAGTGCAGTGTGGGCCTTAGCCCATTACGGTAACAGTGTGGACCTAAGCCCAATACAGTATTAGTACGGTGCAAATATGCAACCCACCCCAATACAGCCAACAAACCATGTGGGGATAAAATCGACCCACCCACCCCAAGACACCAATATCGCAAAGATAGCTACCAAGACAATAACGCAGCAGAGCTGCAAGTAACAGTATATGTGGCAACGCCACCAGTAACAGTGAATGTGGCAGAGCCACCAGTACAGTACTTCCTCCATATCAAAATCCTAACCCCATGCAATATGTCATGTCATAAATAGTTCATGTATGCAAAGTTTCCTACTCAGTACAGTCTTACAACTAACATACAATCATCAGTGAACCTACCTCTAGGGGTAAAATGGTCATTTCCATCTATTAGGGGTCTAATAGTAATTTTACCGTTTAGGGGTATTTTGGTCACTTTACTTATTTCGGGGTCTCGGTGCAGATAACGACCTCCCCGAAGGTCTACAGTCACCTCGAGCGACACAGATAACCTAAATGGTCATAACGGTGTAAATGGGCCCAAGGCCCATTATTCGGCCCAAGTGGGGCCACACACTCGTGTGGCCCATTTAGCCCAAATTCAGTCACGACTATGTGAAATACATAGCCCAGTCCAGTATTTGCCACTTATCGTAGGTTTTATCTGTGCGGGGCCCACGAGCCCATTGGGCCCACACGGCCTATTTCAGCCAAATGAGGCCCATATCGGCCCAAGTGCACGAGAACGCTCGTGGTGGCCTCTACAGTCTATTGCCCATGATTTGTGGGCTCGGTTTACCACACGAGTGATCACACGCTCATGAGGCCTCAAATGTCAAAGTTTCAGCTTTTCAGCATTTGCCGATTCACAGAAGAGAGAGGGGTGTGACTACACACCTGTTTGCGCAATGAACAGATTACCCCACGCGCGATCAACCTACAATCATCCCAAAACAATCAATCTTTCATCCTTTCATGATCATTAACACTAAAACCCCAAACCGATATCACCACTTACCTTGACCAAAAGTTATGCGACTAATACTCTTAGATCGCTGGTTGAAAACGATCGGCCCATTCTTCTCGATTTACTGTGCATATAACGGATTTCATTAGCAATAATCGTTTAATACAAGGCTTGAATTGATACCCATAGTCCAAAGAATTAAAGCTAGAGCAGATTGGGTATTCGGCCAATACTACAAAAAAACCTACTTACCCTATAGTGTTCGGCCAAAGAAGTATTCGAAGAAGAAAGCAGAGATGTGCAGAGAAGCATGGCAGTCGATGCTCCACCAATTGTCAGAGACTATCATCCAAATGGTTTCGAAATAACAAGACAAGATTTATGATATTCAGTCAATATTGAAAAAGTAGAGAAACAAAAGAGAGGGGAAAAGAGAAAATGTAGTATTTGGCTTACCAAAGTGTTATGAAGAAAGGTTCGGCTATTTCTTTAAGAAAAGAGGAAGAGAGGCGAAAGCGGAAATGATCCAGAGATAGTATATTTGGCCAATGTTGAGGAAAGGTGAAGGAGAAATAAGGGAAGAAGAATGAATTCGTCAAAAGGAAAAATAGCAAAGAAAAAGGAACCCGAAAGGTACTGAGAGGCACTTGACTTACCAGGTATCGACCAAAGTGATTTACGATGCCAAGACACAAAACCCAATTCAGCCAGGGAGAAACGAAAAAAGAAAAATACCAAAAGAAAAAAAACCGAACAATGACTATACCAAAAGAAGTCTCTGCCGAATTTCTGAGTAGCTAGACACCAAATTCGGCACTACTCTCCCCACAACCAAAATCCTTGATTTCTTCCTAAAATCTCTCCCCAATCCTCTCCACGATTTGCACCACAATCCTCTCCTCAAATCTCTCCAATCTCTCATCTATCAGAATTTTACTGCAACTCAACTACTAGCCGAACCCTCAGCAAAATAAATACCCCCTCATGCAATGCCAACACTCGAACCTTAGACCCCTTCCCACTCTTGTAACGCCACAACCACTGCACCAATAGGCTTTTTGTGACTTCAAACAAGCACAATAATTAATAAGACCTATGTGCCAGTGTCCAGATTCTTTTAAGAGCAAATTTTAAAAATTCTGCAAAACCAAGACTTGAACCCAGGCTTCTCAAACACTCCTATACACACCCAAATCACTTAGCCATTAAATCAAACAAGCAATTTGTGTCAGATCATGCAAAATTAAAGACCCTATATTTTTGGGGCGTTACATAAACCCTTGTGACCTTCAAAATTTAAATATTTAGCTCTTTTAACTAACAAAACTAACTTTTGTAACTTTTACAATTTAGTCATTTTTACTTAATTAACTATTTAAACGTTAAAATTTCTTAGCCAAATTTAAATATGACCCTAATACCACTTCGTAAATATTTATGAGCTCAGTTTATAGAAATGAGGTCCCAATATCTCATTTTCTAAAACCACTTGACTTTAGGGACATACCCTTTGAACCTAACTATTCTTTCAATTAACAAAAATCATTAAATCAAATGTCAATAATATTATACTTGACTCATAAATATTAATTAATAATATTTTCAAACTCTCATGTCAAATTTGTGATCCCAAAATCACCATTTCTAACACTACTGAAAAACGGATTGTTACAACAACTCAACATGTTCACTATGACCGAATGATTTACTTTCATTTTCGGGCTTCAAAACATTCCAGAAAAAATAAACTCATTCTTCCACCTTTTTTTAAGTAATCCTATATAGGATTGCAAGTTTCCATTTTCATTTTCATTTCTATTTCCATTTTTGGAAACCTACATTCATTTCCAAATGATTCCATTTCTCTATTTCAGATAAACCCATAATCATTGTTTAATGTTTCTCATTTCTCTTTTTCAATTCATTCTATTCATTTCTATTCCAACATGCAATTCATTTTTGGTTTCAACGAGCCAACGGAGGGACCTATTGGACATATATAGTTGAGGCTCAAATGATTTATAATTAAGTTCTAGCTTTTCGCCTATTAGTTATAAACTCATTTAGTCACGAAGTCATTCCACTATAGTATCGTAACTGAGCTCTCCTCAACGACATACCATTACGAAAGCAACTACTCAGTTCTCATCTAATGACCTTGTCATAAATGTGTTACCCTCATAGGATATGTTTGACCTCTTTGGGATTATATTCCTTCTCCCAATATGATCCTATTTTATCTCATAGTTACCATTACATCTTCTTTCATGAAAAGTCAATCACTTTCAAATAGTGATCAAGTCATCCATCATAAAGACAGACGACCCGAGGCCACATTTACTTTTCATCAACCATGTAATACCAATGAGAGGATATCATTTACCCATGTTTTGGGCTATGAATTACACTATTTTGAACGATGCTACATACTACAAAAGTCGTACACCCAATGCACTAGCTTTCGGTTCCTTATCTATTTGAACTCAGGCTTTTACTTACATCAAAGTGTACGAGTCATGCATACATAATCTGCCATCGACTCAGGATTTAGGTATGTCACATTATGAACATCACAAGTGAATAAATCCATAAATGGATTCAAGATCTATTCTATTTGGGTTATGTCTGATGTACTATCAGTCCAGTTAGTCACATATATGTCTCTATCTTCTGGTATTCATCCGCTCCGATGCCCTAGACAAGACATCTCCCTATTGGACTTCATAGATGACATATTAGTCTTTCAATCGATTTACTCATTTTTATTAGAATAAGGACATGTTTAGGTTCATCTAGTAATGCAAGTTGCCTTTTTGTACTATGATCCGACCACGTAATACCGCTTAATATTAGTTAAACATTTAAACAACCAATGAGCAACATTTGCTTCTATTTTTCTTTGTGTACAAAAACCATGTGAGGACAATTATACAAAGTACATTAATGTAATTAATGAATTTGTTTTATTAACCAATTTGTTCGAAAAAAATTCAAGTGTATATTGATGAAAGTACTACACTTAGGGCTCTAGATCCAACACATAGTAGGTGTCCGAGAGACTAAGAGTGGAGGTGGATGCATGACCTACATGTGTGATAGAAATTTGTGTACCATTAGCTATATGAACAGGTGGAAGAGAGGAGGAAAGAGACATGTGTGGAGAAATTTTATATATTAGGTGTCATATGATTATAACATGTAACACCCCAAACCCGGCCTAGACGCTACGACCGGATCTGGCATGTCACATGAAAGGGTTGTTTAAAAACTGCGCTTTCATCAAAAACTTCGTATTCTTTCTTTAAAACTTCGAGCTTTGTTGTTAGTGAAGATCTGGTTTGTCTTTATGGTTATTCTTGTAAAAACGTTATTGTTATTCCTTTTATTACTATTATTATTATTATTTCCCAAAAACTTGTTTAAAATAGAAATTAAATTCAGTGACTTGCGGGAACATGATATTTTGAAAACAGTTATTAACTTTTTACGAAAACCCGGAGTTTAATCGTTTATAGTTTGAGTATAATTGTAATGAAAGCTTAAAAGAAAAGTTAAAATCTAATGGCCTTATTACAAAATATTAAAACCCAAATTAAAATAAATCTCAAAATAAAGTAATACGGGAATTTACTAAGGTTCCGATGTATGGCCACCACGGAGTCCTCCGCTGCGCCAAATCCTCTAATGCTGGGGATCACCTGCAAGGTTAAAGCAGAGGGTGAGTTACAAGAACTCAGTGTGTAATCCCCTAAACGGTCATTAACTGGGTCTGAGCCCATACAGAAGCAAACTGGGTCGAAGCCCTTACAGAAACAGACTGGGCCAAAGCCCATGCAGAAACAGACTGGGCCTTAACCCTATATACATAATAATGCAACCAGAGTATGTAACCCAACTCAATAATCCATCCGCTACACACCACCCGTACCAGCCCAACACACCTGTGGGGATTTCTAAATCGACCCACCCATCCGCTACACACCAGTATGGCAGACAAGCTGCTAATCACAGAATCTATAGTGAAGCCACCAGAATAACAGAATATACGTGGCATAGACACTATACAGATTGTGGCAGAGCCACCAGAATATGTGGCAGAGCCACCAGATTACACTTCCTCCGATCATCAATATCCCATTCCCATGCAAAATGTCATGTATGCAAACATATATCCAATATGATGTATGAAATGAATTACCATTATAACTAGATAAACAGATTACACAAAATCATACTAATCAACTCTTAAGGGTATAACCGTAATTTTACCCACTGAGGGTATTTCAGTAATTTACCCACCAGGGGTATTTTGGTAATTTACCCTCTAGGGGTATTTTGGTAATTTCGCATTCAACAGCCTTTCCGAAGGCCTACTGTCACCTCGAGCGATACATAACCCTTTTTGGGTCTCTACGGAACTATTGGGCCTAAACTCCATTTTAGGCCCAAACGGGCCCACACGTTCGTGTGGCCCATTTCGCATGATTTCGGGCTCAAATTCGCAAATTTCGCATTCAGACTTATCATTTGACAGTTTTCTAACAGTTTTGACCAAGTGGGCCGAAAAGCCCATTTGGCCTGCTTTCTTACCGGCAGTTCACATACTCGGGCCATGAGAGTGCTCGTGAGACTCTCGACGACTTATCACCGTTATTCACATTTCAATTTACCACTACGAGCGTTCGCATGCTCGAGTGGTCACAGATGCCGATTTCTGGCTTTTTCGGCTTTCGGCCGAATCACAGAACATCTCATGCAAACATGCATTCGAAGAGGTGTGAGATTACACACCTGTTTACGAGCGTAGATTGAAACCCTTGAGATTACGCACCTATGAAATCCATACACTTTAAAACATTAGTCTTAGTCTAGGTAAGACATATCCAATTGATTGAAAACAACCACTTAATCCACACCACTTACCAACAGCCAGGAGATCCACTGCAAGGAAATGGTGTTTAGTTGGTGCTCTGATTAAGCACGTCGAGACCCTAGTAGTGATTGACACAAAATAGATGTTAGCAACACCCTTTCGTCTTGAGTAAGAACTAACCAATCAGTACAACCCCATCACCTATATTCAGCCTTAACCTTACTTACCAACCCACTTTCGAAAACCAAAGGCTAGAAGAATGATGAGAGTGTATACTAACACTCTAACAGATTCGACCCGCACCAAAAGAACCAAGAAGGATTCGAGGTAGAAAAGAATAGATTGATTCGGCCTTAGTCAAAAAGAAACCGAGTGAGATATTCGGCTTCAGAGGAAAGAAAAGATAGAAAACTAAAGGAAGAGTAAACCATACCTTAAGCCAAGAGTGAGCCGAATGGGAAGAAGAGTTTCGGCACTAGCAGTAAAACAAGGGAACTCACAATTCAGCTATGAAGGCTGAGTCGAAACGAGGATCAAATATAGAACACAAACTAAGAGGTTAGGTGTAGAAAGATTCGGCTATAGTAAGAAAAGGTTAGAGGAGGAAGTCGGCCAATACTATTTAGGCAATCAACAGGTAAAGAAAGTGCTTTGAAGAGAAAAAGAGAAGAAAAGCATAAGGGAAATTTTGTGTTTTCGGTAAAGAAAGGTGAAGCAAGGTGACCCGAAATGAAAAAGAAAAGAAATAATTTCCAAAAGTATTTCGGTTTTACTCTCTCCCAAATGACCGAATATGCTACCTAGCCAAAATGTCGAATTTCCTACTCAAAACCACCCCTAGCCGAAATTTCCATCCCACCACACACTCCACATTCGGCCAACCACTTCCACAGCATCCACTTCCCTGATTTTCTCCTACATTTGCTCCACCAAACACTCTCCACCTCCCATTCAAATCATTTGACCAAGTCCTCCCTCTCTCCTGCAGAGTTCTACTCCAACTCCGCCTCTTCTCCTCCTTGAGCACAAAAATAAAACTCCCATATGCTGCATGTGGGATTCGAACCTCCAACCTCCTTGCACTCCCCTTGACGCCACACCACCTTGCCACCCACTCCACTTGTGTCTCCTAAACACACACAATATTACTTAAGTCCAGCCTCTGCTAGCTCTTCCCACTAAGGTGCCCAAAACCCAAAATTTCGCCAGGGCTTGGGCTCGAACCCGAGCCTCCCTAGGACCCCCAAACACACCCAAACAACCCACAGAGCAAACATAACATGCATTTTCACAAATATCACAGACCCTTAAATTTTAGGATGTTATAGTTCTACCCCCTTAAATAAATTTCGGCCTCAAAATTTATTTGATCAAAAGAGATGGGGGTATTGCTGACGTACTGCCTCCTCAGGTTCCCACGTGGCTTCTTCTGACCCGTGATTACGCCACAACACTTTGACTAACGGAACAGATTTCCTCCTCAACACTTTCACATCACGATCCAAAATCTGCACGGGTTCCTCTTCAAATGACAGATCAGGTCTAACCTCGATTTCCTCCACCGACACTATATGAGATGGATCTGAACGGTAGCGCCAAAGATCAAAACATGGAATACATCATGTATCTGATTCAGCTCCATGGGCAACTCAAGCTGATAGGCCACCGGTCCCACACGTTTCAACACCCGATAAGGTCCAATGAACCTAGGGCTTAACTTGCCCTTCCGTCCAAATCTCAAAATCTTCTTCCAAGGTGAGACCTTTAAGAAGACATAATCACCCACCAAAAACTCTATCTCCTTACGCTTCAGATCCGCATACGACTTCTGTCTGTCAGAAGCTTCTTTTAACCAATCCTGAATCAACTTAACCTTTTCCTCAGTTTTTGAAATCAATTCTGGACCCAACAACCGTCGCTCACCCAATTCTGTCCAACACGTCAGGGTACGACACCTACGACCATATAACGCCTCATAGGGTGCCATCTGAATGCTGGATTGGTAATTATTGTTATACGCAAATTCTGCTAACGGTAAATAATCTTCCCAACTACCTCAGAAATCGATCACACAGGCCCTTAACATGTCTTCCAGAATCTGGATTACCCTCTCCGACTGACCATCAGTCTGTGGATGAAACGCTGTGCTAAAGTCTAACCTTGTACCCAAAGCTTCGTGTAACGCCCTCCAGAACCGAGATGTAAACCTAGGGTCCTTATCCGATATGATAGACACTGGTACCCCATGCAATCTCACAATTTCTACCACATACAACTTGGCCAGCCTTAGTAGCGAATAGTCAGTGCGAACGGGTATGAAATGTGCGGACTTAGTCAACCGGTCAACGATTACCCACACTGAATCTTTCTTAGTAGGCATCAGGGGTAGCCCACTAACAAAATCCATTGTTATCCTCTCCCACTTCCAGATTGGAATCTTCACCGGCTGCAGAAGTCCCAAATGCAGCTGATGCTCCGCCTTCACTTGCTGGCATGTCAAACACTTGCTCACGAAGTCGGTAACCTCACGTTTCAATCCTGGCCACCAGTACAGTTCACGTAGGTCTCGGTACATCTTGCTTCCACCGGGATGCATAGTGTATGGACTACTATGCACCTCCCGCAGAATCAACTGTCTTAATTCAGAGTCCTTCGGCATACAAACTCTTCCCCAAAAACATAACACTCCTTCACTGTTCAGCCCAAAATCCACCGTCTCTCCACTTTCCACTTGCTAAAAACGAGAATCTAATGACTCATCCAATGCCTACTTCTCCTTAATCTGACTAACCCACATTGGTTTCACCTGAAGTTCTGCCAACAAACTACCGTCCTCATAAAGGCTGAGATGAGCAAACATAGCTCTCAAATCAGATACCACCTTCCGACTTAATGCATCTGCTACCATATTGGCTTTACCAGGGTGATACTCAATCGAGCAGTCGTAGTCCTTTAGCAACTCTATCCACCTCTGTTGCCTGAGATTTAACTCTTTTTGGGTAAGGAGATACTTCAGACTCTTATGGTCGGTGTAGATGATCGACTTTTCTCCATACAGATATTGTCTCCATATCTTTAGGGCGAACACCACTATAGCCAGTTCTAAATCATGAGTGGGGTAGTTCACCTTATGTGGCCTTAGTTAGCGAGATGCATACGCCACTACTTTCCCTTCTTGCATCAGCACACAACCCAAACCTGTGTGTGACGCATCACAATAAACAACAAATTCTTTCCCTGCCTCAGGCTGAATCAGCACTGGTGCTTCAGTCAGAATCTTCTTCAATTTCTCAAAACTCTCTTGCTGCTTATCCGTCCACACAAACGGTACCCCCTTACGAAGTAATTTAGTTAGAGGCGCAGCAATTAAGGAAAACCCCTCGACAAACCGCCTGTAGTACCCAGCCAAACCCAGAAAACTTCGGATCTCTGACACTGACTTTAGTGGCTTCCAATCCAATACAGCTTCAACTTTTCAAGGATCAACCCTAATCCCCTCGGCAGACACAACATGCCCCAAAAATGTCACTTCCTTCAGCCAAAACTCGCACTTACTGAATTTGGCATAAAGTTGCTTTTCCCTTAATATTTACAGCACAACCCGAAGATGTGAATCATGCTCTTCCTCCATTCTCGAATACACTAAAATGTCGTCTATGAATACCACCACGAACTAGTCTAGCTAGGGTTGGAAGACCCGGGTCATCATATCCATAAAAGCAGCTGGTGCGTTCGTTAATCCGAACAGCATAACCAAAAACTCGTAATGCCCATAACGAGTTCAGAATGCAGTCTTGAATATTCTGCCTCCTTGACCCTTAGCTGATGATATCCCGATCTTAAATTAATTTTTGAGAAAACTAAAGCTCCTCGCAGCTGATCGAACATATCGTCAATCCTTGGTAGCAGGTATTTGTTCTTAACAGTTAGTTTGTTCAACTGGCAATAGTCAATGCACATACGCATCGACCCATCCTTCTTCTTCACGAACAATACCGTCGCTCCCCACGGAGACACACTTGGTCGGATGAAACCACGATCCAACAGCTCTTGGATCTAAGCCTTAAGCTCTACCAACTCCTTCGGTGCCATCCTATAAGGGGCGATGGACACCGGAGCCGTCCCCGGTAACAGCTCAATGCCGAATTCAACCTCACGATTCGGAGGCAACCCCTGAAGCTCTTCAGGAAAACATCCGAAAACTCCTTCACGGTTCTGACATCCTCAAAAGACAATTCCTTAACATCAGATGTACTGACAAAAGCTAGAAACGCCTCACACCCTTTACGCACCATCTTCTCGACCTTTAGTGTCGAAATCACATTGGACAGATAATCCCTTCTTTCTCCTATCACAATTACTTCCTCGTCCTCTGTGGTCCTTAATACCATACGCTTAGCAGCGCAATCCAAGTTCACACGGTGCTTAACTAGCCAGTCCATGCTTAGTATAAGATTAAACTCACCGAACGGTAGTTCCATCAAATCTGCCGGGAATACAATCCCTTGTACTTCTAAAGGTACATTCCTAAACAGCTTGTTCACTACCACAGATTGTCCTAAGGGACTAATTACCGACATATTTCTATCAACAACCTCAAACTGTATCCCCAGAGTCCCAGACACAGTACATGCAACATATGAATGGGTAGATCCAATATCAATCAAAGCTGTAAATGGCACATCAGATATAAGAAACATACCGGTTATGACGTCTGGTGCGTCGCCATCCTCCCGTTGTCGAGCCGCATAAACCAGTCCCGGCTATCTTGCATCTGTATTACCAGTACCTCTGCCCGGTGCTCCACGACCTTATCCAAACCCATTTCCCCCTCTGGCCAGACCACGACCTCTCGGTGGCTGCTGACCACCTCTCCCTGGCTGCTCAAACCTCTGACCTACTATCTGCGCCCTAACAGGCTCCCGAGGACAGTCCTCTATCTGATGGTCCTTGGACCCACATCTGAAACACCCACCAAATCTTCTCCAGCACTCCTCCGGATGTGTTTTCCCACACTGCACATAGGGTTGCAATCGACCCACAGCAACTGGCATCCCAACTCGAGCTGGCCCATCTAACCTAGGCCTCTTTTGGAATCCCCCAGAATAACCTGAAGACCCAAAACTTCTCTTATTCTTGCCTCTATCCTTATCTCAATTTTGCCTCTCAGAATGTTTCACCTCTTCGGCAATCTTTACTTTCTCAACCAAAGTGGCAAAATCTCTTTCTCTCTACGGAGCTATCAGTACCCGCAGCTCATCCCGCAGACCATCCTCGAATCGCACACAGCACTCATAGTCAGTCGCAACAATACCCCGAGCATAACGACTTAAGCGCAGAAACTCTGCCTCATACTCTGCTACGGATTTACTCCCCTGAACCAGATTCAAGAATTCTTTCCTCCGAGCGTCCATATAGCTAGCCCCGACATATTTTCCCTGGAAAGTCGTCTTAAAGAAGTCCCAGGTTATACAATCCACTTGGGTACCTTCCCTCACCGTGAGCCACCACTGGTATGCCTCATCTCTCAGTAGGGATACCGCCCCTTTCAGCTTCTGCTCCACCAAGCAGTCCAGATCATCCATGATCCGCTCCACAGCCTCCAACCAATATTTCGCCACATTCGGGGCTACACCAGAGATGCCCTTAAAAACCTCGGCCCCTCGGCCGAAAGTCGCTCGAAATAGACCCACGGGCTCTGACCCAAGATTTGTTCCAAAGAACCTGCTCCAAAACTCGCGCAAGATTGCTTGGGGCAGCATCGCCCCTCCACTCGATCATGAGACCTTGTTTTGGCCATCGTGATGCACAGTGCTTCCTTCGTGTATATACCACGATGCGAGGATCCACCCTAGCACCTCGGCCTCTACCACGGCCGCGTGTACCACGTCCACGTCCTCTTGTACTCATACTGCTGAATCGAGTTAATCTGATTAAGAATTTTATGAATCAGTTTATAATTCCAATGTTTATTAGAAAATGTTTTATGAAAATAGATATAAGAGTTATTTTCGCAGATCAAATTTCCTAAGGTTCAGTCTCTATATTCTTAGCTCCTACAGCTAGAAGTTTCAATGTACTACTACTAACTCTAGTAGTTTTCTCCCTACAGTCATTTCATCATACAATCAAGCATAAAGTAAGAGGACTTACGGATTTGGTGCCGGAGACTCGAGGTGCCATACTTCCAATAAAGACATATATTTTCTAAACCATATTTCAAAAAAAATTTGAAAAATGTTTTCGAACCCATACCACAGCCGAGTTTTGCAACCGGGCTCTGATACCACTAAAAATAACACCCCAAACCCGCCTAGACATTACGATCGGATCTGGCATCTCACATGAAAGGGTTGTTTAAAAATTACGCTTTCGTCAAAAACTTCGTATTCTTTCTTTAAAACTTCGAGCTTTGTTGTTAGTGAAGATCCGGTTTGTCTTTATGGTTATTCTTGTAAAAATGTTATTGTTATTCCTTTTATTATTATTATTATTATTCTTATTATTATTTCCCAAAAACTTGTTTAAAACAGAAATTAAATTCAGTGACTTGCGGGAACGTGATATTTTGAAAACAGTTATTAACTTTTTATGAAAACCCGGAGTTTAATCGTTTATAGTTTGAGTATAATTGTAATGAAAGCTTAAAAGAAAAGTTAAAATCTAATGGCCTTATTACAAAATATTAAAACCTAAATTAAAATAAATCTCGAAATAAAGTAATACGGGAATTTACTAAGGTTTCGGTGTATGGCCACCACGGAGTCCTCCGCTGCCCCAAATCCTCTAATACTGGGGATCACCTGTAAGGTTAAAGCAGAGGGGTGAGTTACGAGAACTCAGTGTGTAATTCCCTAAACATTCATTAACCGGGTTTGAGCCCATACAGAAGCAAACTGGGCCGAAGCCCTTACAGAAACAGACTGGGCCGAAGCCCATGCAAAAACAGACTGGGCCTTAGCCCTATATACATAATAATGCAACCAGAGTATGTAACCCAACTCAATAATCCATCCGCTACACACCACCCGTACCAGCCCAACACACTTGTGGGGATTTCTAAATCGACCCACCCATCCGCTACACACAAAAGATGGCGCATAAGTCGCTAATCACGTAACTGTGGTGAAGCCACCGTAATAACAAATATACGTGGCATAGCCACTATATAGATTGTGGCAGAGCCACCAGAATATGTGGCAGAGCCACCAGATTACACTTCCTCCGATCATCAATATCCCATTCCCATGCAAAATGTCATGTATACAAACATATATCCAATATGATGTATGAAATGAATTACCATTATAACCAGATAAACAGATTACACAAAATCATACTAATCAACTCTTAAGGGTATAACCGTATTTTTACCCACTGAGGGTATTTCAAGAATTTACCCACCAGGTATATTTTGGTAATTTACCTCCGTGGGTATTTTGGTAATTTTGCATTCAATGACCTTTCAAGGCCTCTGTCACCTCGAGCGATACATAACCCTTTTTGGGTCTCTACGGAACTATTGGGCCAAAATTCCATTTTAGGCCCAAACGGGCCCACACACTCGTGTGGCCCATTTCGAATGAATTCGGGTTCAGATTCGCAAATTTCGCATTCAGACTTATCATTTGACAGTTTTCTAACAGTTTTGCCCAAGTGGGCCGAAAAGCCCATTGGGCCCATTTGGCCCGTTTCGGCCCGATCAGGCCCGTTACAGCCTCAGTTTTGCGAGAGTGCTCGTGAGACTCTCGACGACTTACCTCCATTATTCGCATTTCGATTTACCACTACGAGCGTTCGCACGCTCGAGTGGTCACAGATGCCGATTTACGCTTTTTCGACTTTCTACTAATCACGTAACATCTCATGCAAACATGCATTCGGAGAGGTGTGAGATTACACACCTGTTTACGAGCGTAGATTGAAACCCTCGAGATTACGCACCTATGAAATCCATACACTTTAAAACATTAGTCTTAATCTAGGTAAGACATCCAATTGATTGAAAACAACCACTTAATCCACACCACTTACCAACAGCCAGGAGATCCACTGCAAGGAAATGGTGTTTAGTTGGCCCTCTTATTAAGCACGTCGAGACCCTAGTAGTGATTGACACAAAATAGATGTTAGCAACACCCTTTCAATTTAAGTAAGAACTAACCAATCAGTACAACCCGATCACCTATATTCGGCCTTAACCTTACTTACCAACCCACTTTCGAAAACCAAAGGATAGAAGAATGATGAGAGTGTATACTAACACTCTAACAGATTCGGCCCACACCAAAAGAACCAAGAAAGATTCGAGGTAGAAAAAAATAGATTGATTATGCCTTAGTCAAAAAGAAACCAAGTGAGATATTCGTTTAGAGGGAAGAAAAGATAGAAAACTAAAGGAAGAGTAAACCATACCTTAAGCCAAGAGTGAGCCGAATAGGAAGAAGGGTTTCGGAACTAGCAGTAAAACAAGGGAACTCACAATTCGGCTATGAAGGCTGAGTCGAAACGAGGATCAAATATAGAACACAAACTAAGAGGTTAGGTGTAGAAAAGATTCGGCTATAGTAAGAAAAGGTTAGAGGAGGAAGTCGGCCAATACTGTTTAGGCAATCAACAGGTAAAGAAAGTGCTTTGAAGAGAAAAAGAGAAGAAAAGCATAAGGGAAATTTTGTGTTTTCGGTAAAGAAAGGTGAAGCAAGGTGACCCGAAATGCAAAAGAAAAGAAAGAATTTCCAAAAGTGTTTTGGTTTTACTTTCTCCCAAATGATCGAATATGCTACCTAGCCTAAATGCCGAATTTCCTACTCAAAACCACCCCTAGCCGAAATTTCCATCCCCCCACACACTCCACATTCGGCCAACCACTTCCACACCATCCACTTCCCTGATTTTCTCCTACATTTGCTCCACCAAACACTCTCCACCTCCCATTCAAATCATTTGACCAAGTCCTCCCTCTCTCCTGCAGAGTTCTACTCCAACTTCACCTCTTCTCCTCCTTGAGCACAAAAATAAAACTCCCATATGCTGCATGTGGGATTCGAACGTCCAACCTCCTTGTACTCCCCTTGACGCCACACCACCTTGCCACCCACTCCACTTTTGTCTCCTAAACATACACAATATTACTTAAGTCCAGCCTCTGCTAGCTCTCCCCACTAAGGTGCCCAAAACCTAAAATTTCGCCAGGGCTTGGGTTAGGACCCCCAAACACACCCAAACAACCCACAGAGCAAAAAGAACATGCATTTTCAAAAATATCACAGACCCCTGAATTTTAGGATGTTACATAACAAGCCAAGTAGAATTACTCGGAGTAACAGACAAGACAGAATGTGAAGAGGAACTGAAAGATAAAACCTATTTTAGAAGAGGTACTAAGCAACTTAATGAGACGGAAGCAAAATTAGCAGAAGCAGGAGTAACAACTGATGAACCAAGAACAAGAAAAACTCCTTTAGAGTTGAGAGATCCATCAACCTTAGTAGTTTCACCAATTCGAAGGGGCCGAATCGGACAGTCACGAATAAGGTGGCCATGTTTATGAAAGTAACGACATTCCACCTTAGAGCAGGAGGTGAATTGATGGTCGTTCTGACGATAAATTTTAAAGAAAACATTGCTAGGGCGAGAAATCTTCATTTTCTCCATGATAGAGACAAATTAGATAGAAAGAGAGTGAAGAAATATGAGCAGATCGACGGAAAATGGTGGGAGCGATTTGGTCAACGGAGTAGTCAACGGCTTAGAATGACTTGAGTATGATGGCTTGACTTGGAGGCGGATTGGCTTGGGCAAAAAAAGGCAAAGCATGGGAAACAGATGACAAAACTATAAACAATACCAAAAAAATAGAGGAAAAAAAAGAAGAAAGGGAACCTAAGCTCTTGATACCATGTTATAAACTTAAAAAAAAAGTAAGAGGAATGAATTTATGTGTGTCTATTGTTGTACAAGTGCTAGATATTTATACTAGCACCTAGGAACTATACATGAAAATAACTAGACAAAAAATCCTAGATTATAGCCTAATTTGCATGATAGAATTAGATTTACATGCTAGAATCAGATTGATACAGATTTATATTAACACAAGTTAATCAAATTAATCATAATTAATCATAGATGAAAAAATAATCTCAATATGAAACATTAAATAAAAACTTCCTGCACATCTCTGCATCTTGTGTCTAAGACTTCAGAGAATAAATTTGATCTTCAATCCTCAAATGAATTAAATTGATCAGGTATGGATAAATATGTTTTCATAAATTTCTTGGCACTATATAATTATAATCTTTGATTAGCCGAGCGATTAAGGAATGGTGAAAATTGACGCGGTTTTGATTCCTCTCAACGATGCCTGGTTTTATTATTTTCTCTCCAACGACAAATCTTTTATAATTTTCTTGAGGAAATTTTTTTAATGGTTGATATGTAGGCAATCGATTGAGGAAGAGGGATAAAAATCGATGGGTGTAGGTTCAAACCCTTTAGTGGGTTAAGAGAATTTTTTTTCAAATTTTTGTTTGGGCTACGGGAAATAATTTAAGGAAAATGTTTAGAAGAGAATTGTGTTGATAGTATGTTATAAAAGTAAATAAAAATAAGATAACAAAGATGGTAAAGAACAAGAGAATAAAGAGAAATACGTATTATATTGGTCAATGAGAATTTTTACAATGTTTCTCCAAAATATATATTTATAGACATGAGAAGTATACATGATATAAAATTCTACATCTAATGGACATTAGAATCCCAAAATACATCAAACTTATTATCCTAATGAACAACCACTCCTATAATAATAAAATATTTATAACAATGAATAATTAATTTAATTAATTTTGATTTGGAAGAAAGAATTTTAGTCGACTTTGACTTTGGTAAAACCTATATATATTTATTTCTATTTTTATAATTTTCTAAAATTATATATAACGTTTCAAATTTTTATATATTTTTATTTTCGTTTTTATAATTTTTAAGGTCTATATATATTTCATAAAAGAAAAAATATTTTTTTTTCAAAAGAACGTCACATTATTTAATTGGCTATCAATTTTTTTAAATATCGGTTAGAAAGTGAATTTAAAAACATAATGGAGACATATTTTGTAACACCCCTTACCCGTATTCGACACCTGAACCGGGTACGAGGCATTACCTTACTTAACTTGCTTAATTACACAATATCGATCCATAAAATTTCATTTCAATTTAAAACTTTTCATTCGAGACCTTAATGTCCTTATTATAGGTCTACGAGACCCTAAAACTTCACCCGAAAAGATTCGGGACCAACCTAGAAACTTTTTAACACTTAGAAAATTTTGACATAAAACAGGGCCACACGCCCGTGTGAAGAAAAGGACATGCCCGTGTGGAATTTCACATGTCCGTGTTCCACACCTGTGTCGATTTATTTCTCATTTCGAACCTACAGGGGTTTTTACACAGCTGGACACACGCCCGTGTCCATTGCCTGTGTCCCTAACACGGCCTAGACACGCCCGTGTATGAAAACCTTGGCATTCTGTTTATGATGTCACCATCTCAATAAGGTCACACGGCCAAGGCACATGCCCGTGTCCTTAGACCCTGTGTCGAATTAAATTCCTAAATTCAAGTGCAGACTTCACACGGCCTGGGCACATGCCCGTGTCTTAAGCCGTGTCTCCCACACGGTCGAGACACACGGCCGTGTCTCTGCCCGTGTATTTACTACTGAGCATACTGACTTGCCAACTTAGCATGCATGGGGACACACGGCCTATCAACACGCCCAAGGGGCTGACCGTGTGTCACACACAGCCTAGACACACGCCCGTGTGTCTACCTATGTGGACATTTGTAAGGCTATTTACCAAGCCAAATGCCACCCTACAAAGCACTCATACTTATACCAATTCAATTCAACCTACATCATAGCCATAAGGCACTTCCAAGAATTCAAAATCAAGACATCCACACAAGTATGCACTTCATGAATTTCATCATCATTGAAATATATAAACTTGTCAAGTATTGGCCAATTTCCAATGACCATTTATAAAATGAATTGATTAACATTACTAGCCAACACTTTGGCTAACAAATATGACATAACAAAATGACCAAGTCCTATACATGCCATACTCAAAATAAATCTAACTTTGCTATACCAAGAGAAGTTGATAGTGCAATTTCGAACTCCGACGCCCTACGATCCTCGAGTTAGCTTGGCGGTACTACAAGGAAAAGGGAAATAAGAGAGGTAAGCATGAAGCTTAGTAAGTTTGCATGGAATAAATAGCAACATAAAGGCTCATAATGTCATCCATTCATTGCATTGAATAAAAACACAAAGCCTCAAGCACATGGCCATAACTTACTCATGCTTACTCTTACCAAATACATGTCATGTCACATTTTGTAAACATTTCTCGTGAATTACTCACATGTACCTATATCACTTCATCATATAGCTTTAGCGCTAATTTCATCTCTATTATAAGCTTAACTAATCACCTCGATGAATCACTTAGAATACCCAAGAATACACAATCATCATCGTACACATAAACACAATGCCAATGCCATATCCCAAATATGGTCTTACATGGGGTCACATCTCGATCCCGATGCCATATCCCAAATATGGTCTTATACGGGATCTCATATCGATGTCGATGCCATATCCCAGATATGGTCTTATGCGATTTCCATATTCGATGCCGATGCCATATCCCAGATATGGTCTTATACGGGATCTCAATTCGGTACCGAGGCCATGTCCCAAACATGGTCTTATACGGGACCTTACCAATCTCATGTCTTGATGATAATATCCTCTCACATCTTAAAGTTCAACCGGGACTTCAACATCATAATTTTTCATCATTTTCTCATTCAACATCTGTAACACCCTAAAATTCGAGTATCGATTATTGCATGATTTGGTGTTTAGATTATGAAGGAAAATTTTCTTATTATTTTTCGTGTTTATTATAGTCCTGAAGAAGAATTAGAATTATTCGGGGATGGAATAATTTTTAGTTTTTAAAATTTATTGAAGTGGAGCAAGTGGCGTTGACACATAAGTTAATTAATGTGTCAAAGTGTAGCATAAGATGAGTATATGGCAAAGTGGTGTTGGCGCATGAGTTAGTGCATGAGGGAAAAGGTTCGAATCCCTTGTTTAGCATTAGATGAATTTTTATTTTTAATTTTTCTGCACATGTATAGCAAGTGTCGGCCAAGTGCATATATGGAAAGTGTTGACCTTGTTATTTTTAGTTAGTATATCAAAGGATTAAGAAAATTGTTAACTTATGGAAGGGAATCAAGAAATTAAGGAAAGATATGAAGATATGGGGCAAGTATCAAGGAAAAGGTTATGGAAATAAAATCATGGCCATTTGACCATGCATAGGGACGACAATATGGTCTAGGGGGGAGCCGAATTTTTGGTGTTAGTTTGGCTAGGATTTGAAGTCTCTTTTTGGTCATTCTTAGTTTTGTGCATAGTTTTGCAAATTCTCTCAACCTCTCTCCCTTGGCCGAATTTGATCCTTGGTAAGCCTTGATTATTTTGACCATTTGGTCATTATTGCACATCATTTGGTATTCTTTTTGTGCCTTTTTCTCATTAGTGCCGAAATCACCTACATCAAAAGACCATTCCTTTCTTTTCTCTCCTTTTCTCCATTGCCGAATGTGCCTTGATCTTAAACTCATCTCTTTCTTTCTCTTTTGTTTTCTTTGAAAACCGAATTATCATCATCCCTATTCTCTTATTTTGATTTCTTTTCAATCAATACTTTCTCCTTTAATCTCTTCATGGCCGAATGTTAGTGTACCTTAACCGAACCATTTTCTTTTTTTTTTCTTTGATTCTTCATAGCCGAATATCTCTCTATTCATAAGCAACATTCTCAATCGTTTCTTTTCAACCGTGGAAAATAGGTAAGGGTTCTTTTTCGTCTTCGATTAGTTTATAGTTTTTGGCCGAATATTGATGGTGGTTTGAAGGCTTTCTTAGATCAAAATAAACGTTCATTCTATTAACGTTTATTTTTGTTATACTTTAGTGCGATAACAGAAGATTGGAAATCAAGAGGTCGTGTGTGACATAGAACGCTTGGATCGATTTCCCTTGTGGAACAAGAATATTTGTGGTAAGGAAATCTCGTTCTCAAAGCCTTTAGTCATAATCGATATATATATATATATATGATTAGGACGTGCTAATGATCTTTGTCTTTGAAGACAATCAAGATAGGGAAGAAACGGGCCGTATATAGTGTTCGGAAGAAGGGTGGTACCATTAATCCCCTAAGTATAAACAAAGGATCAGTATCGGCAATCCGGGATTTCCACGGTTTGTGGACGTTCATCCGAGGAGAATCAATTGTTTGAAGTAGTTCGTATCTCCGAACCATTATTTGTTCGTGGATTTGATTCGGTTAACGAACCATCAATCGGGAGAAACCGCAAGTGGAAGTAGTTCAAAAATCGAGGGTAAATTTTAGATCGTTATGTTTAGATCGGTTTTATTATTAGATTATAATGATCATAAGTTATCGTGATATGTATAGGTGTTGACGAATGGAAAGTCTAGTTCTCACCATAACCAGGTGTGTAACTTCACACTTATCTTTCTCGGGTTAGATACTAAACATGAAGTATTATGATAAATCGTAAAAATGGCAAAATCGAAATTTATGTGATAATTAACACTTTTGTGCAAATGCATGAAAACGGTTAAAGTCGAAAAAATTACTAGATCGATAAATTGAGCCGAAATATTTCTAGATCGATAAATTGAACCAGAAAAATTGCTAGATCGATAAATTGAGCGAAATATTGCTAGATCGATAAATTGAACCGAATATTGCTAGATCGATAAATTGAGTCGAAATCTTTGCTAGATTGTTAAATTGGACCGAAAAGATCGCTAGATCGATAAATTGGGCCATAAAGCGCTAGATCGATAATATGGGCCAAAGTTTGCTAGATCGCTAATGGGCCAAAAACCTCTAGTTCGAGATATGGCCAAAGTTTAATACTATATTGTTAATAGGCCCAAATGAAAGGTTTTATTAAAAACTCATTTGTATTATGGGTTACTTGATAAATCATTTATGATTAAAGTTTGTTATTCATACACAAATGCATGGGATGGGATTTGAGGAAGAGAAGAAAGGCCTGTGGCCACGTATCTAGTTCGGTGGCTCTGCGCCACAAATTTTGGCTTAATGCCTCTAGTTCGGTGACTATGTCACAATCTAGTTCGATGAGTGCACTACAATATTATTTAAAAGGCTAAATGCCTACGATTGGTGTGTTTGGCGGGGTGGGTTGACTTGATCCCTACAGGTGTCTTTGGTTGGTGCGGGGGTGTGTAGCGGATGGAAATTAGGCTTGGTTGGGAAATTCATTTTACATGCATTTTAATATATTTTATTTCATTTTATATTGTTAAAGTTTGTAATTGGGCTCAAACCCAAATTAATGCCTTGATGGTCTGGCCCAATAATGGTGGTAAGTGAGTTACACACTCGAGTTCTTTGTAACTCACCCCGTTTTATTATCCATCTCAGGTAATGGAAATTGATGTGAACTTGGGACGGGGATGACATGGTGGAGGCCATACTACGAGCGTGGGTTTTATAAACTATGAACTTTATTTAAGTTACTTATTTTAATTACTATTTTGGGTATGTTGTAATAAGGCCTCTAATTATGTTTTTATGGATTGTTTTTATGTGTGGATGGATTTAACTTTATTTTTAGACTCATTAATATGGGCTTATGTTAAATCTATAAAGTTTCTTAAAAATATTGTGTTTTATAACAATTTTGGACACCTAAATTACTTTTCAATTTCTTTCAAATTCTTTTTTAAAAAAAAAAAAGCTGCGTTAAGGTTTTGACTAATATATATATAAGATTTCAACCAAGTATTTTTCTTAATTCATAATCATTGTACTTAGTTTTATTAAACCTTATTTCTAAAGGCTTTGCATTCTTGTTTTACTTAAATCATTAGAGAAATTTTGGATGTTCGTTCGGTGTGACAAACCAAATCTCGTCTTAACGCATAGACTGGTTTGGGGTGTTACATTTAATGGTATCGAGCACGCTTCAAAACTCTACTTGTGGTTTGGGTTCAATAATGATGTTTGTTTGATAAACAATTCAAAATTTCTAGATTTTTGATTTAAAGGTAGTATGGCACCATGAGCATCCCGCGCCAAGTCAAGTAAGTATTTGTATATCGATTGTTTATATTGTGATATGATCATAAGAAACACTCTAGAACTTCTAGTTTTAGGTGTTGAAAACCGTAGAGATTGAGACAATAGGATATGGTTGCGAAAACAACTCTATCTCTTTCATATCATAAAACATCGTTAATAAACAACTGAAATAGTATTTTGATTCATAAAACTCTTAATCGATTAAATCGGTCATTATGAGCTCTAGAGGGCGTGGTCGTGGGCGCAGCGGTGAGACGTGGCCATAGTAGAGGACGAGGTGTTAGAGGCGTAACCGAGCTTCGGATCATATACCGGAAATGGATGCACCTGCGTCACTTGAAAGTGAGACGGGATCACATAATCATATGGAAGAAGATAATGCGGTGACGCGAGCAATGCTGCGAGTCCTTGAAAGGGTCGCTGGCGCTAGAACTGGGCCAACAGCTCGTGGGTCGATATCGAACGTTTGAAATCAAGTGGTGCTGAGGTTTTCGAGAGGTGTCTCAAGTGTAGCTCCAAATGTCGCTGAATATTGGCTTGAGGCGGTGGAGCGAATTATGGACGATCTTGAGTGCACTTTGGGAACAAAAATTAGGGGAGCGGTGTCCTTGTTAAGGGACGAAGCATACCAATGGTGGCTTCTCGTCCGAGAAGGCAATCGGCCGCATTAGTTAATTGGGAATTCTTTAAAGTTTCCTTCCAAGGGAAATATGTAGGAACGAGTTATGTTGATGCGGAAGGAAGGAATTTACGAATCTGGTCCAAGGAATAAGGCGATGGCGGCATATGAAGTCGAGTTTTGCGCTTGAGTCGCTATGCTCGAACAATAGTGGCAACAGATTATGAGCGTTGTTATACGCTTTGAGGATGGCTTGAACGATGAATTGCGGGTTTTGATAGCCCCACAACAAGTTAGAACTTTTGCCACGCTTGTGGAAAAGGCCAAGATAGCCAAAGAGGTTAAGAACTCGGACGTCGGGAATCGGGAGCGAGCTAGAGGCAAGAGAGATATGAAGTATTCGGTTTCTTCAAAAAGGTTTACGAAGAGGCCTCGGAATGAGGAACCACTCAAGGAAGAACACTGTAGTCGTGAATCGAGTCGAGATTGTGCCGATTGTGGGAAAAGGCATTCGGAGAGTCTTTGGAAGAAAACGCGGTGCTTGCTATAAATGCGGGTCGATGGATCATCAATATAGGAATTGCCCTCGTCGAATGGATACAACTCAGGAAGCTCGTAATACTGATGCACCACCGACAAGAGGAATTCAGCAACCATCGAGAGGTCGTGGACCAGGTCGTGGTGGTAATGGGGCTGGACGTGGTCAAGGTGCAGCGGGGTCGAGGCAATGGTCCTAGAGGCAACACGGATGCAAGACACCCAGGATTGGTATATGCGGTTAGACGCCGTGAGAATGCAATGCACCTGATGTGATAACTGGTACGTTCTTCATTTTTGATGTATCTCATTATTGCTTTGATAGATATTGGTTCTACCCATTCGTATGTTGCTAGCACCATATCTGGAAACTTGAATTTAGACTCAAATTTCCGATAATGAGATGAAGGTAATTAGTCCTTTAGGACAATCGGTATTAGTAAATAAACTGTTTAGAGATGTGCCCTTAGAAATTCAAGGAGAAATATTTTTGGCAAAATTTGATGGAATTGCCTTTTGGCGAGTTCGATATCATTTTGGGCATGGATTGGTTGGTTAAGCAGGGAAAAATTGGATTGTCTTTGAAAAGCGGATGTCAATAAGGACGGTGGAGGATAAAGAAATAATTATGATAGGCGAAGCGAAGGAATTACTTGGCAAATGTGGTATCCGCACTTAAGGCGAGAAAAGTTGGTGCGAAAAGGGTATGGAGCATTTTTAGCATTTATTAGTGCTTTAGATGCCAAAGAGTTGTCGATGGAAGATGTGAGAACAGTGAAGGAATTTCCGGATGTATTTCTGAAGAACTTCCCGGTGTGCCTCGGATCGGAAGTGGAATTTGGTATTGAGCTTTTGCCGGGCAGCTCCGGTGTCCATTGCTCCTTATAGAATGGCAATCAAGGAGTTGGCGGAGCTTAAAGCTCAAATTCAAGAATTGCTAGATCGAGGCTTTATTCGACCGAGTGTGTCTCCGTGGGAGCACCGGTTTTGTTTGTTAAGAAGAAAGATGGGTCGATGTGTATGTGTATTGACTACGAGCAATTAAATAAATTGACGATCAAGAATAGGTACCCTCTGCCAAGAATTGACGACTGTTTGATCAATTGAAGGAGCTTGATTTTCTCAAAAATTGATTTGAGATCGGGTTATCATCGACTTAAGGTGAAAAAGCGGATATTCACAAGACGGCTTTCCGAACTCATTATGGACATTATGAGTTTTTGGTGATGCCGTTTGGGTTGACCAATGCACCAAATGCATTTATGGATATGATGAACCGGTATTTCAACCATATTTAGACCGGTTTGTGGTGGTATTCATAGATGACATTCTAGTATATTCAAGGAATGAAGAAGAGCATGATTCGCATTTGCGAATTGTATTGCGATTACTTGAGATAATCAATGTATGCCAAATTCGATAAATGTGAATTACGTTAAGGAAGTGACTTTCTTGGGTCATGTGGTGTCACCAGAAGGAATAAGGGTGGATCCTCGGAAGATTGAGGTCAGTATTGGATTGGAAACCACCAAAGTCGATGGTGAGATTCGGAGTTTCTTGGGTTTGGTGGTTACTATAGACGCTTTGTTGAGGGGGTTTTAAGATTGCTTGCACCCCCTAACTAAGCTTTTGCGAAAGGGAGTACCGTTTATATGGACTGAAAAACAGCAAGAAAGTTTCGATGAATTGAAGAAGATTTTGACTGAGCGCCGGTATTGATTCAACTTTGAGGTGGAAAGGAGTTTACGATTTATTGTGATGCGTCGCATACGGGATTAGGTTGCGTATTGATGCAAAGTGGGAAAGTGGTAGCTTATGCTTCGTCGATTGAGACCGCACGAAGTAAACTACCCTACTCATGACTTGGAGTTAGGCTGCGATGAGTGTTTGCTCTAAAGATTTGGAGGCATTACCTCTACGGTGAAAAGTCTATCATCTATACGGATCACAAGAGTCTTAAGTATCTTCTTACTCGGAAGAATTAAACTTGAGACAACGAAGATGGGTGGAGTGTTAAAGGACTATGATTTCTCAATCGAGTATCATCCTGGAAAAGCTAATGTGGTAGCGAGCACGCGTTAAGTCGTATGGTGGTATCTCGATTTGAGAGCAATGTTTGCTCATTTAAGTTTGTACGAGGATGGTAGTCGATAGCGGAACTTGGTGAAGCCTGCGTGGTTGGAACAAATTAAGAAAAAGCAAATATTAGATGAAAAGTTGGGACCTTTACTTCAACAAGTTGAAAATGGAGGAATAGAGGATTTTGGTATAAACACGGAAGGTGTGTTGTGCTTTAAGTGGAAAAGTGCAGTATGCCTAAGGACTCGAGATCTAAGACAAATGATTCTACGAGAGCGCATAGTAGCCCTTATGCTATGCACCCGGGAAATAAGATGTATCGGGATCTTCGTGAACAATATTGGTGGCGGGGTTGAAGCGTGAGATTTACGAATTTGTGGGAAAATGTTTAACTTGTCGACAAGTGAAGGTGGAACATCAATTGCCGTCGGGATTATTACAACCAGTAAAGATTCCTCTTTGGAAATGGGAGCGGATAATAATGGATTTTGTTAGTGGGTTACCTTTAACACCTACTAAGAAAAACTCTGTTTGGGTAATTGTTGATCGTTTGTGAAAGATGCTCATTTTCTACCGGTTAAATGCGGATTACTCATTACAAAAAGTTGGCTAAGTCATGCGTATCCGAAATCGTGAGGTTGCATGGGGTACCTGCGTCTATTATATCGAGATAGGGATCCTAGGTTTACGTCACGGTTTTGGAAAGCATTGCATGAAGCTTTGGGAACAAAGCTAAACTTCGATCTGACTTTTCATCCTCGATCGGATGGTCAATCGAAAAGAGTAATTCGATTCGGAAGACATGTTAAGGGGTTGTATAATCGACTTCAAAGGTAGTTGGGAGGATTTTCTACCATTGGCGTAATTTGCTTACAACAATAGCTATCGATCTAGCATTCGATGGGCACCTACGAGGCATTATATGAATCGTAGGTGTCGTTCTCCTAGTTGTTGGACCGAATTGGGCGAACGACGGATGTTAGGTCCAGGTGATCTCTGAAAAGGAAGAAAAAGTAAAAGCTATTCGAGCACGGTTAAAGGAAGCTTGGATAGACAAAAGTCGTATGCGGATCTGAGCGTAGAAGTATCGAGTATCTTTGTGGGGATCAAGTGTTCTTGAAGGTCTCACCTTGGAAGAAGATTTTTAGGTTTGGGAAGAAGGGCAAATTGAGTCCTAGATACATTGGACCATATCGTGTGGTGAAGCGTGTTGGTCCAGTGGCCTATCGATCGAATTACCTCCGAGTTGAGTCGATTCATAATGTTTTTCATGTTTCCATCTTTGAGGCGCTATAGATCGGATCCTTCGCACATAGTCTTGGTAGAAGAAGTGGAGTTGAAGTCGACTTGTCTTTTGAGGAGGAACCAGGTGGAAATCTTAGGCCGAGATGTTAAGGTGCTAAGAAAGAAAACCGTGCCGTTGGTCAAGATTTTATGGCGTAACCACGGAGTGGAGGAAGCCACGTGGGAGCTGAGGATGCAATTCGACAACAATACCCTCACCTTTTTCAACTGTAAATTTCGAGGACGAAATTTTTTTTTAGGGGGTAGAGTTGTAACACCCTAAAATTCGAGTATCGATTATTGCATGATTTGGTGTTTAGATTATGAAGGAAAATTTTCTTATTATTTTTCGTGTTTATTATAGTCCTGAAGAAGAATTAGAATTATTCGGGGATGGAATAATTTTTAGTTTTTAAAATTTATTGAAGTGGAGCAAGTGGCATTGACACATAAGTTAATTAATGTGTCAAAGTGTAGCATAAGATGAGTATATGGCAAAGTGGTGTTGGCGCATGAGTTAGTGCATGAGGGAGAAGGTTCGAATCCCTTGTTTAGCATCTAGATGAATTTTTATTTTTAATTTTTTTGCACATGTATAGCAAGTGTCGGCCAAGTGCATATATGGAAAGTGTTGACCTTGTTTTTTTTAGTTAGTATATCAAAGGATTAAGGAAATTGTTAACTTATGGAAGGGAATCAAGAAATTAAGGAAAGATATGAAGATATGGGGCAAGTATCAAGGAAAAGGTTATGGAAATAAAATCATGGCCATTTGACCATGCATAGGGACTGCAATATGGTCTAGGGGAGCCAATTTTTGGTGTTAGTTTGGCTAGGATTTGAAGTCTCTTTTGGTCATTCTTAGTTTTGTGCATAGTTTTGCAAATTCTCTCAACCTCTCTCCTTGGCCGAATTTGATCCTTGGTAAGCCTTGATTATTTTGACCATTTGGTCATTATTGCACATCATTTGGTATTCTTTTTGTGCCTTTTTCTCATTAGTGCCGAAATCACCTACATCAAAAGACCATTCCTTTCTTTTCTCTCCTTTTCTCCATTGCCGAATGTGCCTTGATCTTAAACTCATCTCTTTCTTTCTCTTTTGTTTTCTTTGAAAACCGAATTATCATCATCCCTATTCTCTTATTTTGATTTCTTTTCAATCAATACTTTCTCCTTTAATCTCTTCATGGCGAATGTTAGTGTACCTTAACCGAACCATTTTCTTTTTTTCTTTGATTCTTCATAGCCGAATATCTCTCTATTCATAAGCAACATTCTCAATCGTTTCTTTTCAACCGTGGAAAATAGGTAAGGGTTCTTTTTCGCCTTCGATTAGTTTATAGTTTTTGGCCGAATATTGATGGTGGTTTGAAGGCTTTCTTAGATCAAAATAAACGTTCATTCTATTAACGTTTATTTTGTTATACTTTAGTGCGATAACGGAAGATTGGAAATCAAGAGGTCGTGTGTGACATAGAACGCTTGGATCGATTTCCTTGTGGAACAAGAATATTTTTGGTAAGGAAATCTCGTTCTCAAAGCCTTTAGTCATAATCGATATATATATATGATTAGGGCGTGCTAACGATCTTTGTCTTTGAAGACAATCAAGATAGGGAAGAAGCGGGCCGTATATAGTGTTCGGAAGAAGGGTGGTACCATTAATCCCCTAAGTATAAACAAAGGATCAGACGGCAATCCGGGATTTCCCACCGGGTTGTGGACGTTCATCAGGAGAATCAATTGTTTGAAGTAGTTCGTGCTCCCGAACCATTATTTGTTCGTGGATTTGATTCGGTTAACAAACCATCAATCGGGGAGAAACCGCAAGTGGAAGTAGTTCAAAAATGCGAGGTAAATTTTAGATCGTTATGTTTAAATCGGTTTTATTATTAGATTATAATGATCATAAGTTATCGTGATATGTATAGGTGTTGTGGCGGGAAAGTCTAGTTCTCACCATAACCAGTGTGTAACTTCACACTTATCTTTCGGGTTAGATACTAAACAGTAAGTATTATGATAAATCGTAAAAATGGCAAAATCGAAATTTATGTCATAATTAACACTTTTGTGTAAATGCATGAAAACGGTTAAAGTCGGAAAAATTACTAGATCGATAAATTGAGCCGAAATATTTCTAGATCGATAAATTGAACCGAAAAATTGCTAGATCGATAAATTGAGCCGAAATATTGCTAGATCGATAAATTGAACCGAAATATTGCTAGATCGATAAATTGAGTCGAAATACTGCTAGATCGTTAAATTGGACCGAAAGACTGCTAGATCGATAAATTGGGCCATAAAACTGCTAGATCGATAATATGGGCCAAAGTTTGCTAGATCGCTAATGGGCCAAAAACCCTCTAGTTCGAGATATGGCCAAAGTTTAATACTATATTGTTAATAGGCCCAAATGAAAGGTTTTATTAAAAACTCATTTGTATTATGAGTTACTTGATAAATCATTTATGATTAAAGTTTGTTATTCATACACAAATGCATGGGATGGGATTTGAGGAAGAGAAGAAAGGCCTGTGGCCACGTATCTAGTTCGGTGGCTCTGCCACAAATTTTGGCTTAATGCCTCTAGTTCGGTGACTATGTCACAATCTAGTTCGGTGAGTGCACTACAATATTATTTAAAAGGCTAAATGCCTACGATTGGTGTGTTTGGCGGGGTGGGTTGACTTGATCCCCACAGGTGTCTTTGGTTGAGTACGGGGTGTGTGTAGCGGATGGAAATTAGGCTTGGTTGGGAAATTCATTTTACATGCATTTTAATATATTTTATTTCATTTTATATTGTTAAAGTTTGTAATTGGGCTCAAACCCAAATTAATGCCTTGATGGTCCAGCCCAATAATGGTGGTAAGTGAGTTACACATCGAGTTCTTTGTAACTCACCCCGTTTTATTATCCATCTCAGGTAATGGAAATTGATGTGGACTTGGGCCGGGGATGACATGGTGGAGGCCATACTACGAGCGTGGGTTTTATAAACTATGAACTTTATTTAAGTTACTTATTTTAATTACTATTTTGGGTATGTTGTAATAAGGCCTCTAATTATGTTTTTATGGATTGTTTTTATGTGTGGATGGATTTAACTTTATTTTTAGACTGTTAATATGGGCTTATGTTAAATCTATAAAGTTTCTTAAAAATATTGTGTTTTATAACAATTTTGGACACCTAAATTACTTTTCAATTTCTTTCAAATTCTTTTAAAAAAAAAAACTGCGTTAAGGTTTTGACTAATATATATATAAGATTTCAACCAAGTATTTTTCTTAATTCATAATCATTGTACTTAGTTTTTATTAAACCTTATTTCTAAAGGCTTTGCATTACTGTTTTACTTAAATCATTAGAGAAATTTTGGATGTTCGTTCGGTGTGACAAACCAAATCTCGTCTTAACGCATAGACCTGGTTTGGGGTGTTACAACATCATTACTCAATATCATAGAAATAATATACATTATCACTAATATCAAACATTTTAAAACTTAATAGCATGATGTTGAATTTATTACACACAAACTTACCTCGATTTCAAAATAGGCTAAATTGTCGATCTAGTTCGATACCTTGCCCTTTCCTCGGTCAAGGTTAATTCTCCGTTCTTCTTAATCTATAATAACAATTTAGCTCATTTAATTATCACATTAATCAATACATTTCAATAATCATACTTTGGAAAAATTACCATTTTGCCCTTATACTTTCACAAAATGACTATTTTACCCCTAGGCTCGTAAATCGATTCTAATCGAATTTCCTCCTTTTACAAGCCTAGATGAACATTTATTACTCCTATAGCAACTCTCAATACTCATTATTTCACACATTCATCACATATTTACAACCTTCTCAAAAAGGTCTTTTTTTGGTGTTTTTCATGGTAACACCTTTCACAAAAGTTGTTTATCTAACAACTAAGACTCATTTTCTTCCATAAAAATGCAGCAATCAACTTAAATGCTCACATGGAAAAACTCTAAACTTTCAACCATTTTGCAAAATAGTCCCCTCTTTAGCTAGCTTAAGTTTTAGGGGTTCCAAAAGTACAAATATTATCAAGAATAATCATCAAGATGACTTACTTGTGAAGGTGAGGAGCTTGCTGAAAATTTTCAAGCTTTCATGGCTATTTTTCTTGGGAAAAATAGGTGGAGAGAGATATGAGAAAAGATGATATCTTTTCTTCTCTTTATTTTTCTCTTATTTTATTCATTAATCACCTAACACTACCAAACTTGGACTAAATTGAGTTTCTTGTCCCCCCTATGGCCGGCTATGACCTTTCTAAAGGCCTAATTTCACATTAAAGGCCTCAAATTAAAATTTTATAGCTATTTGGCACTTCTAACTTGTAAAATAGGACTTTCGCGCTTTATGGGATTTAGTCCTTTTTCGCAATTAAGCATACAATCACTAAAATTAAAACACCAAAATTTTCATGCACCTATATAATTATGATATAACTCATAAAATAACATAAAAATAATTTTCTTCAACCTCGGATTAGTGGTTCCGAAACTACTGTTCCGACTAGCCCCTAAATTGGGCTGTTACATATTTTAGATATCAAACTAAAAAATAAATATATTTTAAGCACGAAATTGAATAAAAAATTAAAGTATCAAAATAGAAAAATAGGATTATATCAGAAATAAAATCATGAATTAATTTTTTTAGCAAAGTACATATGGTTTTTTTTCCTTTTGGCCAAAAAAGTATAAATATATAGTTTCCAAAGGGACTTTTAACAATAAAATTAAATAAAACTGACAGAACACTTTAAGTTGTTACTATAAGACAAACATTGTCTTAATTTCATCTTCTTTTGGTCAGTGGTGTCGAAAAGGACTTGCAATAATGGAACTTTGTTTTGGTTTTTTTTTTTTTTTCTCAAAGATATTTGCTTTTGTAGGTAAAATTAGTAAAAAGGACCACTTTTTAAAAAAAATAGCGATTTAGGTTATTATTTTTCTTACATTATTTGAGAGAAATATTTCGTTTGAAATCAGAAGTTGACGTAACAAATTTTTTTTTTTTATAAAAAGCGTTTTTCAAAATATGTTTTATATGAAACACGTTTTCTTTTGTCTGTTTGTTAAAAGCTTGCATATTTTATCATTAGGTCCTAACTTCAAATTCCCTCCTTCTAGAAAAATGTTAATTAATGTTTTTAATTAATAAGCCTGCTATTTTCAAGTTTTTAGTTAACAAATATGTTTTCAAGTTTTTTATTTTATTTTTAATAAATTAATTCTTTATTTACATAGGTAAAATAATAAATATGTAATTATATAATAAAAATAACTTTGTATACACATTATTATGTTAGATATACTTTATTTTTTAAAAACATCAACTAATTTTTTATACAATTTTCTTTATATTCAAATATTTATTTTTTTCAGTACCATAAATTCTAATATTATAAAAATAATTATTTCAAATATCATTATTTTTTCACTTACATTATGGATATAATTGATGCGAACCCGGTCGCATCATGTTTCGACACAACTCGCCGACCTCAGAATTGGCCTAAACTTGAAGGGCCCAAGTGCAAGATGAAACATCTCATAGACCTGATTGATTATTGGGCCAATGTTTTTAAGGACTTTTTAATTTAATATAATTTTATTTAAATTAATAAGTTTGCATATTTTTAATTTTAGATTTGCACTTTGTGTGTTCTGCATTTAATAAAGTTATGCATTATGTAACTCCCATGTTAGTTTAAGTCTGCATCATTAAATTAAGTCTTGCATTAAGTAACTCATTTGTTCATTTAGTTTGCATTTAAGCATCTTAGTTTAATAAATGAGTTGCTGGACATTTATTCAACTCATCTTAGTTTAATTAATAAGTGTTTTTGTTGAACTTTATTTAATAAGTGTTGCTCTTAATTAATCTAGTTCCTAGGATTATTTATTGATGCATGAGTTAAGTTCATTTAATTTTGCTTCTTTAATTAACTAGTTGCTAGAATAATTGATGCATATGTTTTAGTTCTTTTACTTAATGTGTGTTATGTTTAATAAGTGTTTACATGTGTTTAATAAGCTCATTTTAATGTGTTTATTGCAAGAGTCTTTTCAAGTCATAACCGTTACAATTCAAGGCTGTTACAAATTAAATAAAGTGGTTGTTCAAGTCATTTTCAGTTACAAAGTAAAGGGGCTGTTACAAAGGAGGTTTATACATCATTTAAAGAGGTTTTAAGGAGCATTATATCATTTATTTAATTTCGGTAGCAACCTTTTCAACTACCAGCCCGTTTTTGCCATTTCAAAGGTTATTTCAAGCATTCAAATACCATTAAGGAGCTGGTTAATAAGTTGGTGTCTATTCGGCTGGCCAAGGGCTAACTCAAGAGTCATTTTTCAAGCAATTAAAGTCATTCATTCAGCTGAATTGAAGTGAATTCAAGAATGGAATTATTTGGCTCAAGAATATGAAAAGACTTGAGTTTTATTTCAGCTTTTAAATGGCACATTAAGTTGAATGTTTGTGACCATTCGACTAGCCTATTCTAACACTATAAATAGGTCAAATCAGCCTTTGTAAAAGGACTTTTGAACTTTGATTAAATTTTATGAACATTTTGTTCTCGAGTGAGTTTACCTCCTCTCATAATTCGTGGGAGTCTCGAATTGACTTATCTAGCGTGCTAGTGGCGTCAACCGAACTCCTTCCGAACTTATCACCAACCCTAGTGTGGCGTTCGTCCATCTTTTTATACCTTCGGTTCTTACTTTGCTAAGTAACGGGTCGAGGTCCATCTTCTATTTCCATCATTCACCTTAAGCCAAATAAGTCCCGGAGCGATACTCGATATAGTATCGAATCGATCTTGCCGCTTAAGTTCCTTTTTCCATCCCCACCATTTATCCCAAAATTATCTATCTTTATTATTTTTGTTAAACCGAGCCTACTACATATTTCTAAACCTACCATTCTTTTCAAACCCTCTTTGTTAGCTTCCCCATATTTTCCACCAAACTTACAATTTCAACGCACCGAACAATCTCCTCGTCGACGATCGGGCAACTCAGTGAAACGACTCGATTAACTCGGGCCGGATCACATCATTTGGTATCAGAGCTACTAAAACGAGGAGCGCCGACGTTCGAGAAGAATTCGGAGTAGGTTCGTTTTGAAAAAAAAAATCGAAAAAAAATCAAAGTTGTATTTTATTTTTCTTGTATCCAATATTTTGTATTTGAAGTGAAAAAAAGAAATACGAAAATTCAAAAAAAAAGAAAAAAAATACGAGTATTAAATAAAAAGTGTGCCGTTTTTGTAAGTTTATATTCTCATTTCTTCTATTCTGTTTCCCGGTCATCAAGATTGATTTTTCTACCCCCAATTCTTCTACCCCAAATGCCACACTCATACCCAAAATTTTTTTTTGTTCAGCCTACCTTACACCAAACGCTTATCCTTTGTTAAACCCTTTGAAACTGACCCCAATGCAAGCAAATAGGTCTTTTGAGATGAAATACGAAATTGCGAAAGAAGAGGTCGAGTGGTAAAAGGCAAGAGTGAGAGAGCGCACTAAAGTGATAGAAAAAGCTCTTAACGAGTGTAAACACGAGCGGAGTGAAAATCAACTATTTTCTTTCTGAGTGAATTTGCGAGGTTTGTGGTGAGGTAATTATTTTATGTTTCTGTTCTTAACATTTTACTTTTTCTTTTCATTAATTCACCATGTCTCGAGACGAGTTTTCATCGTTCGAGTTTCAATACTTGTTGAAAGAAATGGAGAATATGCTCGACCAAAAGATTAAGCCCACTCAAGACAAGCGAGAACCTCGAGCAATAACCCGACGAAAGCAAACTCCACCAATTCGAGAGACGGAGTTAAGATCATCACGACGACACTATTCGAGAAGAGACTCATATCAAGACTCCTATTCAAGAAGGCTTCCAAGACAAAGAAAAGAAATCTTCGAGTGTGAAATTTTTCGAGGTGACGAACGAGAAAGTACGAGTTATCCTTCGTATGTCTTAAAGAAGTCCCTCTTGGAGAAACGTTCACAAAGACTTGATCGAGATACTTACGAGAATACTTTCTCTTTCTTTGAGCAAAACACTCATCTTTTCGATTCCTTTGTATCATCCTCAAGTTGTGATGAAATCGAAAAAGAAATAGAAAAAGAGGAAAAAGAAAAAGAAATTGAAAAAGAGAAAAAAGAAAAAGAAGTTGAAAAAGAGAAAGAAAGTGAGAGTGAGAAAAAGAAAAATGAAATTGAGATTGAGCAAAAATGTGAGAGAGAAGAGGAAGTTGAAAAGGAAAAAGAAACGAGAGAAAAAGAGGCAAGCGAACAAGAAAAGGTGAGGAGTGTTTCAACTAACCCGTATGAAATTTGTTCTTGTTTTCCTTTTCAGGTTTCCGAAAAGTCGAGTGACGAGTATCAACTTCAATACCTTCCTGATGAAAGACGCTTTCGTAAGACCAACAAAGGTAAGGTTGAAGATGAAATCAACCCACACGAGCCCAAAGGTAAGCGAGGTAAGGAAACTTTAACAACCGAGTCACGACAAATATGTTTGAAAGTTTTCGATAACATTTTCGGTGACTTAACTTTAAAAAGATTCCCTTATCTTCATCCGATCAATTGCTATTCCGTGGTTGTGGTTAATGAACTCGTTCCAAAGAAAAGCACAAGGAGTTTTTCTTTTGATTTTCCTTACAAAGAAAACTTTGTTGATGTTGTTCGGTCCGATCGACAAACCAAAAATTTGATTTTGCGTGATGACGGTTTTTCACAAAAAATGATTAAATTTTTCGATTGTGATAATTTTGTGCATCAATTTCTGCCTTTTGAAAAATCCATGAATTGGTGCAAATCTGTTTTGAAGAATGAAAAGAGTTTTGATTGTTCGTTATCGTGTATGCAAAAATCCTTTCGGTTTGACATGTTTGATTTACTAAACCCTTTGCTACACTTTGGCATAAGTAATCAAACTCATGTTTTTAAACCCGGAATATGTTTTGGTTAGATTTTCGGGAAAAACTAGCATCTTAAAGTTCGTGCGAATAACTTCTATACTTGGTTTTTGAATAAGGAAACGAGGTTTGACAAATTTGACTTCAATTAAAATTCGTTCTTTAATCTGATCCTATGGTTGTACATGAAGTTCGCATTTCATTCCGAAAAGGTTAAGTCAACCACGAAGTTTCGACTACACTATACCCTCGAGGAGTGAAGGTTTGTGTTGATCGAACAAGGTAAAAATGATCTTTGTTTTCATGCTCTTGAAGATAAACAAGGTAAGACTCTTGAAAGTTTTAAAACATTTTTGTTCTCTCCGGGTGGTGACAAACAACGTGTTGATGATTTGGTTTTTGAAAGATATTTAGATCGTGATGTGGTTAACTGTTTTGTTTCGTTTGAACATGATCTATCTATTTTGGTTGTAGATAAAAAGATTCTTGTTTTTGATCCCGGCATTGATACATATGTTCAAATTGTACATAACATTTTCGAAAGTTCTTTGAAGTTCATCACCCATGCTGTCACTAATCTTTTTACTTTTTGTGAAGGTGACATTTGGAAATGGATTCCTTCTAAAGAGGGAGGGCAAGCGTCTAATCTGTTTCATTTTCGAGACTTGTGTAGTTTCCAAGTTTGTGACGATGAAAAATTTTTTGCGAGCAAATGGCCCAATTTGAGGACAAATCGTCTTCAAGAGGGAGGGTATGATGCGAACCCGGTCGCATCATGTTTCGACACAACTCGCCGACCTCAGAATTGGCCTAAACTTGAAGGGCCCAAGTGCAAGATGAAACATCTCATAGACCTGATTGATTATTGGGCCAATGTTTTAAGGACTTTTTAATTTAATATAGTTTTATTTAAATTAACAAGTTTGCATATTTTTAATTTTAGATTTGCACTTTGTGTGTTATGCATTTAATAAAGTTATGCATTATGTAACTCCCATGTTAGTTTAAGTCTGCATCATTAAATTAAGTCTTGCATTAAGTAACTAATTTGTTCATTTAGTTTGCATTTCAAACCATGCATTTAAGCATGTTAGTTTAATAAATGAGTTGTTTGGACATTTATTCAACTCATCTTAGTTTAATTAATAAGTGTTTTGTTGAACTTTATTTAATAAGTGTTGCACTTAATTAATCTAGTTCCTAGGATTATTTATTGATGCATGAGTTAAGTTTATTTAATTATGCTTCTTTATTTAATTAACTAGTTCTTTGGAATAATTGATGCATATGTTTTAGTTCTTTTACTTAATGTGTGTTATGTTTAATAAGTGTTTACATGTGTTTAATAAGCTCATTTTAATGTGTTTATTGCAGAGTCTTTTCAAGTCATAACCAATTACAATTCAAAGTCATTACAAATTAAATAAAGTGGTTGTTCAAGTCATTTTCAGATTACAAAGTAAAGGGGTTGTTACAAAGGAGGTTTATACATCATTTAAAGAGGTTTTAAGGAGCATTATATCATCTATTTAATTTAGTGAAGAACCTTTTCAACTACCAGGCCGCTTTTTGTCATTTCAAAGGTTAATTCAAGCATTCAAATACCATTAAGGAGCTGGTTAATAAGTTGGTGTCTATTCGATCGCCAAGGGCTAACTCAAGAGTCATTTTTCAAGCAATTAAAGTCATTCATTCAAATTGAATTGAAGTGAATTCAAGAATGGAGTTATTTGGCTCAAGAATATGAAAAGACTGGAGTTTTATTTCAGCTTTTAAATGGCACATTAAGTTGAATGTTTATGACCATTCGACTAGCCTATTCTAACACTATAAATAGGTCAAATCACCCTTTGTAAAAGGACTTTTGAACTTTGATTAAATTTTATGAACATTTTGTTCTCGAGTGAGTTTACCTCCTCTCATAATTCGTGGGAGTCTCGAATTGACTTATCTAAGCGTGCTAGTGGCGTCAACCGAACTCCTTCCGAACTTATCACCAACCCTAGTGTGGCGTTCGTCCATCTTTTTATACCTCCTGGTTCTTACTTTGCTAAATGTGGGTCGAGGTCCATCTTCTATTTCCATCATTCACCTTAAGCCAAATAAGTCCCGGGCGATACTCGATATAGTATCGAATCGATCTTACCGCTTAAGTTCCTTTTTCCATCCCCACCATTTATCCCAAAATTATCTATCTTTATTATTTTTGTTAAACCGAGAGCCTACTACATATTTCTAAACCTACCATTCTTTTCAAACCCTCTTTATTAGCTTCCCATATTTTCCACCAAACTTACAATTTCAACGCACCGAACAATCTCCTCGCCGACGATCGGGCAACTCGGTGAAACGACTAATTAACTCGGCCGGATCACATCATTTGCATCGAGCTACTAAAACGCGAGGAGCGCCGACGTTCGAGAAGAATTCGAGTAGGTTCGTATTGAAAAAAATCGAAAAAATCAAAGTTGTATTTTATTTTTCTTGTATCCAATATTTTGTATTTGAAGTGAAAAAAGAAATACGAAAATTCAAAAAAAGAAAAAAATACGAGTATTAAAAAAAAAGTGTGCCATTTTTGTAAGTTTATATTCTCATTTCTTCTATTCTGTTTCCCGATCATCAAGATTGATTTTTCTACCCCCAATTCTTCTACCCCAAATGCCACACTCATACCCAAAATTTTTTTTTGTTCAGCCTACCTTACACCAAACGCTTATCCTTTGTTAAACCCTTTGAAACCGACCCCAATGTAAGCAAATAGGTCTTTTGAGATGAAATACAAAATTGCGAGAGAAGAGGTCGAGTGGTAAAAGGCAAGAGTGAGAGAGCGCACTAAAGTGATAGAAAAAGCTCTTAACGAGTGTAAACACGAGCGGAGTGAAAATCAACCATTTTCTTTCCGAGTGAATTTGCGAGGTTTGTGGTGAGGTAATTATTTTCTGTTTCTGTTCTTAACATTTTACTTTTTCTTTTCATTAATTCACCATGTCTCGAGATGAGTTTTCATCGTTCGAGTTTCAATACTTGTTGAAAGAAATGGAGAATATGCTCGACCAAAAGATTAAGCCCATTCAAGACAAGCGAGAACCTCGAGCAATAACCCGACGAAAGCAAACTCCACCAATTCGAGAGACGGAGTTAAGATCATCACGACGACACTATTCGAGAAGAGACTCAAATCAAGACTCCTATTCAACAAGGCTTCCAAGACAAAGAAAAGAAAGCTTCGAGTGTGAAATTTTTTGAGGTGACGAACGAGAAAGTATGAGTTATCCTGCGTATATCTCAAAGAAGTCCCTCTTGGAGAAACGTTCACAAAGACTTGATCGAGATACTTACGAGAATACTTTCTCTTTCTTTGAGCAAAACACTCATCTTTTCGATTCCTTTGTATCATCCTCAAGTTGTGATGAAATCTAAAAAGAAATAGAAAAAGAGGAAAAAAAAAGAAATTGAAAAAGAGAAAAAAGAAAAAGAAGTTGAAAAAGAGAAAGAAAGTGAGAGTGAGAAAAAGAAAAATGAAATTGAGATTGAGCAAAAATGTGAGAGAGAAGAGAGGAAGTTGAAAAGGAAAAGAAACGAGAAAAAAGAGGCAAGCGAACAAGAAAAGGTGAGGAGTGTTTCAACTAACCCGTATGAAATTTGTTCTTGTTTTCCTTTTCAGTTTCCAAAAGTCGAGTGACGAGTATCAACTTCAATACCTTCCGATGAAAGACGCTTTCGTATGACCAAAGAAAGGTAAGGTTGAAGATGAAATCAACCCACACGAGCCCAAAGGTAAGCGAGGTAAGGAAACTTTAACAACCGAGTCACGACAAATATGTTTGAAAGTTTTCGATAACATTTTCGGTGACTTAACTTTAAAAAGATTCCCTTATCTTCATCCGATCAATTGCTATTCCGTGGTTGTGGTTAATGAACTCGTTCCAAAGAAAAGCACAAGGAGTTTTTCTTTTGATTTTCCTTACAAAGAAAACTTTGTTGATGTTGTTCGGTCCGATCGACAAACCAAAAATTTGATTTTATGTGATGACGATTTTTCACAAAAATGATTAAATTTTTCGATTGTGATAATTTTGTGCATCAATTTCTGCCTTTTGAAAAATCCATGAATTGGTGCAAATCTGTTTTGAAGAATGAAAAGAGTTTTGATTGTTCGTTATCGTGTATGCAAAAATCCTTTCGGTTTGACATGTTTGATTTACTAAACCCTTTGCTACACTTTGGCATAAGTAATCAAACTCATGTTTTTAAACCCGGAATATGTTTTGGTTAGATTTTCGGGAAAAACTAGCATCTTAAAGTTCATGCGAATAACTTCTATACTTGGTTTTTGAATAAGGAAACGAGGTTTGACAAATTTGACTTCAATTTAAATTCGTTCTTTAATCTGATCCTGTGGTTGTACATGAAGTTCGCGTTTCATTCCGAAAAGGTTAAGTCAACCACGAAGTTTCAACTACACTATACCCTCGAGGAGTGAAGGTTTGTATTGATCGAACAAGGTAAAAATGATCTTTGTTTTCATGCTCTTGAAGATAAACAAGGTAAGACTCTTGAAAGTTTTAAAACATTTTTGTTCTCTTCGGGTGGTGACAAACAACGTGTTGATGATTTGGTTTTTGAAAGATATTTAGATCGTGATGTGGTTAACTGTTTTGTTTCATTTGAACATGATCTATCTATTTTGGTTGTAGATAAAAAGATTCTTGTTTTTGATCCCGGCATTGATACATATGTTCAAATTGTACATAACGATTTCGAAAGTTCTTTGAAGTTCATCATCCATGCTGTCACTAATCTTTTTACTTTTTGTGAAGGTGACATTTGGAAATGGATTCCTTCTAAAGAGGGAGGGCAAGCGTCTAATCTGTTTCATTTTCGAGACTTGTGTAGTTTCCAAGTTTGTGACGATGAAAAATTTTTTGCGAGCAAATGGCCCGATTTGAGGACAAATCATCTTCAAGAGGGAGGGTATGATGCGAACCCGGTCGCATCATGTTTCGACACAACTCGCCGACCTCAGAATTGGCCTAAACTTGAAGGGCCCAAGTGCAAGATGAAACATCTCATAGACCTGATTGATTATTGGGCCAATGTTTTAAGGACTTTTTAATTTAATATAGTTTTATTTAAATTAACAAGTTTGCATATTTTTAATTTTAGATTTGCACTTTGTGTGTTATGCATTTAATAAAGTTATGCATTATGTAACTCCCATGTTAGTTTAAGTCTGCATCATTAAATTAAGTCTTGCATTAAGTAACTAATTTGTTCATTTAGTTTGCATTTCAAACCATGCATTTAAGGATGTTAGTTTAATAAATGAGTTGCTGGACATTTATTCAACTCATCTTAGTTTAATTAATAAGTGTTTTTGTTGAACTTTATTTAATAAGTGTTGCACTTAATTAATCTAGTTCCTAGGATTATTTATTGATGCATGAGTTAAGTTTATTTAATTATGCTTCTTTAATTAATTAACTAGTTGTTGGAATAATTGATGCATATGTTTTAGTTCTTTTACTTAATGTGTGTTATGTTTAATAAGTGTTTACATGTGTTTAATAAGCTCATTTTAATGTGTTTATTGCAGGAGTCTTTTCAAGTCATAACCGTTACAATTCAAAGCTGTTACAAATTAAATAAAGTGGTTGTTCAAGTCATTTTCAGTTACAAAGTAAAGGGGTTGTTACAAAGGAGGTTTATACATCATTTAAAGAGGTTTTAAGGAGCATTATATCATCTATTTAATTTCGGCAGCAACCTTTTCAACTACCAGCCAGTTTTAGTCATTTCAAAGGTTAATTCAAGCATTCAAATACCATTAAGGAGCTGGTTAATAAGTTGGTGTCTATTCGGCTGGCCAAGGGCTAACTCAAGAGTCATTTTTCAAGCAATTAAAGTCATTCATTCAGCTGAATTGAAGTGAATTCAAGAATGGAGTTATTTGGCTCAAGAATATGAAAAGACTTGAGTTTTATTTCAGCTTTTAAATGGCACATTAAGTTGAATGTTTGTGACCATTCGGCTAGCCTATTCTAACACTATAAATAGGTGAAATCAGCCTTTGTAAAAGGACTTTTGAACTTTGATTAAATTTTATGAACATTTTGTTCTCGAGTGAGTTTACCTCCTCTCATAATTCGTGTGAGTCTCAAATTGACTTATCTAGCGTGCTAGTCGCGTCAACCGAACTCCTTCCGAACTTATCACCAACCCTGGTGTGGCGTTCGTCCATCTTTTTATACCTTCGGTTCTTACTTTGCTAAGTAACGGGTCGAGGTCCATCTTCTATTTCCATCATTCACCTTAAGCCAAATAAGTCCCGGGGCGATACTCGATATAGTATCGAATCGATCTTGCCGCTTAAGTTCCTTTTTCTATCCCCACCATTTATCCCAAAATTATCTATCTTTATTATTTTTGTTAAACCGAGCCTACTACATATTTCTAAACCTGCCATTCTTTTCAAACCCTCTTTGTTAGCTTCCGCATATTTTTCACCAAACTTCCAATTTCAATGCACCGAACAATCTCCTCGTCTACGATCGGGCAACTCAGTGAAACGACTCGATTAACCCCGGCCGGATCACATCAATAATGAAAATATATTTAAACTATCATTATGTTAAATATATTTTATTTTTTTAAACTATCAACTAATTTTTTTATATATTTTTCTTTATATATAATTTTTATACGTTAATTATTTATTTATTTTCATGTACATTGTAAGTATGATAAATTCTAATATAAAAAATCAATTAATCATTTTAAATATCATTATTTTTTAAAAATATAAATTTTTTTATATGTGAAATATTTTTTTTCACCTACATTGTGATATGGTAGATTCTAATATTATAAAATCAAATAATTATTTCAATTATCACTATTATTTTTATATGTAAAATATTTCAAAAAAATCATTTCAAATGTCATTATTTTTATATGGAAAATATTTCAAATAATTATTACAAAAACCAATATATTTTCACCTACATTGTGGGTACGGTTAATTCTAATATTATAAAAATAAATATTTAAAATACACATACAAAAATATATAATACTAAAATTGTCACACTCGGGATGAAAAAAATAAATAATTCACATATAAAAATTTTTATTTACTAAAAATAATTATATTTGAACTAATTGATTGACTTTATATATTAGATTTATCATACCCACTATGTAGGTGAAAAAATAATGATATTTGAAATAATTATTTTTATAATATTAGAATTTACCATACTCACAATGTGTGTGAAAAAATAAATATTTGACATATAAAAATTATATATAGAGAAAAATATATCAAAAAAATTAGATGATGTTTATAAAATCTAAAATATATTTAACATAATGATATATATATAATTATTTTCATATATAATTACATATTTATAGATGTATATATAAATAAAGAAGTTATTAATTGAAAAATAAAACAAAAACCTTAAAAACATGTTTATTGTAACATCCTACACCTGACCTGATCACCGAGTCCGAGCTATAGGATGTCACATTCGTAGCTGGAGCGACTACGATCAGTTTTATTCAACTTTAAACCATTGTAAAATATAATTTAATCAAACGAACATTAATCACAATAAAAAACCATTTACGGGATTTATAAGAGTTCACAAAAGCTCCAAGAACTAATCCGAAGTTGAATATGAACCAAACATCCATCACATGGTACCACATTCAACAGGAGCATTCACTTAAGAATAAACAAAATTAGACTCAACTAGATACATGCCAACTTAGAACAAAAACAGAATATAAAAACATTGATGAGTTTGGGATTGTAGACTGGATGCTGAAATTGTAATTCAAATATCTTGAATTATACCTAACCTACACACCAAAAACAAATCGTATGTTGAGCAATGGAACTCAGTAATATTCCTATGATTCAAATAAAAAAAATTGTAAGTTAAGAAAATTGTAACATCCAACTAGTATGTCATTCATATCAAGTGGAAAACCAATTCATTTAGCATTGCAATAGAAGTGATCGATTCCATTTATATGCCAACACCTATCGTAAAGTCTTTTTTAGAAAAAAAAAAATTCAATAGCAATTATGAATCAAACATTTATACCCTTAACAATATAACAATCAATTCCATGTTCATTCCACAACAATAAACCATTAAAGTCTCTTTCTGAAGTTGGTCAACTCATTCATATTCATTTCAGCCTTCTCTAGGGCTCGTTTCCAATTTATTCACACAGAAGTTCACGTATTTTCTTTATCATGATCCACATATATATATGCACAATTGATGCCATAAATTTATACTATTTCATTTTGATATATTTAATCAAGTCACAAACTCATACCAATTTCATATAACTCATTTTATTACATTATTTTATTGTCAATCTATTTCATTTCATTTTCAAGTTTCCAAATCCAATTATAATATCACGCCTGATGGAACCATTCATTTTTCACATATCATATCCTATAACTATTTTCAATTACACATCACAACCTGAATTTGGTTGGATTTGCATACTCATACCCTGTACACTATTCTTATTGTATGATAATGATTTCATTACTATTCAATCCAATATATATATATATATATTTACATTCAATTTCAGAATCACAATTCAATTCATCATCAACACACAATATCTCATGATAAATGTGTCTTATGAATCATCTTAAATATGAACCAATAGCTAGTTAGGAATATATCACATTAACATGCCATTTCCCAAACTGAATCCTTGAATTCGTCACAATTTTGTACCAATCTTTCGGGCTTATAAATGCAGTTTACAAATTTCTTTCACATTAACAATTCTTTTCATTATCTTTATAAATTTTTACATATTAAATCATTATTAACTTTACTCAGACACGAACAGATACACAAATCCAACCAACACCCTAATTTGGCACCCGGTGCCACATCGGACAATTTTCGAAGAAAATAGATTGCGCCTAGCGCTCATCGGTATGACCAAAGTAAAAATTGTGCCCAGCACTCATCGACATGTAGTCTAAGTAACCATTTGGCACCCGGTGCCTCATCGGAATGTCCAAAGTAATTAGTTTATGCCCAACGCTCATTGGTATAACCGAAGTAAATGTTGTGCCCAGCATTCGTTGAAACGTTCGAAGTAAAATGCGCCCAACGCTCATCGGAACGTCCGAAGTAAAATGCGCCCAGCGCTCATCGACATATAGTCGAAATAACTCTGCCCGAGCAGTTAATTGTGTAATCATTTATCCAATTCCCTTATAAGTTCAATTCTCATTCTATCGATCTCAACATCATCAATTCATCACTCATAATATCATTTCATACATAACATAGCATACCGTCTCAATTCCAAACCAATTTCACCATTTCATTTAGTTTTAATATTTTCAGTTTTATTCAATTTAATCATCTATCTCAATAACCATTTAAATTCACACCAATATGATTCGATCAATCATAATCAACTATTAATTCATTTATAATTCTTCTATTATTTTTTTCTCCTCCTCTTCCTCTCCATTCTACTTCCTTTGTTTACATGTTTTTATACAAGAATCTTTAGCCTTAGTATGACATGCTTTTATGTAACATGAAATATCCTTTAACTATTTATACATGTACTTTTAATAAAGTTGTCTTCTTGAGTAGTATTCACTAAATTATTTATATCCGGACCTATAGAATTCGAAATTAAGATCCGCCTTTTGTTTTTGAAACTAGACTCAATAATCTTTAATTTCATATGTTATTCAACCTCTAACTCGATTCCTACAATTTGTGGTGAATTTTCAAAGTCGTACTACCACTGCTATCCATAAAGTGTTTAGTGAAACATTTTGCTCTTCTATGATTTGATTAAGTAAGTTTGTCTCATTTCATTATATAACATACTACATTCCAACCGAATTCAGTTCAAAACATATAACCACTAAGTTACAAAAATTCTTATTTCTGTTCAAATTAGTCCTCTAGTTCGATAATCAATCTCAAACATAGCATTTTAAACTCAAACAATCGTTTTCAATTTACCTCATTATCATACTTTTCAAAACAAAATAAATATGTAACAAATATAATGATTCAGTTTATAGAAATACAATCATAACACGAATTAACTTAGTAAGTTTCATTTGAACTTACTTGGCAAAAAGCAACCAAATGAGCTTTTAAGGACTATTTGACAATTTTTGCTTTTCCGCGACTAGCCTCGATTTCGTTGAATTATTATCTATAAAATAATTTAGTTCAATTTATCAATTCCAAATATCTCATATCATCCTATTATAAGCATGTATTAGTTCAATTGCCTTTTTTTAATGTTCCCTAATTTTTTTCATTTTATTCAATTTAGCCCCTAAGACTGAAATAGTTATATCTTTCAAATTTGAGCTTCATTTTATAATCTAATTTCAATCCCATCCTCTATAAACTCTCTACTATCTATTTTTGTCAAAGTCTCATAACAGCTTTACAAATAAATCACTTTAGTCCTTATATGGTACAACTAACAACTAAACTCTATAATCTAGTCTTTTTTCACATCTAAGCTTAAAATATATAAATTTAACACTAAAAAATTTAAGAAATCATCAATAACAACTTTTTAAAACCTTAATAGTTTTCAAAAATAATACTTGGATTAGCTAAATCGAGTTTCCACTATCTCAAAAATATAAAATTTAGGAAAAATGAATCAAGATAAACTTACCCTGCAAGTAACCGAACCTTTAAAGCTTAACAATGGCTATGTCACATCCCGAAAATCGGGTTGAAAGAAATTGGGTTAGTGAAACCAAGAGTTGTCATGCTCTGAATTTTGAGTTAAGATTGTGAAAATTATGTAAAGTTAAGTATCTGCTTTTGGATGTGTGTGTTCGAGGTCATAGGTCCAAATCTCACTCTTGGAATTTTTTGGTATTTTTGACGTAACTTCTATTATTGATCATCTGGCATAAGTAATATTTTGGCTCAACTTATGACAAGAATGCGCTTGTTGGTTTAGTGGTAAGGTGTTTTCTAGCATACCCTAAGGTCTTGTGTTTGAATCCTACGTATGCAAAGTGGAGATGATTTTTGTTTTGAATTCAGAAGAAAAAGCTGATGTGGTTAATATGTAGAAGTTAGTGGGGTAGTTTTAAAAGTTAGTGATGAGGGATTTCCTCCCCATTTTCCTCACACGTCTCCCACTCTCTCTCCCTCAGTCTCATTTGTTGTCCCTTTGTTTCTTTTGTCTCATTTTCCCATTTTTTTTTGTTTGTTTCATTCTTTTCACTTTGGTTTTTCATGTAGTGGCAACTATGAGTTTTGCTGCCATTTTTTTCTTTGTTGTTCTCTTTTCTTGTTCGTTCTATTTCCTAATTCTTCTCTCAAACAATCCATTTCCATTCTCTTTGAAGACGTCTTTTGTAAGGTACTACGGTTGTTTATTCCATCTGTTTCCGACTCTTCCTCTATTTTTTTTTTGTTCTTCTGTTGGTAAGTGGTTGTGGTAAATTCATTTTAGTAGTATAATTGTTCTCATTTCTCTTGGATGGGTATATTTTTTGGTATGGTGATTAATGTGAGCATTGCTCGTTTTGTTATTCCGATAGGAGAAGTTTTTGGGGCATTCAACATTTTCTCGGCGAGTTTGAGGATTTTTGGAGCGGTTGTTCCGTTTGAGTGAGTAACTGAGTGCCTTGAAGGGGACTGAGTCATGGTGTTAGGATCGCTTATTCGATGGTTGTGTTCAAATTGATAAATTGATTGTTGGTTTTTAAAGCTAATTGGTTCATTTTAATTCCTATTTTAGGGTCTGGAGGTATACCGCATCATCGTGTTTTAGAATAAAGTAAGGTGTGTAACAAAAACCCGAGAAAACAGTGATCAGCGAAAGCCAAAAATTAAGGATGTCGACGCCACGTAACTGCAGATAAAGATGTGCGGGCCCGTGTGAGTCACACGCAGTGCAGGCTAATTGGGTCGTCTGGCGACACGACAGCATGTGTAAGTCATGTGCCAAACCGTGTGGCTCACACGGTCTAAACTAATTGGGTTGTGTAGGCCACATGGTCTGGCCAGTTGGGACGTGTGGGCCACATGAGCGTGTGGGCCCATTTTATACAAAATTTTACCTAAGCTCGTTTGAATTTGAAATCCGTAATTAGACTTTTCGTAGGGCCCATATTGCTTAATTAGGGCTTGAGAACAAGGTATCTGTTAATCTGGTTCTATGTATGATGTGTTTAAAATATGTAAAATATATTTGCATGATCCAGTACTATTAGTTCTGATGGTATGTTCTAATTTGCTAAGTCTGTATATGTGTGTATGATGTGCGATTGTGTTATTTTGGATTTTTGAATCAGCTATATGACCATGCATTTGACATTATGGTGATTTTTATTTCTGACACATCTGTTTACAAAGCATGAAATCACATGCTTACTGGTTTCTGTTAAGAATATGAAAGCATGTTCAACATGTTTATCATTCTGTTCAGTTTATGCATGCCATGTCACATTGCATGAGGTTGGGATATTATGGTACATAGGAAGTTCTGGTAGCTTAATGATCTGCCTTATTTGGCAGTTTATCCATATTTTCTGTTCTGGCAGTTAGGCTGCAACATAGTGGCTTGACCACATATATGATCTGGCAGTTTTAACTGCAATTTCTGGTGGCATTGTCCACGATTATCTTTTGGTGTGATTTTGGATGGACAAGTTCTAGGGAACTCTATTTTGGTGTGTAGCAGAGTTGGGTAGGAAGTTTTCTGGAAAATTGCATTATTTTTTTCTGAAAAATACTGCATTGGCATATTCATGCATCATCAGTTCTGTTTAATCGATCAATATGAAATTCTCTGTGATACTCTGATTTGTATATTGGGACTGCGTGTTTCATATTCGACTTTCGTTATACACTGGGCTCTATAGCTCACCCCTTTGTTTTATTTCTGATATTTCAGGTAAGCAGTAAAATTTAGCATTAGACGACTTGTGGGAGCCCGGATTATTTTCGGTTTATTGATTTGAAGGTTTACGTTTTAATTATTTTGGTTTGTAAACTTATTTAGACTTTCGTTTTTTTGTTTTTGTTCTGTTTGTTTGTCTTCGGGTGTTTTAACATGACACTGCGAAACCACACAAGTTAACAACTAAAAATTTGGTTTTCAAAATCAAAACTCTGCAAATTTTCCGCTGAAAACTTAAGTGACCACTTAGGTGTTTTTTGAAAATAATCAAATAGTTTTAACGTTTGTTTGCCTTCAAGCTAGAAAGGATTTTCCCAAAAATAATTACTTTCAAAACCCAGCTCTGCATTCAAATTTTGGGTTTGAAACAAGTGATTTCGTACTTAAGTATTTCTATACCTTTGTAAGAATGTGTTGTCATATTTTACGTTTTTCGAAAAATACCCTAAGTTTAATTGAGACAAAAGTTTTTAAACAAGTTGATGTAATTCCTCCAAATTTGGCCATAACGTCTAGGCCAGGTTTGGGGTGTTACAGGCTACTTCAGTTCTTTTGTTTCAAAACCTGAAGAAGAGATAAAAATGGATGACAACCAGGGGCGAAGATAGAACAAATTTTTAGGGGAGCTGAATGAAATTTTAATTTTTTATAGTCTATATATTTATAATTTTTAAAGGATTAAATTAAATTTTTATAATTTTAAGGGGGGCGAAGTGCAATTTTACCTTTACTAATTTAAAATTTTTAAAAAAATTTTAAGGGCCTAAATAAAAATTTTACATTTTAGGGGGGTTGGGGCCCCTGCCAGCCCCCCCTAAATTCGCCTCTGATAACAACATCCTTTCTCTTATTTATTAATTGTCATTTCATACTTTATTATTATTTTAATTATAAAAGTATTATAATTTATAATTCCACTACAATTCCAAAATGGTCTAATTGCCATTTTAACCTTAGTTTAATTACTATTTAAGTCCTTTAGAAATTAAAATCTATAGGGATTAATTTTTTTACCACTTTTATGATTTAATCATTGTACCTTGATTAGTTACTAATTTCACGAAAATTATCTATCCAAAATTCAATTCATCTATACAATAACTCCATAAATATTTAATAAAATATTTACGGATTCGGTTTATAGAAACAAGGTTCCAAAACTGTATTTTCCAATACCATTGACTTTTGGATCGTTACATTTATTAATTTAAAACTTGATAATAACAAATTTATTAATTAAAAAAAATAATTAAAAGTAAAAAAAAAAAACTTGAATCATTCATTAGAAAAAAAAGAAATCAAATAAACATGAAATGGAATTCGAACTTAAGACTCAAGGGTAGAAAATGCAAGCATCTCTAATGCGATACGTATACCTTTCTTTTTGTCTCACGTTATAGTATTTAATCTCATCATCACCACTATTTTTACACTAACTGTAAATAAACACACCGTCCATCCAAATGGACATTAAATAATTAAAAATATATATTCTGTATAAAATACTTTCTAAAAAACGCTTTTCGCATAACACACTTTTTACGACTTCACTTCCAAAATCAACTTATTATTTAATAACGTAAAAAAACCACTTAAATCAAAGCTACATTTTTCGTTAATTTTGTCGCTTATTAAGTAATCATTTACCCCTTTTTCATTCTCCTTGGTCCATGCTAGAAAAAGAGTGATAAATGTAAAAAAAAAAAAAAATCTAATTTTTATACTAACCATTTATTTAATTTCATACTAAAAGTGCCTTGTAAGATTGAAAATGATAAAGATAATGGTTTTAATTATAAATAAATTATTCTGGATTTAAATTTATATAAATAAAAAAATATGTTTTAAATATTTTAAATATTAAACTCGATATCTTAATTTGAATCTATCTAAATGTAAAGTGTTTTTCTAATTTTATTTCTATTATAGAAAATAATTATCAAATATTTTTTGATTTTTTCATGATTGAAAATAAATTTTTATTTCTTTTTATCAAATATATATTTTTAATTTTTTAAATAAATAAAAAATAAAAAATATTTTCTAAAAATAAAATAGAAAATATTTTCAGAAATCAAACAGAATCTTATTCTCTGTTGACCATAAAATGACATGCAAAATACATTCATTATATCATAACATATTTTAATAACAAATTGAAGGAATTAAATTTAAATAAAAATATTTTGTTAATTAAAAATAATTTGAATCAAACTGATTCATTTTCTTTTTTTCTTTCAAAAATTCTAACTCAACTTGCAGGTGAAAATGGGTAATTCAATACATCTTTTATTATATAACCGTCCATGTCATGTAACTTTAAACATTCGTACATATTACAGAAGAAAAGGCATGCAATAATATTATCAGCAGTTAATGTCATTTGTCTATACCCATACGTCCCTGCATATTTTGAAAGATTCCAATCTCATAATATCACTAATAAAATATTCACACTAGGTTTCATTTAAAGTTTAATTTTGAATTTAATTTTTTAAATTTATAAAATTGAGAATTTTTTTTTGTTTAAATTTGTCATAGTTTTTTCTTTCTAATTTATGAAAATAAGAAACATAACATCCACTATTGTTTTTGCTAATTTATTTTATATTAATTACTGGATAACTGGTTTTTATTAAATTTGTACATATAAATTGTTAAATTTTTTATTTTCACATAAAAAATTTAATGATAAGATTTAATAGTGTTACACAATTAGATAAAATTTCTAATTTTTGTAAAATATAAAATCACAAATTAAAGTAAGATCAAATTCACAATTACACCTTGACATTCTTTATAAATCTAAGACATTGATGAACAGTGATATGTAAATCACTAGTTGATCCTATACTTTTCATAGTTGTTGCATTATTGCAGAAGTGAAAGCAGCAGCAACATGGATGAGAGGCTTATTGGGTCAGAAGAACCAAAGGAAAACAGTAATAATCAGAGGAGGAGAGTTTTAGAGGAATCAGGTAAACTATGGAAGGTTGGGTTTCCTTCAATGTTAGCGAGGGTTACAGCTTTTGGCATGTTTGTAGTGACCCAAGCTTTCATTGGACACATTGGTGAACGACAGCTTGCAGCATATGCTCTTATACAAGTCATCACAGTTAGATTTGCAAATGGAATATTGGTATATCATGTGATTAATCATTCAGAAATTGCCTTACTTTAGAGTCCCCTGATTGATTATTTGCTTCATCAATGTTTTGCAGTTGGGGATGTCCAGTGCAACTGAGACACTATGTGGGCAAGCATTTGGAGCAAAACATTACCACATGTTGGGTATTTACTTGCAAAGATCATGGATCATTAATCTTGTCACATCAGCTGTGTTGCTACCAGTATTCATCTTTGCATCACCAATCTTCAAATTACTTGGAGAAGATGAGGAAATAGCCACTGCTGCTGGATATATATCTCTTTGGTTCATCCCCATTCTCTACTTTTTTGTTTTCAACTTCACCATCCAAAAATACTTGCAATGCCAGCTTAAAAATATGATTGTTGGGTGGATTTCTGCTGCCTCTTTCATTCTTCATGTGTTGTTGTCATGGATCCTTGTGAGCAAATTGAATTGGGGGATCCCTGGTGCTATGAGTTCAATGATAATATCAAGTTGGTTGGTGTTCATTGGGGAGATTATTTATGTATTTGGTGGATGGTGTCCCGAAACATGGAAAGGCTTCACTTTTGCTTGTTTTCTTGATCTATTTCCAGTACTTAAGCTCTCAATATCCTCAGGAGTGATGCTTTGGTAAAATTCCATTTCCCTTTACTTAATTAGATTTAACATCTAAAATTTTTGTCAATATTTATTCGATTTCTTTGCTTATGTTGTTGGCTTGTCAGCTTAGAGTTATGGTACTATGCTATCCTAGTCCTGTTGGGAGGGTATATGAAAAATGCCGCTGTTGCCATCGATGCCCTCTCCATTTGGTAAGATGGTCAATTTCCATGTATATATACGCATACCATATATGTTGTCTTTTTCTGACTCGAATTTAACCAAAGAATATATAACATTGCAGCCTGAATATCATAGCTTGGCAACTCATGGTGTTCCTCGGCTTCCTCACAGCAGCTAGGTTGGTGATTTGCCTATAAGTGCTACGTTATCCGAATTTTTCAACTTTTTTTCTAAACTGTTAATGTTCATTACATGTTTGAATAAATTTGAGCATACCAACTCATTCACTGCAACACTATATTTAAACCGAGATACATGACGGTTTTCTGTCCTACAGTGTGCGAGTTTCAAATGAACTAGGGAGAGGAAACGCCAAAGCAGCAAAATTTTCGATGAAAGTTTTATTATGTACATCGCTGAGTATAGGAGTGTTATTCTGGGCACTGTACTTAATATTTGGGCATCGAATAGGTTACTTGTTTACAAGTGATGAGGACGTAGCAAACTCCGTGGCAGACCTCTCTTTGTTGCTTTCTTTCTCAGTTTTGCTCAACAGTGTTCAGCCAATCCTCTCAGGCAAGTATATATATATATATTTCCTGAATATGTATGGGAAGGGAAAATAATTACATGGTTAAAATCTGCAATGCAGGGATAGCAATTGGTGCTGGTAGACAAAAAATGGTTGCATATGTTAACATCTGTTCCTATTATGTGGTTGGTGTGCCTTTAGGATTTCTTCTTGGATATGTAGCCAAAATGGAAGTCAAGGTTAGACCTTAAGAAACAGATTTTTTTTATAATGAACTTTATATTTTATTTATTTATAGGCCATCTGGAGGATTAAGCTAGAACAAATGAATAAATAAGTTATTTGATTTCAACAGGGAATATGGATTGGGATGATAATTGGGGTTGCAACGCAAACATTTGTTCTAGCCTACATTATCTCAAGGACTGATTGGGAAGAAGAGGTAATTAAAATGATGATAATTTTTCTGTTTTGAAATACAATAATATTTTTTTTTGAAAATAATGGAGGAGTTCATTTTTTACTTTCCAGGTTAATAAAGCATCAGAGAGGCTAAACAAGTGGCTATTGGAGCCTTCAGAGACATCTTATGGAAAGCTTAGTGGTGAAACAGTGAATGAATGACTCAACAGCCATTTTACTATAAAAGCTTATAGTGGTCTGAAATGTATGTATATTTTTACACGTAATCAAAGATTTGTTTTTTTATTAAGTTAAATTCATGGAAGAAAAGTCTGAAATTTTAGTACAAGTATCCTATCTTCTGGTGGAAGGTTAGGAACATAACTTTGGTTTTGGAGTTAAAATACCCCACTCGTGATAGTGTTAAATATTTTTATTTGTCAAAAAATCTGTGACTGATCTACATAAGATGATTAGAGTAAATAAAAATTATTTTACAGTTGTATAAGAATAAAAAATATTAAGGATTGGTTCTAAGGTTATTATTTCTAAATCGCACGAATCAAAAAGTATGTATGAGTGAGATAGATAATGTAAAGAATTACAAAGCGCTGGTTCCAATTACTTGGATTGGTGTAAGATAATTGAGATGTATAAAAATGATCACTTATTATTCATACCAAACAAGTCTAGATAAGGGAAGATGCATAGATAGCTCTCTTTTTAGGGACTGTCTTGATTTTCTTTATTCTAATAATAAAGAATGTGTCTCAATTTTAGGTGGTGTGTAAAGCTTTTTATTATTTCAAGAAAGAATCCAAGTCCATCGCTACTATTATATGGATTTCAGGAAAAATAAAGAGGGTTAAACAAGCTATTGCTTTTCTAATTCTAACGCTCAAGAACAGATAATTTGAGGCTAAATCTCAAAACAATAATTTTGGAAGTACCCCTACAATAGGTTTTCAGGTAATCTCAACCAAAAATCTCTTAATCTTCTTACTTTTATTATGAATTAGAAACGACACAAAAGTACCTATAGAAAGTGATTGTTTGATGACTATTGAAATAATAAATGAGAGCGATGCAAATTCCACTACTTTTATTAGAATGATTAACGAAGCAACAAGACATATCCAAATGGTGAGGTTACAATATGTTCCAAGAGAAGGGAATATGGTGGTGAATTGGCTTGCTAAAACTTATACTAGTGAGAATGTTGAACTTAAAATTATTGATTTTCCTAATTTTCATGTTAGGAAACTACTAGTAGAAGATAAAATAGATACCTTTCATGTAAGAGTTTGTTGATTAAGGCAATTTGATTGCCTTCTTTTCCTTATTCAAAAATAAAAAAATAAAAAAAATTCACCCAATTAAGCCCCTCCATTAATAAAATAGTTAAATAAGTCTCTCCATTAACAGTTTTCGTCATTAACCAGGTTAATCGTTAAAATAAATTGACAAACCAATGAGATGGTGGCACATGGAAGCTTCTAGTTTATTTTAATATTTTCCCATAAAAATATTAAAAAAATTATAAAAACCAGAAAAATATTTAAAAATTTATTAAATATAAAAAATATTAAAATTTATATAAACTTATAAAAATTATAAAAAAATAAAAGCTTATAAATATTATAAAAAATTATAAAAAATATAATATATTGATATCAACCACTAGTCCGGTTTTAAAAACCTTGATCAGGATATTTCATACTGTCATACATTAATAGTTGGATAATGAAATTTTGCTTTGATAGTATCTTACTATATCAAAAATATTTTATATCATGCAATACTTAGCAAACAATTTTAAACTTTTTCAAATTCTGCATTACTATACTTAAAAATTTGGAGATAAACTTCTAAAAATAAAAATAAAAAGTTGTCAATGGACCCACAATTATCATTTTATTTGTAGAATATCGAGAACATTTTATTCAATATGAAAATGACTCTAGCAATCTCATAACTATTCTCATTATCCAATGATTGATGTGATGACATGTGTTCATTAATTAGAGGGGTTTAAATGACTTTTTCGTGATTTTTTAATTTTTTATAATTTATTAGAATTTGTTATATTTTTATAAGTTTTTTTATGAATTTTTATATGTTTTTTATAAAAATTTAAAATAATTTATTAATTTTATATATTTTTAATAATTTATTAAAAATTATTAGATTTTTATAATATTTATAGGTTTCTATTATTTTTTATAATTTTTATACATTTATATCAATTTTGAGCTTTTTTAATATTTATAATTTTTAATATTTTATATGTTTTAAAGAATTTTTGTAGGTTTCAATAAAATTTTAAATATTTTAAGCATGTTTTATTAATTTTATAAAAAATTAGAATTTATTAGATTTTTATAATATTTATAATTTTTTTATTTTTTTATAATTTTTTTATAATTTTAATTTTTCAATTTTAAATTTTAAATTTTAATAATTTTTATAATTCTATAATTGTTTCTAATTTTTTATTATTTTTAATATTTTTTATTGAAAAATATTATATTAAAATCGAAAACTGGCACGTGTCACCACATGATTGGTCCATCAAATTATTTTAACAATCAATGTGGTCAATGACTAAAACCATTAGTAAACGGACTTTATTATTTTAGTTAATGACATGGGCTCAATTGGGTGCAAATTTAATATAGGAGCTGGATTAATTTTTTCGTATTTTCTTAAGGGCTTTTTTTACATATAAGCCTTTTATTATTAAAGGAGGTGGGGATCACACTAACGAACTAGTTGCTGATAGAATAATTGAGAAAAGACAACTAACAACTAATGTCACGGGGTTAGACCTTTCATCTTGCAATCCGTGCGGCCTTAGGCAATTTCTTCACTTCAAATGCACCTAAGTCAGCCTAACTCTCGCAAAGTGAGAATTCTCCCAGAATTTCTCTGAGGCACCAAAAATATAGTGGAAGCAACTCATGTTAGGAAATGTCTCATATTGTAGTAAACATGAAACTATCTTTTATTTATTTGAACGATGAATAAATAAATAAAATTATATCTTTTGTATTTTTGTCTTTTATATTTTGCTTGCATAGCAAAATTGTAATAAGAAAATATTAGTTCATTGATTGTCTAATTTCAAACTGAAGATAAGTGGCATTGTAAGAACGTTTACATTGCGAGAAAGACAACTTACTTCAGTAGATAATCTAAATAAGTCTGTAATCTTGTAAAAGAATCGAAGTGAACATTTGATTCAAATACTGAGAAGGATTATTATGTTATCTATAATTCCAATTGGGGAGATGGCTAGTCTTGGCTATCCGGAGTAGTTGACTCCACGGGTAGAGACATAGATGTATTCATTGGTAGAATGATACATTGGACTGAACCCAAGATGTATTAATTCTGAATCCGTTTGTGAATTAATTCACTTGTGACGTTCATGGTGTAATTCACTTAAATCCTGAGTTGGTCACGACCATGCGTATGCAACTCATGTGCTTTGATATAAGTGGAGGCTTATACTCTCAAGATGATCAAGCCCATAGCCGATATGTTGAGTACATGACTTGTGTATGTCATGGTTTTACTAGCAACAGTGGAATTCATAGCTCAATTAAAGACTTAATGATATCCTCTCATAGACATTGTGTTGATTGATAAATAAGGAACGTGGCCACGGGTTGCTTGTTCTCGAACGAGTAATTTATAATAGTCATTTGTTGATAGTGATCATATTAATCATTAAGAAGACACAATGGTGACAATGAGATAAAATAGGATTGTATTGAGTGAACGGATTTAACTCAAAGGAATCAAGGATATCATATGAGGGTAACACACACATGACGAGGTCATTGGATAAAACAATTGGATGAATTGTTTTTGTAAAGAGTATAAAATAATGAGTTTTCAATCATGACACTTCTTATGGACTGACTCCATGATTAAGTATTTGCAAATTATTGGAACGATGCTTGTGGACATAATTGCAATTACTAGAGCCTAATTGTATATGTCCAACAAAAGCTCTATCGGACTGCATTTGAATCAAAAGAAAATTCTACAACTTTGGAAATAATTTAGTTTATTCGATTTATTCGATGTGGAATTAAATTAGGTGGTCGTGAGAATTGTTCAACTAGAGAATTTGATTAAAGAATTTTCTTGAAAATTTAATTTTGAAAATCTAAGTGATTTTTGGGAAAATTAATTTTGATCAAGTAAAATTAAATTAATTAAATTAATTAAAATTAATATGGCATTTTTAGAAGTTAATTTTCAAGTAAGATAATTGGCCCAATGGGTAATTGAACTTGAAAATTAGACCTGAGATCTTAAATTGTGTCCGGGAGCCCAAAACCCAAAAACTGGTCGAATCGAGCGGACGGTCCAACCGGTGGCTAGGCCGGACCGATTGGGTTGTCATTGACCCAGACCGAACCGATAGCAACTGAACCGGCTTGGGGTTTTATAAAGGTGTCGCACCTGCATCACCGGACACGACGATGCCAACGATGGTTGGTCTTTGGTGGTTGAGTAGTGGAAGAGTTACACTCCTACTAGGACTCTACCAAATAATTTGATTTCAGATTAACTATTCCAAAAATAATATTATTTTAATAATTTAATATTAAATTTAATAGTATTTTATTAATTTAATATTAAATTTAATTTAATATTTATCTTTAATATTTATCTTGTGGATAAATATTCTATTATTTTAATAAGACTTAATATTAAATTTAATATTAAAGTAATTAAGTTTAATCATAGTTGAACTCTCTAAACTCTCTATATAAAGAGAGCCTTGGGTCATTATTTTACATACACTTGAATTTAAGAGAAAGTTGTAGAGAGAAAATTTTCTGAAGAGATTATTTCAGAAAATTTCTGTAGATATTTTTCTAATTTACAACTTGACCCAAAAGTTTAGAGAAATTGCGAAATTACCTCACTGGTAATTTTTGTGAAAATTTTTCTGATTTGAAGCGAGCCAACACTCGGTCGACGTGAGCTTGAGGATAGCGAAAAAAACTACTCGATCGAAGCGCTCATCCTAGACGAATTGAAAAGGTACAATTTTGATTAAGTGTTGATTACTTTAGATATCACAACTAAGATCTTACTTTGGAAAAAATTTAAAACTCTGATTTTTCTCTAAATTTATTTTCCACTGCATTTTCTAAACCCGTTTTTCTAATAATTGGTATCAGAACCAGGTTGTGTTCTATCTATAGGTATAAACAGATAATTAAAATGAATTTCTCTTCTTCTAGAATGATTTGATTACATAGAAAGTTATATTCTTTAGATTTTATGCATGTCTTGAGTTATATATGGGAATGGATGTGATAATATATATTTATTATATAATTGTTTTTTTATTGACGAGGTTGTGGTTCTTAGGAAATAGACCGTGACCTATCATCTCCATGTAGGGCTTTTTTTTTTAAAAAAATTTCATAGAATTCTTGTGAGCCGAAAACGGATATAGGACTTAAATGTAATTTTTTCAAAAGGACTTCATGACGAGGAAAAGATGCGATGGCGGTTGAAGACCCAAGGAATGCCTTGTGGCAAAAAATTATGTAATTTTATTTTTTTCATTTATTTTCTAGAAATAGAACCATGAAAACCTTGGTTGGAAATTTTATTTTAGTTATCTATCTCCTTATATATCTGTTTTATAATTGTTTATAATATTTCTATTATGTAATGTTATAATTATGATATATATATGAGATGATCCACAATTGATCGTTTAAAAAATAAGAAGTGTGGTAATGAGAAAATACATGTGTTGTTTTGTTCCATTCACTTCTTTAGGTTATTCGATAACTGTGAGAAGTGTGGTAATGAGAAAATGCATGTCTAGGATTGGCTTTAGCTAGGAAAGACTTGATTTTTAAGCGGTCAAATTTGAGTTACCTCCCTTTCCTGAGACCCTACCTGGTGCACGGTTCATATTCACTTCTTCGGTTTTTCCCTTAAAAGAAAAATTGTGGAGAATCAAAATTATTTGTTTTTATGATTGATTGGTTCTTGTGAATGAATGTGAATATTATAAAATTTTCATAGCATGTCATGCATATATTAGAAGCATGTCATTTAGATTAGGTAAGAATGCCACTAGGACTAATGTATGATCACTCTTGAAATTTGGGATAAAAAATCTTGCATGTTTTTAAAATATTGAGTGGGGGAAGGTTCTTGAATAAGACCTATTGCCTCCATTGATGGTCCCTAAGTGATAGCTTAATAAAGTTTCGAGTCGGTTCTTACCCTGGCCGCATCTCGGGGTAAACTTTGTCATGTGGGTTCACTAGATGAGATTTCCTTTTCAGGACAAATAGTCATGCATGAATTTCAGAGAGAATGTCCCAAGATGACTCACAAATTAGAGCATGTTCATAATGGGTGTTGAGTCAATGGTTACACACTCAAGATCATCTTTTATTAAATAGTTTCCCAATAAACGATATTTAAGCTAAAGATGGCTACCAAACGTTAAACGATCGTTAGTTTGTGTGGAGTTTTGAGAATTAAGATTCACGAACTGATTGGATGTAATCCATATTCTTACTAGTTAATCATAGGACCCCAAGGTGACATGGTTGATGGGTGTGAGAATGATCATAGCAACGAAAAAATATTTTTTCAAGGATTTAATACAAGACGCATGCATCATACTGCATTCTTGATATGTTGCTGAAATGAAAAATATTTGCTTAATACAAAGATAGTAATTAGTGAATCTTTATTTCTTTTTTCAGTTCAAATATGTCCACTACTCCTTTTATTAGCATTCTTACTGTGAATAAATTAAATGGGGATAAATTTCAAGAATGGAAACAGAACTTGCTGATAGTTCTCAGCGGTGAGAAACACAAATTCATTCTTGATGAAACATGCCCTCTTGAAGCTCAGCCCAAAGCGAGAAATCGCTGGAGAGATTCTGACTCCATTGCTCGATGTTTTATGTTAGTGAGCATGAGTAGTGTGTTGCAAAAGCAACACGAGAATTTCCGTATTGCTAAAGAGATCATGTAACACCCCAAACCCGGCCTAGACATTATGGTCGAATCTGGCGATGTCATATGGAATGGGATTTGAAATCAAATTTATCAAGTTTAAACCGTTTCCGTTTACTAACTTCTATTTATGTCTCGTCAATTTCAAAAGTATTTTCTCGTTAATTTGATTCGTTTAAAAACATATTCTGTAGCGGAAGCTTTTAAAACTGTGATATTTAAAAAAAACCGTTCGCGTTTAGGAAAAACATTTTTTATAATTAAACCGAGTTTTCGTTGAGTTTTGCAATTTAGAAATCCATGAAAACTGTTAAAATCCAAAATAAAGGAAAACAGACCAAAAGTCCCAAGTTACATCAAAAATACCCCAAAAGAAGAATAGGAAATAAAAACCATAACGAAGTTAAAGCAGTTCAATAGACATGTGGTCATCGTTGAATCCTCCGCCGTACCGATCCGTCTAGGTCTGGGGATTACCTGTACAGATAAAACAGAAAGGGGTGAGTTTACGTAAAATCAGTTTGTAATCCCCACAGAAGACATGCATACAATCAAACAACAGTTATCAGTCAAATGCGATGCAGGCCTAAGCCCATTACAGTTGATCAACACGATTTAGGCCTTAGCCCATTGAATCTGATTTGAGATATAAATTAGGGCCTTAACCCATCTCGAATCAAAGATATGCATACAAGAATGTAAAATCATATCCTATCCACCAGCCTCTACACACCATCTCCGACCATCCCTACACACCATGTGGGGTTTAAAACACCCACCAAGCCCTACACACCAAGTCGTACCGAATACGGCACATATAAGTAATATTGCAGTTGAGCTGCCAGAGAATAGACATGAAAGCCTTTCAGTACACTTCCTCCAATAATCAATCATCCCACCCCAATACAGATGTAATTAAACATGCTCAATGTAGACATACAGAAATACATGCTTACATGCTAAAATTCAATTATCAGTCATACATACGGATCAGTAAACATGCATAAATTTAACATGCTCCATACATACATTATATATTCAGGTCACACGATTTTGGGTCTAAGTAGCACTTACCGACTCTACAGTAGGTTCACAGTCGACTTGGGCGACCCGTGCAACCCTAGGAAACATTTTAGCTAAATGGGCCCACATGCCCATGTGGCTTGCCCGTGTGGGCCCACACGCCCAGATTGGCCTTGGCCCGTGTGGATCACACAGCCTAGCCCAAATTCCTACACGCCCGTGTGGACTACCCGTATAGACCCACACGGCCCAATCCGGTCAAGCCCGTGTGTCGCACACGGCCTACCTGGCCATCACACGGTCGTGTCTAGCGCACGGCCTGGCCTTCGTCGACCACACGACCGTGTCATTCGCACACGACTTACCACACGAGTGACCACACGCCCGTGTGGCATCGACAGTATGAAATTTCGGCTTTTGCCAAATCCTATTTTCTGCGTTTTCGGGTATACACCTGGTATCGTTTCACTGCAGAAACACTCCCGAGCACTCCAAGACCTAAAATTTGATATTTTAGAGCCCAATTTAGTACACTAGCGAAAACTCAAAATCGAAAATCGTCTACATCAAAATCAATTGTGAACCCAAGCACTTACCGATAACGAACTAAACTCTACGCTCAAATCTCTGCAGAAGTACTGACCAGTTATTGACCTCCGCCTAATCCAAAAGAACCACAAACAACCTCCTTTTAGAAAACTATCCACGAAACAGAAAGATAGTGGCAAAACAGTCATTTACCGAACGAGTGCAATCGAACGTTGAACGAGAATGAGTCGATTTGAAAAACCGAAAAGAAGAGGAGAAGGCTAGATAAGTTCAGCTGATGAGAGGGAAAGCAAAAACGTCAGAATTAATGACAGAATTTTGGGGAAATTAGAGAAGGAGAGAAGAAAAAAAAACGTTAAAAGTCCAAATAGAATAAAATAAATTTGGATATATTTGTTTCCCCTAAAATCCTCCCCCACTAACCCCTCAATCAAAACTACTTCAGATTTTTAGTCCAACTCAAACACCCTCTCAACCGACCGAGCAAAAATATAAACATCCAAGCTTGCACAAGGATTCGAACACAGGACCTCCAACACACCAACACCCTTACCACTCGAACCAGCAGGCTCATTCTGTTATGATTTCACCAACAATTAGCCTTAAACCTATTGAGCAGGGGTAAGGCTTAAATTAGAAAAATTCCAAAATTTGCCAAAGGCAGGGCTTGAACTTGGGACCTCACATACATACCTAGAACACTTAACCACTTAAGCAAATACACAGTTGTGTCAAGAATTTACAGAAACAGAATTATAGAATTTGGGGCGTTACAACTCTACCCCCTAAAAGAAATTTCAACCTCAAAATTTATCTAATTAAAACAGATGAGGATACTGTTGACGCATCGTATCCTCAGGCTCCCACGTGGCCTCCTCAGTGCTATGATTTCGCCATAGAACCTTTACCAGTGGAATGGACTTCTTTCTCAGAACTTTAACATCGCGATCCAGAATCTGAATTGGCTCCTCCTTAAAAGTCAAGTCCGGCCTAACCTCGATCTCCTCATCCGAGACAACATGAGAAGGATCAGACCGATACCGCCTCAACATCGAGACGTGAAAGACATCGTGGATGCGGTCCAACTCTAGAGGTAGCTCTAACTGATAAGTGACCGGCCCCACACGTTTTAGAATCCGATATGGCCTGATGAACCTAGGGCTCAACTTGCCCTTGCGACTGAATCTCAGAACTTTCTTCCATGGGGAAACCTTGAGAAAAACGAAGTCCCCCACAGAATACTCAATATCACGCCTCTTCAGATTCGCATAAGACTTCTGTCTATCAAAAGCCGCCTTCAGACGGTCCCGAATAAATCGAACCTTATCCTCAGTCTCAGAAACCAACTCAGGACCCAAAACTCGACGTTCGCCCAACTCAGTCCAACACAAAGGAGTATGACACTTACGACCATACAGAGCCTCGTAAGGTGCCATCTGAATTCTCGACTGGAAACTGTTATTGTAGGCGAACTCAGCTAACGGCAGATAATCCTCCCAATTGCCTTGAAAATCAATAACATAACTCCTCAACATATCCTCCAGTATCTAAACCACCCTCTCAGATTGACCATCGGTCGGAGGATGAAACGCAGTACTGAAATCCAATCTTGAACCCATAGCCTCATGTAACTTTTTCCAGAACCGAAACGTGAAGCGAGGATCCCTATCAGAAATGATGGACATTGGAATCCCATGCAGTCTCACTATCTTAGAAATGTAGAGCTTCGCCAACTTCTGAAGAGAATAGTCGGTCTTAACCAGAATGAAGTGCGCAGACTTGGTCAATCGATCCATGATGACCCAAACAGAATCCTTCTTTGATGGTGTTAGAGGCAACCCACTAATGAAGTCCATCGTTACTCGCTCCCACTTCCATAGCAGAATCTTAACCGGCTGTAGCAAACCTGAAGGTAACTGATGCTTAGCCTTAACCTGCTGACATGTCAAACATCGTGCCACAAAATCAGTAACCTCTCGTTTCAATCCCGGCCACCAGTACAGTTCTCGAAGATCTCGGTACATCTTATTCCCACCGGGATGCATAGCATAAAGGCCACTATGCGCCTCTCTCAAAATAGACTGCCTCAGATTAGTATCATTCGGCACACAAATCTGACCACGGAAATAGAGTACCCCATCATTATTCAGCCTAAAGTCTGTAGTGCTGCCACTCTCAATCTGACGGAACCGAAGACCCAATGATTCATCCTCTAACTCTCTATCTCGAATCTGTTATATCCAAGTCAGTTTAACATGTAGCTCCTGTAACACCCCTAACCCGTATCCATCGCCAGATTAGGTTTAAGAGGCATTACCGATCTAAAACCCAACCCAGAATAGGTATTAATACACATGTCTGTCAACAAGTTCAAATTCATTATTAAACATACATCAATTTCATTCTACTTACTTTCACATATATAAAATTTAATGTATACCGTTTCAACCATCGAATATTTTAAAAGCTTCATATAGCCAAGTACACAAGCATATTAACACCAACTTATTAAATTAACTCATATATATATATATATATCTATGAAAACATATTACATACTTATCGATACAATACATATACTAAGACCAATACTCATAATCAATTTCATATATCTTTTGAATAAGATCAAACTTACTAAAAGAACTATTCATTTTACTAAAACAAATTTGTCTATCATCAACATCAAATATGCATATACTATAATGTTACTTATAGAATCTAGGTTATACCAATTTCACACCAATTCCCGAATATATCCAAACGTATAAACAACCACATCTCATACAATTATCATGGTCAAGTTATCAAAACCATACCTAACCTATAATTAACCTAAAACATATAAACCAAACACATTATACATATATGTGACTATCACGACTAGTTTGCACAACTTAAGATTTACCTAATTATACCAACACCATATTCGACATCACATAACAAGAATGTTAACCTTAAAATCATTCAAGCCACCTTTTCATACATCAAATACAAACACATAGAAAATGCACTTTCATATTAAGCAAAATATCAAGGCCGAATTCACACAAGACCAAGTTACCATAATTTAGCCATTTTTGTATGGCATAAATACACACATATTCCATTTGAATTCAATTCAAAAGTATCTTAGCCTATACATGCCATAATAGTCAAAAATTGCTATTTCAAAAGAGTACCAAAAGGGATGATAGTATGGTGAGCTTCCGAGGTGATTTCTGAGCACAAGTCGAGCTTCCAAAAGTAACCTACGCACCAAGAAATCAACCAAAAACAAAGTAAGCTTCCACAGCTTAGTAAGAATTAAGCAAATAATTTCCATTCATATAAGCTTATTCGAAATTAAAAGAAATTATCCTTATTCATTTACAACCATCAACCGAAAAGCAAAACCCTCAAAGGTTAAATAAATACCCACCTTATAACGGTTTATAAACATGTTACACACTTAACAAGTCTTCATATATACACATCAACTTCTATCACTCATAAGTTAATGGAAATGATACTTACCTTTAGTTCACTTACCACACCAAAATCATTCATTCATGCATTGCGAATAATAATATACTCCACTTTTTCGTACATGTGATTGTATTAAAAATAGAAACTCTTAACCGAACCTCCTTCCCGCACTTACGTAAATTTTGTTTCGGTAACGTATCGCACACTAAGTGCCGTTACCTGTCTATTCCGCACACTTAGTGCCAATTTCTCAGTAACGTATCGCACACTAAGTGCCGTTACTCAATATATATCCGCACACTCAGTGCCACAGAGCCGGTTCCGCACACTTAGTGCTCGGTCATAATTTCATACACATAGTACCATAATCCTTATAACATGAACACACACACATATGTACTTATTCATACATATATACCCGTATAATTATAAGTTTACAAAAGGTTCATACAATCTTGATACCCACTATTGCATTCGGAAACTTTATCATATATGAACATATATCCGACCTTTTCATATAATATCCCTCACATCATTTTTTGCACATATCCATCTCATGTTTCATTCATATATATATTCAATGACTACTAAGCATAGACTACTTATACAAATTTCAAGTCTTATATTCGACCAACTCAAGCTAGATTTCCACAATTCACATTCGGCATCATATTAGTTAACATGCCTAAAATCATTTAGCATATATACTTTATATATATAGAAAAATTCAGTTTAGTCCAATTGCTTAAATCTTACCTCGAATATCAACGAGTTCAACTTCCCGGTTAGTCATTCAATTTAGTTTTTCCCCGATCCAATCCCACCTTCTTTTGTTCTTGATCTAAATACATTCAATTTAAGCTCAATCAAACACATTTATATTCAATTTAGTCCTAAAACACATAAATAGGAAAATTATCATTTTGCCCCCATTATTTCACACTTTTACAATTTAGTCCTATTTGCACAAAACACAAATTACACAAAATTTGGCCACACACCTCAAGGGCCGAATATTCATAGCATTAATACAAGTCCATGCATTTCATTTATTTCACAATTTAGTCCCCCTAAAATTTATTTTTACAATTTAATCCAAAATACTCAAATTCATCAAAAATCTAAAGACAAAACATATTAATTTAACACATATATTTCATAATTCATCCTCAAATAACTTAAACAACCAACTATCATCAATGGCTCAAATCAAAATATTCATCAAACTCAAAAATTAAAGCATGGGTCTTGAAGATTTCTAAGCAACGATCTCAAAAACGTAAAAATTATCAAAAACCGAGCTAGAATCATACCTTGATTAAGCTCAGCTATGGCCGAAAGTTTGCTTAGGTTTCTTCTTTCCTTCCTTTCTTTAGTTTCGGCTTTTAATGGTGGAATAAAGATGATGAACACATGGTTTCTTTATTATATTATTATCATATTTTATATATAACCTTTTTAACATATAATATAATGTATAATTAAAACATATCATAATAATTTTAAAGCCAAATGCCGTCCACTTATAAGAAGGTTGGTTAATTTACCACTTAAGTCCCCACATATAAGAAGTCAAATCAATTTAACCATTTTAATTTATAAAAGCTACTTTTACCAGTTATGCAATTCAGTCCTTTTTCTTAAATTAAACACACAAACGGGCAAATTAACTCACGAAATTTTAACACATGCTCAATCATAGATTATAGACTCAATATAAAATATTAAAATATTTTATTGACTCCGATTCATGGTCCCGAAACCACCGTTCCGATTAGGGTCAAATTCGGACTGTTACAACTCTCCCCCTTGAGGATTTTTGCCCCCAAAAATCTTACCGGTAAAGAGGTTCAGATAGCGCTCTTTCATCGTATCCTCTGATTCCCAAGTTGCTTCTTCAACTCCGTGCTTTTGCCACATTACTTTAACTAAGGGAATTCTCTTATTTCTCAATTCTTTTATCTCCCGAGTCAGAATACGAATCGGCTCCTCTTCGTAGGTCATATTAGATTGAATTTCAACTTCTGTCGGGCAAATCACATGCGATGGATCGGATCGATATTTACGAAGCATCAAAACGTGGAAGACATTATGTATCTTTTCCAATTCAGGTGGTAACTGTAATCTATAAGCAACCGGCCCGATACGCTCTGTGATTTCATATGGTCCAATAAATCTTGGACTCAACTTGCCTTCTGACGACGAATCGAGTATTTTCTTCCACGGTGAAATTTTCAAAAATACTCGATCTCAACTCGAAACTCAATGTCTTTACGTTTTAAATCGGCATAAGACTTTTGGAGGTCTGACGCAGCTTTTAAACTATCCCGGTTCATTGCCACCTTTTGTTCAGTCTCTTTAATCAAATCAACCCCGTGTATTTTGTTTTCACTGAGCTCAGTCCAATATAATGGTGTACGACACTTACGACCGTACAAAGCTTCATAAGGTGCCATTTTGATACTAGATTGAAAGCTATTATTATAAGAAAATTCAACCAAAGGTAAGTATCACTCCCACGTACCTTCAAACTCGAGGACGCAACATCTCAACATATCCTCAAGTATCTGTATGATTCGCTCAGATTGACCATCTGTTTGCGGATGAAAAGCTGTGCTAAAGTGTAGTTTAGTACCTAAAGCATCCTATAATTTCTTCCAAAACCACGACGTGAACCTTGGATCCCTATCCGAAACGATAGAAACAGGTACCCCGTGCAACCGCACAATCTGCGATATATACAGCTCAGCTAGCTTATCAAGTGAAAAATCGATGCGTCTTAGGAATGAAATGAGCAGATTTCGTCAATCTATCAACAATAACCCAGATTGAATCTTTCTTAGTCGGCGTCAGTGGCAAACTCGATACAAAATCCATCGTGATTCGATCCCACTTCCATTCAGGTATCAAAATCGACTGAAGTAGTCCCGACGGCACCTGATGCTCGGCTTTCACTTGTTGACATACTAAACATCTTGACACATAATCTGAGATGTCTCGTTTCATACCAGTCACCAGAGGTCTTTGTTTCAAGTCGTTATACATTTTGTGCCGCCGGATGAATCGACAATTTACTATTATGAGCTTCTTCACAAATCATTCGGATCAATTCAGAATTCTTAGGCACACATATCCGATTCTTAAACCGTAGACACCCTTTATCATCTATTAGAAACTCTGAATTCGCATTTGCATCACACTGACTTCTTTTTGCTCTTAAATCATCATCGAACTCCTGAGCTTCTCGAATTTGTTGAACAAACAATGGTTTCGCCTTTAATTCAGTAATGAGTACACCATCATCGGTCATAGCTAGATTTGCATTTATTGCACGCAAAGCAAATAACGATTTCCGATTAAGCGCATCAGCAACTACATTAGCCTTTCCCGGGTGATAATCAATCACAAGCTCATAGTCTTTCAACAGCTCTAACCATCGTCATTGTCTCAAATTCAGATCCTTCTGAGTCATTAAATATTTTAGACTCTTATGATCCGAATAGACGTGGCATTTCTCACCAAAAAGATAGTGTCGCCATATTTTCAAAGCATAAACTATAGCGACCAATTCAAGGTCATGTGTTGGATAATTCCTCTCGTACAGTTTCAACTGTCTCGAAGCTTAAGCTATAACTTTACCCTCCTGCATCAATACACAACCCAGGCCATTTAAAGAAGCATTGCTAAAAACAACGAACTCTTTACCTGATTCTGGCTGAACAAGTACTGGAGCTTCCGTTAACAGAGTTTTTAGCTGATCAAAGCTCTCCTGACACTTTTCTGACCACTCAAATTTAACATCTTTCTGCAACAATTTTGTCATCGGATCTGCTATCATAGAAAACCCTTTCACAAAGCGTCTATAGTATCCGGCAAGTCCTAGAAAGCTACGAATCTTAGAAATATTCCGCGGAGGCTTCCAATCAAGTATGGCTGAAACTTTACTCGGGTCAACCCGAATACCTGATGCCGAAATAACATGTCCCAAAAAGCTAACTTCACTTAGCCAAAACTCACATTTGCTGAATTTCGCGTATAATTGTTTTTCACGCAAGATCTGCAACACTAACTTCAAATGCTCAAAGATGCCTCGGTTTAAATCTCGCGAATAGATCGATATATCATCAATAAACACAACTACAAACCGATCTAAATACAGTCTGAATACCCGATTCATCAAGTCCATGAAAACAACAGGGGCATTAGTGAGCCCGAATGGCATCACCAAAAACTCATAATGACCATATCTCGTTCGAATAGCAGTCTTTGGAATGTCCGATTCTCTAACTCGCAGCTAATAATATCCCGACCTTAGATCAATTTTTAAGAACACGGTGGCTCCCTTAAGCTGGTCGAATAAATCATCAATACGCGGCAACGGGTATTTGTTCTTTACGGTCACCTTATTAAGCTGCCGATAGTCAATGCACATTCTCAAGGTTTCGTCTTTCTTTTTCACAAATAGAACAGGAGCACCCTAGGGAGAGAAACTCGGTCTGGCGAAACCTCTATCTGTCAGCTCTTGTAATTGAGTCTTTAATTCTTTTAATTCAGTCGATGCCATTTGGTAAGGAGCTATCGAAATCGGGGTAGTTCCCGACACTAACTCAATCCCAAATTCTACCTCACGAATTGGTGGCAGTCCTGGTAATTCCTCCGGAAACACATCTAGATATTCATTCACAACCGGTACTAGCTCAATCTTCCTTTTGGTTACTTTACTATCAATTACATATGCTAGATAGGCTTCACAACCCTTTCTCATATACTGCTGAGCCAACATCGAAGATATCACAACAGGTAATCCACTCAAATCCGCCGACTCAATACGGATTATCTCGTTATCTTGACATCGCAAATCAATGGTCTTTCATCTGCAATTAACTATTGCATCGTGAACTGTCAACCAGTCCATGCCGAGAATAATGTCGAACTCATCAAAAGGTAATAACATCAAATCAGCTGGAAAACATATGTCTCGAATCATCAAGGGGCAATTTTTGCACACTTTATCAACCAATACACATCGACCTAGGGGGTTGGAAACCCGAATCACAAATTCAGTAGACTCAACAGGTAGAGTCTTACTGGACACTAGTGTTTCACACACATAGGAATGAGTAGAACCAGGATCAATCAAAGCAGTTACACTAGTATCAAAGAGCATGAAAATACCAGTAATAACATATGGAGATGAGGCCTCCTCTCTAGCACGAATGGCGTAAGCTCTAGCCGGTACACGGGTCTCCGATCTAATAGCCGCATCTGTAGCCCCCCTCTAGATGCCACTCCTACCTCCTCCAACACGGGATGGTCTACCTCTAGCTGTAGTGCCACTCGGTCTCGCGCTCTGGGTAGTACCCTTATCAACAGTCCCCGGGCAGTCTCGAATGATATGATCCTGTGAACCTTACTTATAGCAAGCGCGATTAATATATTTACCCCAGCACTCCCCAAAATGTCGTCTGCCACACTGCTGACACTCAGGTTTGCTCGATCGAGCGTTGCCAACACTAGCCACTGATGTAGCCCGAGAACTCACTGGTGGTCGCTCTCGTATAGAAATCCCGGTATTAAGTCTGGATCGGTTACCATCATTCTTGAACTTCTTCATTGCTAACTGTGAAAATTTACTCGCAGATCTTTTCCGAACATCTTTTAAATCAAGCTCAGCTTTCTGTTTTTCTTTTCCCAGTTCTTCTACTTTACAAGCTCGTTCAACTAACACAACGAACTCATTAATCTCAAGAATGCCAACCAGAAGTTTTATATCTTCATTTAAGCCATCTTCGAATCTTTGGCACATAGCAGCCTCTGACGAAACACACTCGTGAGCGTACCGACTAAGTCGCACAAACTTGCGCTCGTATTCGGATACGGTCATACGACCTTGTTTGAGCTCGAGGAATTCTTTACGCTTGGAGTCGATGAAGCGCTGACTTATATACTTCTTGCGAAATTCAGTCTGAAAGAAGTCCCAAGTAACCCTCTCTTTCAGGACAACTGATACAATAGTATTCCACCAATAATAGGCGAAATCCCGCAATAATGATACGGCACACTTCAAACACTCATCGGGTGTGCAAGATAGCTCGTCAAAAACACGAACGGTATTATCGAGCCAAAATTCAGCTCGCTCAACATCGTCATCATCTTCGGCTCTAAATTCTTGAGCTCTATGTTTTCTAATACGAGCAATCGGAGGCTTGTTCACTCTCTCAGAATTCACAATCGGGGTTACCACCGGTACTACAGAGGGAATACTCGAATTTAGGGGTGGTTGAACAGCCGGATTGGTCCGTACGTATTGACTGAACTAATCATTCATCATGTTATAGAAGGCTTGTTTAGCCCCCTCATCAGGATTACTCGTAGCCGGTCGAGATTCTGCTGGCATAGTCCCTTGCACGGGAGCGGCCGCTACACTCTCGGCGCCCCTCGCTCATGCTCGCTCGGGATCGGAATCCATTACTAAATAAAAGAGCAAAAACATTACACTGTCAGAAGTCATCATACTATCATTTATATATTATGGCATGTATAGCTAAACTCACACGTGCTACATTAGTCCAAGAACCGACTAAATCGTAGCTCTGATACCAATCAAATGTAACACCCCTAACCCGTATCCATCGCCAGATTAGGGTTAAGAGGCATTACCGATCTAAAACCCAACCCAGAATAGGTATTAATACACATGTCTGTCAACAAGTTCGAATTCATTATTAAACATACATCAATTTCATTCTACTTACTTTCACATATATAAAATTTAATGTATACCATTTCAACCATCGAATATTTTAAAAGCTTCATATAGCCAAGTACACAAGCATATTAAAACCAACTTATTAAATTAACTCATATATATATATCTATGAAAACATATTACATACTTATCAATACAATACATATACTAATACCAATACTCAATCAATTTCATATATCTTTTGAATAAGATCAAACTTACTAAAAGAACTATTCATTTTACTAAAACAAATTTGTCTATCATCAACATCAAATATGCATATACTATAATGTTACTTATAGAATCTAGGTTATACCAATTTCACACCAATTGCCGAATATATCCAAACGTATAAACAACCACATCTCATACAATTATCATGGTCAAGTTATCAAAACCATACCTAACCTATAATTAACCTAAAACATATAAACCAAACACATTATACATATATGTGACTATCACGACTAGTTTGCACAACTCAAGATTTACCTAATTATACCAACACCATATTCGACATCACATAACAAGAATGTTAACCTTAAAATCATTCAAGCCACCTTTTCATACATCAAATACAAACACATAGAAAATGCACTTTCATATTAAGCAAAACATCAAGGCCGAATTTACACAAGACCAAGTTACCATAATTTAGCCATTTTCGCATGGCATAAATACACACATATTCCATTTGAATTCAATTCAAAAGTATCTTAGCCTATACATGCCATAATAGTCAAAAATTGCTATTTTAAAAGAGTACCAAAAGGGATGATAGTATGGTGAGCTTCCGAGGTGATTTTCGAGCACAAGTCGAGCTTCCAAAAGTAACCTACGCATCCAAGAAATCAACCAAAAACAAAGTAAGCTTCCACAGCTTAGTAAGAATTAAGCAAATAATTTCCATTCATATAAGCTTATTCGAAATTAAAAGAAATTATCCTTATTCATTTACAACCATCAACCGAAAAGCAAAACCCTCAAAGGTTAAATAAATACCCACCTTATAACGGTTTATAAACATGTTACACACTTAACAAGTCTTCATATATACACATCAACTTCTATCACTCATAAGTTAATGGAAATGATACTTACCTTTAGTTCACTTACCACACCAAAATCATTCATTCATGCATTGCGAATAATAATATACTCCACTTTTTCGTACATGTGATTGTATTAAAAATAGAAACTCTTAACCGAACCTCTTTCCTACACTTACGTAAATTTTGTTTCGGTAACGTATCACACACTAAGTGCCATTACCTGTCTATTCCGCACACTTAGTGCCAATTTCTCAGTAACGTATCGCACACTAAGTGCCGTTACTCAATATATATCCGCACACTCAGTACCACAGAGCCGGTTCCGCACACTTAGTGCCCGGTCATAATTTCGTACACATAGTACCATAATCCATTATAACATGAACACACACATATGTACTTATTCATACATATATACCCGTATAATTATAAGTTTACAAAAAGTTCATACAATCTTGATACCCACTATTGCATTCGGCAGTTTTATCATATATGAACATATATCCGACCTTTTCATATAATATCCCTCACATCATTTTTTGCACATATCCATCTCATGTTTCATTCATATATATATTCATTGACTACTAAGCATAGACTACTTATACAAATTTCAAGTCTTATATTCGACCAACTCAAGCTAGATTTCCACAATTCACATTCGACATCATATTAGTTAACATGCCTAAAATCATTTAGCATATATACTTTATATATATAGAAAAATTCAGTTTAGTCCAATTGCTTAAATCTTACCTCGAATATCAACGAGTTCAACTTCCCGGTTAGTCGTTCAATTTAGTTTTTCCCCGATCCAATCCCACCTTCTTTTGTTCTTGATATAAATACATTCAATTTAAGCTCAATCAAACACATTTATATTCAATTTAGTCCTAAAACACATAAATAGGCAAATTATCATTTTTCCCCAATTATTTCACACTTTTACAATTTAGTCCTATTTGCACAAAACACAAATTACACAAAATTTGGCCACACACCTCAAGGGCTGAATATTCACAGCATTAATACAAGTCCATGCATTTCATTTATTTCACAATTTAGTCCCCCTAAAATTTATTTTTACAATTTAATCCAAAATACTCAAATTCATCAAAAATCTAAAGACAAAACATATTAATTTAACACATATATTTCATAATTCATCCTCAAATAACTTAAACAACCAACTATCATCAATGGCTCAACTCAAAATATTCATCAAACTCAAAAATTAAAGCATGAGTCTTGAAGATTTCTAAGCAACGATCTCAAAAACGTAAAAATTATCAAAAACCGAGCTAGAATCATACCTTGATTAAGCTCAACTATGGCCGAAAGTTTGCTTAGGTTTCTTCTTTCCTTCCTTTCTTTAGTTTCGGCTTTTAATGGTGGAATAAAGATGATGAACACATGGTTTCTTTATTATATTATTATCATATTTTATATATAACCTTTTTAACATATAATATAATGTATAATTAAAACATATCATAATAATTTTAAAGCCAAATGCCGTCCACTTATAAGAAAGTTGGTTAATTTACCACTTAGGTCCCCACATATAAGAAGGCAAATCAGTTTAACCATTTTAATTTAATAAAAGCTACTTTTATCAGTTATGCAATTCAGTCATTTTTTCTTAAATTAAACACACAAACGGGCAAATTAACTCACGAAATTTTAACACATGCTCAATCATAGATTATAGACTCAATATAAAATATTAAAATATTTTACTGACTCGGATTCATGGTCCCGAAACCACCGTTCCGATTAGGGTCAAATTCGGACTGTTACAGCTCCGCCAACAAACTTCCGTCGTCGAACAAACTAAGTCGAGCGAACATCGCTCTCAGATCAGTCATCGCCCTACGGCTCAACGCATCAGCCACCACATTGGCCTTGCCAGGATGGTACTCAATAGTACAGTCATAGTCCTTAAGCAGCTCAACCCATCTACGCTGCGTAAGATTCAACTCTTTCTGAGATAGGAGGTACTTTAGGCTTTCGTGATCAGTGTAGATAATACACCTCTCACCGTATAGATAGTGCCTCAAGATTTTTAAAGCAAAGACTATGGCGGCCAATTCCAAATCATGCATCGGATAGTTTGCCTCATGCGTCTTGAGCTGACGAGACGCATATGTCACAACCTGTAACACCCTTTACCCGGGTTCTACGCTGGAACCGAGCCTGAGGCGTTACCGAACTCAAACCACTTGATCACCACTTAGGCTCATCGTAACTACTCTCTGAAGTCATCTCATCAACCTCATTCTCGACTTACGAGGCCTCACTCATACACACGAGGGCTCTCGAGACTAAACCGGAACTTTTTCCAACCTTAAAAATTTTCTCTTTTGAATAGTGCTCACACGCCCGTGCAAGGTACAACACGCCCGTGTGAAGTCACACACGCCCATGTTCCCAAACCGTGCTTAAAAACCCAGCATTCTGCCAATGCCCCACGGCCAAGGCACATGCCCGTGCTTCCCAACCGTGGTAAACACTAACTTCCCTCACACGGCTTAGAGTCTAGACACACGCCCGTGTGTCTAGTTCGTGGCCAATTCTGACTTAATATGTCAACCTGCAGGGGACGCACGGCCAAAGCACATGCCCGTGGGCTGATCGTGTGTCACACATGGCCTAGACACACCTGTGTGTCTATCCACATGGCCAAGAACAAAGCTATTTGCTAAGCTCTTCTCACCCTTATAGCTTACACAACATGCACTCATACAACAAATCCATAATCAATTCAAATTGAAGTGCAATCTCACATAGAAAACTACATCTTTCTTTCATATAATGTAATAGCCAACAACCATGGCATTTTACAAAATACACTATCCATCTAAAGGCCAACACATCTTAGCCATTTACACCAAAAATTCACTAATTTGTCTAGCCCCTATACATGCCATATACAAAACATTGAGTCTAATGTACCAGAGTGTGCTGATAGTGTGGGCGATCTTCCAATTGATCCTCGTATCTCAATTAAACACTTTTACTCTATAAGACAAGAGAAAAGAAAGAGAGTAAGCTTTGAGCTTAGTAAGTTTACACATAAAAAATTAAGCAACATAGTATAAGCTAAGCAACAATTAGCATTATACTAACATAAGTAATTCACAACTATGCTTACTCTTTTTATCCCTTACCACATTTCCAACACATCATGAGTCACTTACTCATAACTATTGACATACACCCCTGCATTCAACATCACATTTACACAATATACAACACATCATTATTTCTCGATAATACATCCACACAGCTAATCCACACAGCTAGTCCACACAGCTAATCTACACAGCTAATCCACACAGCTAATCTACTCACTATCACATCCACACAGCGAATCTCTCGGTGGTTTCGCACTAAGCCCACCACATTCAATTAGTAAGGTAGTATCGCACTTAGCCTACCAACAAGGTATTCATAGCGATTTCACACATAGCCCACTAAATAACATACCTAACGATAGCATCGCACATAGCCAGCTCATCGTCAATATGCATTAGGATGGTATCGCACTTAGCCCACCTTTTTGCACTATTACAACATATCAACATATTTACTGACTCTACCATTCATCCATTCACATATTCTACTTGAACCACATAGGTTCACAATCATTCTCGATCATGATACACACTATTTAGCATTCACAAATTGTAAGTAAAAATGCATTATTTATGCATAGACTTACCTTGATACTCAAAAGTATTGAGACTTGCAATTTAGTCCACCACATTGCTTTTACCTCGGTTTCGATCCGGGCTTCGTCTTTCTTGATCTATAATGAATAAATCAACTTATTCAATACATACATTGACTAAATTGACCCACATCTCATACTTTAGCAAATTACTATTTTGCCCCTAAACTTTCTCATATTTACACTTTAGCCCCAAAGGCTCGTAAAGTGATTTTTATTCAACTTTCTAGTCTTTCATGCTTAGCCGAACCAATTATTCAACTAAAGCTATCATAAATTCTTACAAAAACACACATGTATGACCAAACTTAAGATTTTCACAATCAAGTCCCTACATGCATTTTCATGGAAAATCACTTAACAAAAGATGTTTCTACTACATCAAGCTTTCATAATCTTCCATAAAACAACAAAATACATGCATGTCATACATGACCACATTTTTTAACATCCTTTATAGCTCATCAAATAGCTAAAAATAGCTTACTCATGCTACCGGGACTTCAAAAATACAAAGAATATAGAAAACGAGGCTAGATGCACTTACTAGCAAGCTTGAAAAATTGAAGAACCCTAGCTATGGCTTCCTTAAAATTTACGGCAATGAGGGGAAAAAGATGAGCATGATTTTGTCGTCTTTTCTCCTTTTTAATCACTTATTTGTTAAATGACCAAAATGCCCTTTTTGATAAACTTTCTATTTTAACTCATTCATGCCCAATTTTGTCCAAAAATTAGAATTTGGATAAATTGCTATTTAAGGACCTCTAATTTATAATCTAAAGCTATTTCACACATATAGCTTCTAGAAACACACATTTTGCAACTTTTGCAATTTAGTCCTTTTGGACAATTCAACCACAATTTCACAAAATTGCTTCATGAAACTTTTACACTAGCATGCATACAAGGCATAAACCTCAAAAACTCATTTATAACCCTCGGATTTGTGGTCTCGCACCACTATTCTGACTAGGCCCTAAATCGAGATGTTACAACTCTCCCCCCTTTAGAGATTTTCGCCCCCGAAAATCTTACCAGCAAAGAGGTTTGGATGGTGCTCTCTCATAGCTTCTTCCGTTTCCCACGTAGCCTCTTCCACACCATGTTTCTACCATAACACTTTCACTAGTGCTATGCTCTTATTTCTCAACTGTTTCACTTCTCGAGCCAAGATCTTAATCGGCTCCTCTTCATAAGACAAATCCGGTCTTATCTCAATTTCCATCGAAGGAATCACATGCGAAGGATTGGAGCGATACCGTCGCAACATCGACACATGGAACACATTATGAATCTTTTCCAACTCTACCAGCAAAGCCAACCGGTATGCCATAGGCCCAATTCTATCTGTAATCTCATACGGCCCTATGAACCTTGGACTTAATTTCCCTTTCTGTCCAAATCTCATAATCTTCTTCCACGGGGACACTTTCAAAAACACTTTGTCACCCACCTCAAACTCAATTTCTTTTCTTTTCAGATCCGCGTACGACTTCTGTCAGTCTGAAGCAACTCTCAGACTATTACGAATTACTTTCACCTTCTCTTCGGTTTCCTTCACTAAATCGACCCCATGGATTCGCTTCTCACTAAGCTCGATCCAATACAAAGGAGTCTGACACTTACGACCATACAAAGCCTCATACGGTGCCATCTGTATACTCGACTGATAACTATTATTGTAGGCGAATTCGATCAAAGGTAGATATCTCTCCCAACTAACTTCGAATTCTAACACACAGCATCGAAGCATATCTTCAAGAACTTAAATCACTCTTTCAGACTGACCATCGATTTGCGGATGGAACGCAGTACTGAAATTCAATCTCGTACCTATGGCCTCTTGCAACTTCTTCCAAAATCTCGAAGTAAACCTCGGATCTCTATCCGATATAATAGACACAGGCACACCATGCAACCTCACTATCTCTGCTACATACAACTCAGCTAACTTGTCTAGTGAATAATCAACACGTACTGGAATAAAATGAGCTGACTTCGTCAATCTATCCACAACAACCCACACATCATCTCTCTTTCTCGAAGTCATCGGCAACCCCGTTACAAAATCCATGGTAATCCGATCCCACTTCCATTCGGGTACCATTACTGGCTTAAGCAATCCCGAAGGCACTTGATGCTCAGCCTTCACTTGTTGGCAAATCAGACACTTTATCACAAACTCTGAAATATCTCTTTTCATACCCGGCCACCAATATAACTTCCTCAAGTCATTGTACATTTTCGTACTACCCGGATGTACTGACAAACATCCACTGTGGGCCTCATGCAAACCTTTCGAATCAACTCCTCATCTTTAGGAACACAAATTCTGTCACAATACATCAGACAACCATTCAAATCCACTCAAAAATTAGAGTCACTTTCTAATCCGCACTTAGCTATCTTAGCTTGCATCTCACTTCCATTTCTCTGAGCCTCACATATTTGTTGAACAAATAGCGGCTTAGCTCTCAATTCTGCCAAAATAGCACCATCGTCAGACAATGCTAAACTCGTGCTCATAACTCTTAGAGCATACAAGGATTTCCTACTCAGGGCATCCGCAACCACATTCACTTTTCCCGGGTGGTAGTCAATGACTAACTCATAGTCTTTCAACAACTCAAGCCACCATCTCTGTCGCAAATTCAGATTCTTCTGATCCATCAAATACTTCAAACTCTTGTGATCTGTAAAGATTCGGCATTTCTCACCATACAAGTAATGTCGCCAAATCTTTAACGCAAAAATAATCGCCGCTAACTCCAAATCATGAGTCGGATAATTCTTCTCGTGCGATTTTAGCTGCCTCGAGGTGTAAGCGACTACCTTACCCTCTTGCATCAACACGCATTCGAGACTATTAAACGATGCATCGCTGTAAACCACGAACTCTTTCCCCGATTCTGGTTGAACCAAAATCGGTGCCTCAGTCAACATTGTTTTCAGTCTCTCGAAGCTCTGTTGACATGTCTCAGTCCATTCAAACTTGACATCTTTATGCAACAACTTCGTCATCGGAGCAGCAATCACGGAGAACCCCTTTACAAAACGTCTGTAATATCCTACTAATCCCAAGAAACTTCTGATTTTAGACACGTTCCTCGACAGTTTCTAATCCACAACAGCCGATATCTTACTCGATTCAACTCTGACACCATCACCTGACACCATGTGTCCTAGGAATCCGACCTCTCGGAGTCAAAACTCACTCTTGCTAAACTTAGCATACAACTGCTTATCTCTCAAAGATTGCAAGACAATTCTCAAATGCTCTTCATGATCATTCTCATCCTGAGAATAGATCAATATATCGTCAATAAAGACAACTAAAAACTTGTCCACATACGGTCTGAAAACACGGTTCATCAGATCCATAAAAATCGCAGGTGCATTCGTCAAACCAAATGGCATAACCAAAAACTCATAATGGCCATACCTTGTCCGAAATGCGCTTTTCAACACATCTTGCTCTTTCACTGAAATGATAATAACCGGACCTCAAGTCTATCTTGGAGAACACTGTAGCTCCCTTGGTTGATCAAAAGATCATCAATCCTTGGTAAAGGATACTTATTCTTCACCGTCACCTTGTTCGATTGTCTATAGTCTATACACAACCTCATAGACCCATCTTTCTTCTTCACGAATAATACCGAGCACCCCACGGTGAGTAGCTCGGTCTTGCAAAACCCTTATCTGTCAACTCTTGCAATCGAACCTTGAGCTTCTTTCAACTCTCTACAGAGTTCCATTCTATATGGAGCAATTGAAATAGGTGCCGTTCCCAGAACCAACTTAATTCCAAACTCGACCTCTCTCACTGGAGGTAATCCGGGTAACTCTTCCGGAAATACATCTGGATACTCACTTACCACTGGTACTATTTCAAACTCTACTCCAACCTCTCGAGTATTCAGCACAAAGGCGAGATAGGACTCACACCCTTTTCTCAAACATTTCTCAGCCACTAGGGAAGAAATAATCACTGGTAGACTATCCGATCCACCTGATTCAACCCGAACCACATCTCCACTCTCACATTTCAATTCAATAAACTTACTACCTAATACCAATAAAATGTGACACCCCTAATCCGTATCCGTCGCCGGATTAGGATTACAGGCATCGCTAAACCGAATACCAAGTCAGAGCATTCACTTGTACTATCACTTACGAAACACATACCATTTCTTATTATCGAAATTACACATGTACATTTCATCTAATCTCATTTCTTCCATAAATATAATACACTCTGCACGATCAATCCCAAGCCTTGGCCGAATAAGTATGTATATTAATAATATTCAAACATTTAATATTCATGAACACTTCTCATTTGATTTAAACCGCAAGTAAAAAAAAACACTATGGGTAGTCAACCAATCCATGCCTAGGATTAAATCAAACACATCAAACGGCAACAACATAAGGTTTGCTGGAAAACAATGATTCTTAATCAATAAAGGACAATTCTTACACACTCTTTCCACTAACACATGCTTTCCTAACGAGTTTGACACCTTAACCACTATGTCCGTAGACTCAACGGTTATACTCAAACTAGATGCTAATCTCATGCAAATATAAGAATGAGTAGACCCTGGATCTATGAAAGCAATAACAAAGGTGTCATAGAGAGAAAAAGCACCCGTTATCACATCAGGGGAGGATGCTTCTTCACGAGCGTGAATAGCATACGTCCTCGCAGGTGCTCGACCCTCTGGTCTCACAGCAGAATCTCTGGGTGCACCTCTACCACTATTCTCGCCTCTCGGGTTCCTTGGTGGTCTACCCCTTGCAGACACATCGCTAGGTCTCATCTCTTACCTCTCTTCCTTATCATCCCTCTCGGGGCAGTTTCGGATAAAATGGTCGGGGGAACCACACTTATAACAGTTTTGACTGTTACCCTAACACTCTCCAGTGTGATATCTACCACAACTTGGACACTCCGATTTACTCTTCAGATTGCCCACACTTCCCATCGAGGTAGCTTGGACTCTCGAACCAGAACGAGTATTGCCCAAGTCTCGATGCGCATAACTCACTTGTGCTGTCATCCGAGGATTCACTTCCTTGGATCTTTTCGACTGAGCTTGGTACGACTTGCCCATCGGCCTCTTTCTAGCATCTCGGGATTCACTCCACGACCCTCCTCTTTTACGAACTCACTCTTGACCTTACTTGCCCTTTCAACCAACACTACAAATTCTTTCAACTCCAAAATACCAACTAGGAGTTTGATGTCCTCATTCAGCCCATCTTCGAACCTCTTACACAAGATGGTCTCAGTCGACACACATTCTTGAGCGTATTTGATAAGCCTAACAAACTCACGCTCATACTCTGCTACTGACATCCTTTCTTGCTTCAACTCAAGGAATTCCTTCCTTTTCCTATCAGTAAACCTCTGGCTTATATACTTCTTCCGGAACTCTTCCAGAGAGAAGTCCCACGTCACCCGCTCTCTCAGGACTACCAACGTTAGTGTTTTCCACCAATGGTATGCCAAATCTCTTAGCAAGGATACGGCACACTTCAAGTTCTCCTCAGGTGTACATGAGAGTTCATCGAACACCCTCATCGAGTTCTCCAACCAGAACTCCTCCCTCTCTGGTCATCATCTACCTTAGCTCTAAACTCCTCAGCCCCGTGTTTTCTAATCTTATCCACCAGGGGTTTCAATATCCTCACTACATCCATACCTTGAGGAGCCACTAGATTTGGCTGAGGTATAGGAGGTGGTGGAGGAGGTTGAGCAGTAGGGTTTGCTCGAACATAGTCTGAGTACTAATTACAAATCATCTGGAGAAAGGCTTCCTGTGCCTCTTCCCCTTAACCCCTGACCTCGGGTCCACTCTCAACGGGCGCGATTTCTTGTGCAGGAGCCGACACATTACTAGCTACTTCATCAGCAGTCGATGGATCGGAATCCATATACTATATAAAATAAGATTTAAAATCATCAAAAACCACACACTATCATTGTACACTTATGGCATGTATAACTAGACTCTTGCACCCGCCACGGTAGTCCTAGAATTGACTAAACCATAGCTCTGATACCACTAAATGTAACACCCCTTACCCGGGTTCTACGCCGAAACCGAGCCCGAGGCGTTACCGAACTCAAACCACTTGATCGCCTCTTAGGCTCATCGTAGACTTTTTTATCTATGATGGTAGGATTTATAATACGGAAGCCAATCATGAGAATGATGATCCACTCACTTACGAGGAGGCTATGCAGGACGTTGATTCTAAGCTCTGGAAACAGGTCATGGATGCTAAGATGAATTCTATGAAATCCAATACGGTCTGGGAACTTGTAGACTTACCGGTTAGGATAGGGTGTAAGTGGATTTATAAGAAGAAGACGAATGCGGAAGGGAAAGTAGAAACATACAAAGCTAGACTTGTAGGGAAAGGCTACACACAGAAAGAATGCATTGATTATGATGAGACCTTCTCTTCGGTAGCTATACTTAAGTCTATCTGCATACTCTTATCCATTGTCGCTGCTCTCGATTATGAGATTTGGTAAATGAATGTCAAGACAACATTCTTGACGATCAAGACTTTTGGATTTGAGCAAAATGCTAATAAACCTTGTGTTTATAAGCGTATAAAAGAAAAAAAAAATGTGGCCTTCCTTGTTTTGTATGTCAATGATATTCTACTTATCAAAAACGATGTAGGAGAATTGTCATTGGTTAAACTATGGTTAACTCAACAGTTTAGCATAAAGGACATGGGTGTGGCTAGTTCTATTCTTGGAATTCGAATCCTTAGGGATCAAAAGAATAAAATAATAGCTCTATCTCAAGCTTCATACATTGATAAGGTACCAAAACATTTTTCAATGACCGATGCGAAGCCAGGCATTCAGCCACCTGCATCAGGTTTTCATCTTTCTTTAGATGACTGTCCTAAGACAGCGGAAGAAAGAGAGCATATGAGTAAGGTTTCATATGCTTCGGCAGTTGAAAGCCTTATGTATGCGATGCTTTGCACACGTCCAGATATCTTTTTCACAGTAGAAATGGTTAGTCGATATCAAGTGAATCCAGGTCCCAGGCATTGGCAAGCTGTAAAGCATATATTAAGGTATCTTAAAGAATCAGGGATTATATGCTTGTGTATTCTGGAGAGAACCTTACTCTTGTTGGATACACAGACTCAAACTTCTAAACTTGTAAAGATTCGAGGAAATCGACTCGGGATATCTATTTGTTCTAGACCATGGAGCCATAGTATGGAGAAGTGTAAAACAAACTAGCACTGCTACTCTACTATAGAGGCCGAGTATGTAGCTGTTTTTGAGGCAACGAAAGAAGCAATATGGCTTAAAAAGTTCTTAATCGATCTTGAATTCATTCTTGGTATGGAAAAAACTATAACACTATATTGTGATAACAGTGCTGCAATAGCTAATGCCAAGGAAATAAGAAGTCACAAGAGGACAAAACATATTGATTGAAAGTATCACTTGATACGAGAGGTAGTAGTCTAAAGAATTGTAGATGTGATGAAATTAGTTTCTAAAGATAACCTTGTGGATCCGTTTACTAAGACACTTGTAACTAGGAGTTTTAACAAACACATCAAGGATATAAGAATACGAAACATGACACATTTATTTCACTACGGCAAGTGGGACATTGTTGGGAAATGTGCTCATATTGTAGTAAACATGTAACTGTTTTCTATTTCTTTGAATGATGAATAAATAAATAAAGTTAATTTCACATTTCACTATTATGTCATTATTATTTCTGTCTTTTATATTTTGCATGCATAGCGAAATTGTGACAAGCAAATTTTAGCTCATTGATTGTCTAAGTTCAAACTAAAGATAATTGGCATTGTAAGAACGTTTACGTTGCGAGAAAAACTACTTCAATAGATAATCTAAATAAGTCATAATCCCATAAAAGAATCGAAGTGAGCATTTGATTCAAATACTGAGAATGATTACTATGTCGTCTATAATTCCAATTAGGGAGATGACTAGTCTTGGCTATCGGAGTAGTTGACTCCACGGGTAGAGACATAGATGTATTCATTAGTAGGATGATACATTGGATTGGACCCAAGATGAATTAATTATAAATCCGTTTGTGAATTAATTCACTTGTGATGTTCATGGTGTGATTTACCTAAATCCTAAGTTAGTGTAACAGCCCGATTTTGGGTCTAGTCAGAAAAGTGGTTTCGGGACCACTAATCCGAGGTTGAAGAAAATTATTTTGTTATTATTTTATCTGTTATGGCATAAATATATGGCTATATGAAAATTTTGGTGCTTTAATTTTAGCAATTGTATGCTTAATTGTGAAAAATGACTAAATCGCATAAAGTGCGAAAGTTCCATTATACAAGGTAAAGGTGTCTAATACCATAGAATATTAAATTGGAGGTCCTTAAAGTGCAAATAGGCCAATTGGGGTGTGTTGGCCGGCCATAGAGTCTAGGGAGACAAGGATATTAAATTTTGGTCAAATTTGGTGGAATTAGGTGATAAAATAATGAATAAAATAAGATAAAAAGATGAGATATCATCTTTTACTATTCCTTCTTCTTCTACCACCAAAAATTTAGAGAAAATAAGGTTTCTTGGAGTTCAAAAATTTCAGCAAAACAAATCTCTTGCAAGTAAGTGATTTTGGTGGTTTTATTTGATAATTTTTGTACTGTTGGGAACCCCAAAGCTTAAGCTAGCTAATGAGGGGACCAATTTGCAATATGATTGAAAGTTTAGGGACATTCCATGAGATTGATTATGTTGTTAGCTGAGTTTTTATGGGATAAAATTAATGTTAGTGAGATGAGAAACAATTTTTGTGAAAGGTGTTATCATGAAAACACCCAAATGGAACTAAGTTGTGAATGTTGTAACTTAGTAATAAATGCATGAAATAGTTGGATTTGTGAGTAGTTGTAAGAGAAATAAATGTTCAGCTAGACTCGTTTAATGAGAAAATGTGATGAAAAATGATTTACGAGCCTAGGGGCAAAATCATAATTTTGCCAATGTGTAAGGGCAAAATGATCATTTTTGCCTAAGTAGAAATTTTGATGTATTATGATTCATAAGATGATTGAATGAGTGAATTTTATTATTATAGATCAAGAAGAGCGCGGAAATAACCTTGATTGAGGAAAAGGCAAGGTTACGGACTAAATCGCAAATTAACACATTTTGTTCCGAGGTAAGTTTATGTGTAAACTATACATCTCGAATACATATATTGTTGATTATTGGTGCTTTGAATGAATGAGATAATTTTTGATTGAGATGGATTGAGTTCGATAGGTAATGAGTAAATCCCGCATGAATCTCGATATAGATATGTAGGTGCAGAAATAATAACCGTAATTATTCTTTTGGGGGGCTGTGTGCGATACCACCTTATTACGTATGTATGATGGGCTGTGTGCGATACCATCGTTTACATTATCATTTGGTGGGCTATGTGCGGTACCACTGTAAATATTCTTGTTGGTGGGCTATGTGCGATACCACCCTGTTATAGATTAATGGTGGGCTATATGCGAAACCACCAAATGTTTGGTATTGTTTCAAATGGTTTACTGAGAAATTGCTGAAGTGTGGTTTCATGTGACTTTGTGTGATAAGTGCAGGGATGTATGTTAACAAATGTGAGCATTATGCTTGTTATATGGTTGAAATGTGGTAAGAGATGAAATGAGTAAGCATAAGTATGGAATACGGATTATTCTTGCTTAGTATGTAATGCTATTAATTGATTAGTATATGTTATGATGTTTAATGTTTACATGTAAACTTACTAAGCTTAAAGCTTACTCCCTTTCTTTTCCCTTGTTTTATAGTGTCAAAGAGCCGATTCAGGATACGAAGATAATTGGAAGATGACCCACACTATCAGCTCATCTCGGTATATTTAGCCTTAGCATTTTGTGTATGGCATGTATAGGGGCTAGGCTTAGGGTTATGTCTTGTTATTTTGGCCAAGTGTGTTGGCTCCTTTAAATATGAACTCTTTTGTATATAGCAATAGTTGATGGCTCTTTATTATTAATATATGAAAAGATGAGGTTATTCATGAATGTGTATGATGCATAATTGGGTGGCTTAGTGAATGGTTGAATGGATTTATGTTGTGTGAGTTAGGGTGACAAAAAGAGCTTGGTAAATAGCCTTGTTCTTGTCCACACGGGTAGGCACACGGGCGTGTGTCTAGGCTATGTGTGACACACGGTCAATTCCATGGGTGTGTGACCAGGCCGTGTGTCCCCTTCCATGCTAGGATTGCAAGTCAGTAAGCTCAATAGTAAACACACGGGCAGAGACAGGGCAGTGTGTCTCAGCCGTGTGGGCGACACGACCATGGACATGGGCATGTGCCCAAGCCGTGTGAAGTCTGCACCTAAAATTAAGAATTTAATTCGACACACGGTCTAAGGACACGGGCGTGTGCCTTGGCCGTGTGACCATAGTGAGGTGATGATGTCATAAACATAATACCCAGATTTTTCACACACGGGTGAGAACACGTACGTGTTCAGGCCGTGTGAGGGACACGGGCCATTGACACGGGCGTGTGTCTGGCCGTGTGAAAACCCCTGTAGGTTCGAAATCAAAATAAATCCCGCAGGGGCTAGGGACATGGGCGTGTGTGACCACACGGTCTGCTCACACGGGTGTGTCCCATTTCACACGGGCGTGTGGCCCCTGTTTAGACGAAAATTTTTAAGTGCACGAAAGTTCTCGGTTGGGTTCTGAAACCCCCCGTTTGCATGTTTTAGGGCTCGTAGGCCCAGGATGAGTAGGTTATGAGTTTGAATGGAAAGTCTTTAAGTTAAAATGAAATTTTATAACCCGATGTGTTATGTTTAGCAAGTTGTGTTAGATAATGCCTCGTATCTAGATTCCGGCGTAGAATACGGGTAAAGGGTGTTACAGTTAGTCACTAACCATGCGTATGCAACTCATGTGCTTTAATATAAGTGGAGGCTTGTAACAACCCAAACCCGGCCCAAACACTACGACCGAATTTGATTTGTTACGGAGGAAAACCTTGTGAATCACCATTTCGATACCTATTTAATTTTTATTGAAAACTTCTCGTTTTCGGTTATCTTGCCAAAACTATACTTGGATTTAAGTTGGAAGTTTAATTAGGTCCGATTGTTATACCAGTTTCAAGTGTGCCCGATGGCACGATTAAACTTTTTCGTGTTAACTTAAGAAAACATGTGATTTTAGTTCAATTTAATAATATAGTTTAAAGTAAACATCCAACATAAAAAAAACACAACTAAAGTTTATGGAGGCCTTATTACAACCAAAGTAAAAATAACCAAATTTAAAGTTCAATAAATTTAAATCCATTGCATGGCCACCTCGAGTCCTACCGGCTCCTCAACCGCCATCTACGAGTCACCAAAAATGTTAAAGGAGAAGGTGAGTCACCAAGACTCGATATGTAACCCTTCCCCGTTTAAAAACAACATTTCATACACAACATATAACGGTTAATATGCAGAGTATCCGTGCCCAACCTAGCCAACCAAACGCCTTTGTCTACCCCATGTGGTACCAAACCACTTTGGTGACCGTAGTCACAATGTGTTACCAAAACACCGGTGGTGCCAAACCACTTTGGTGACATATAGTCACAATGTGCTACCAAAGCACTGGTGTCCGTAGACACAAATCGGGTGATGGGGCCAACCCATCGTGTGATACCAAATCACTGGTAGACGATCCCATATCTCAAGTGGGGCCAACCCACGGTGGTGTTAACCACAGGGACAAGTCGCTATGAGGTGCCAAACCTCCGAGGTACCAAACCTCGGTGACATATAGTCACGATGTGTTACCAAAACACTCGGTGCTTGTCAACCACGAAACATCACCGCCCCTCCTCTCATATAGCCCATAGTAGGTGAACAATTAACAAATGGATCTCATGCATTCATCACATGTATCAATAAACCATGCTTCCCAAAAGCATTAAAGTAATCTCATATCAACAGAGACTTACCGGGATCCTCACTTGTACCGTTAAGGTACCAATTAGCATCTACATCAAGCGATTTACATACAATATATATATATAACACAACATTAATCGCTATAAGTGTGTATGTACACACTGTCACCCTTGGATGCTCTAAATCCGAAAAGAAACGTTGGCCACTCTAGATCTACTGATCCCTATATTCGGCCAAATACTCATATTAGTACTATGGCCTAATCGGCCAAGTCAAATTATTAGAAGGGTTCCTATGAACCCGAACCTTACCTATCACCCTTGAGTACTCACTTGGTACTTGGTATGCGATTCTTGCTCCACTCCTACATTCGGCCATCACTAGAGTTATTAGCCTTTGGCTTAAACGAATAGTAAACTAAAGGAAATCTTCTTACCACTACTTACCAAAGCCGAATGCTAGAGATTAGGAGTTTGGGTCGACTTCTTCACAAACTTGGGGTACCTAGGAGAGATCATTTATCAACGTTTAGAAGCCTTGTTAACCTTTGCGAAATCGGCACTTCCCTTGTAAAAGAAATCGACAAAGAAAGAAGAGAAAGGGGAGATGGACATTCGGCCATTACTTACCCTTTACAACGATTGGAGAGGAACTCTTGAGAAGAACCTATGCCCACTTGATATTCGGCCAAAGTAGATCTTTTTGGAAGAAAAGAGATTTCGGCACCACAATGGAGTATGTTCTGGCTAAAGAGGAGGAAAGAAAGAAATAGTGGAAAAGGGAGATAGGGTTTCGGCAAAGAAAGGAGTAGAGGGGTTCTTGGTGTTAAGCAAAAGAAGAAAATGAGGAAGATGTCAATGGTGGTTTCGGTTTGAGAGAATGAGAAAGAAGTGGAAAAATATTAGAAGATGAGAGAGAGGAAATTCGGCTATTTGCAAAGGGAAAAAGAAGAAGAATCAAATGAATAGGTGCCTTAAGAGAATTCGGCACTCTCCCCTATACTCGGTCTCCTAGCCGTCCCACTCCTCTTCAACAAGGAGTCCCACATTCGGCCAACACCTAGTTTTTCTCTAGGCCACCCACTTGATTTAATTCAAACAATTTTGAATTAATAAAAATAATCTCCTAGTAATCCTCATTTATCTCCCATTATCCTTGAGATTAAACAATTAAAAATCTATTTTCAATGCTCATATTATCTCTTATTAATACTATTTAATAAAAGAGTTTGAAGGGAGAAAAACTCTCCCCCCTTGTGCCGTCCAAATAAAAACAAAAGGAGGATTTCGTGACTCAACCAAGGCTCTCCTTCCTCTTGATGTGGCGTCACATGCTAGCTCTTAAGTGGGCTTGCTTTGCCACTTATCCAAGGCCTAATTAGTGTTAAATTACCCACATCTATTCTTATAACACCCACTTGCTAAGGCTCCCTTCTTTTAAAATTAAAAACTGAAATTTTCCTATCAAACCGGGCACACTCAAAGCCTTAAATCGAGCTCTATTATTCCATTAACAATATCACAGCAGTTCATAATAAGAAAATAATTAAATTCCAAATAACCCCATATTTGGGATGTTCTGATTCTACCCCCTTAAAATAAATTTCGTCCTCGAAATTCCTTGATCAAAAGAGATGGGGGTATTGCTGCCGCATCACCTCCTCGGGCTCCCACGTAGCTTCTTCCACTCCGTGGTTCCGCCATAACACTTTCACTAAAGCACTGCCTTCCTACGTAGAACTTTCACATCTCGGTCTACAATCTGAACCGGTTCTTCCTCAAAAGATAAATCCGAGTTCACCTCGATCTCTGCTACTGGCACAACGTGCGAAGGATCTGACCGATACCGTCTCAGCATTGACACATGAAATACGTCATGAATCTGACTCAGTTCTGCCGGCAGCTCTAGCTGATAAGCCACTGGTCCTACTCGCTTCACAACAGTATACGGCCCGATGAACCTTGGGCTTAACTTCCCTTTCCGTCCAAATCTCAACACCTTTTTCCAAGGCGACACTTTCAGAAAGACTTTGTCTCCCACAGCATACTCCACTTCCTTGCGTTTGAGATCGACATAAGACTTCTCGCCTATCCGATGCTTCCTTGAGACGAGACCGAATCACCTTGACTTTGTCTTCCGTCTCGGTTACCAATCTGGACCTAACTTGTCTTTCTCCCAACTCCGTCCAACATGTAGGAGTACGACACTTTCGTCCATATAGGGCCTCGTATGGAGCCATTTGAATACTCGCTTGATAACTATTGTTATAAGCGAATTCCGCTAATGGTAGGTACTCCTCCCAACTACCACTAAAATCCAAGACACGACCTCTTAACATGTCTTCTAAAATCAGTATCACCCTTTCCGATCCGTCCGATTTGTGGATGGAAAGCGTCTTGAAATCTAACCGTGTACCCAAAGCTTGATGCAACGCTTTCCAAAACCTTGACGTGAATCGGGATCCCTATCCGAGATAATCGACACCGCACGCCATGCAACCTCACTATTTCACCCACATACAACCGCTTAGCTAGTTTTTCGGAGTGAGTAATCCATTCTCACCGGTATGAAGTGGCCGATTTAGTCGAGCGATCCACAATTACCCAAATCGCATCCTTCTTGGTGGGCGTAAGGGGTAGCCCACTAACAAAATCCATGGTGATCCTCTCCCATTTCCATTGAGGATCTTTATCGGTTGAAGTAGTCCCGATGGTGACCCGATGTTCAACCTTAACCTGGCGACACGCGTCGGACACTTCCCTACGAACTCCGTTATCTCACGCTTCAACCTGTGCCACGAATCTGCTTTCCGCAAATCTCCATACATCTTGCTTCCCCGGGATGCATAGCGTATGGGCTGCTATGTGCATCTTGGAGAATTTTCTCGCCTTAATTCTCAGATCCTTTGGCATACATACTCGTCCTTGAAAACAAAGCACTCCTTCACTAGACAGATCTGTACCTTCCAAACCACCGTCTTGAACTTGTACCCTCTTAGAGCTCAAGCCTCATCCACTAACTGCTTTTCCTTAACCTCCTCAACCCAAGTCGGCTTTACTTGGAGTTCCGCCAAAAGACTTCCATCATCATACTGAGACTTAATCGGCGAACATTGCTCTTAAGTCCGTCACCACCTTCCGCTCAATGCGCTCGGCTACCACATTAGCCTTACCCGGATGGTACTCGATCGAACAATCATAGTCCTTTAGTAGTTCAATCCACCGACGCCTCTCGAGTTCGAGATCCTTCGAGTCGAAAGATACCTCAAGCTTTTGTGATCCGTGTAGACCATCGACTTCTCTCCATACAGTAATGTCTCCATATCTTGAGCGAAGACGACCAGCTGCTAACTCTAAGTCGTGAGTTGGGTAGTTAACCTCATGCGGTCTTAATTGACGGGATGCATAGGCTACTACCTTCCCATCTGCATCAACACACATCCCAAACCGGTGTGAGATGCATCACAATAAACCGTGAATAACTTTCCCGCTTGAGTTTGTACCAAAACCGAGAGCTTCCACAAAAATCTTCCTTAACTTATCAAAGCTTTCTTGCTGCTTCTCCGTCCATACAAATGGGACACCTTTCCTTAGCAACTTAGTTAACGCGCTGCTATTAGAGAGAATCCTTCCACGAATCTCCGATAGTACCTGCTAAACCTGAAAACTTCGTATTTCACCCACCGTCCTAGGTGGTTTCCACTCCAATCTTGCTTCAACCTTGCGAGGTCCACTCTAATTCCTTCACCGATACTACATGACCCAAGAAAGCCACTTCCCTAAGCCAAAATTCACACTTACCGAATTTGGCATATAATCTTCTTCCCCCTCAATACTTGCGTAACTATCCGTAAATGCTTGTCATGCTCCTCTTCTGTCTTTGAATAAACCAATATGTCGTCTATGAACACCACGACGAGAATGGTCCAAATCTTCTTTGGAAAACTCTATTCATCAAGTCCATAAATGCCGCGGTGCATTGGTCAACCCGAATGGCATTACCAAGAACTCAAAATGCCCATACCGAGTTCGGAATGCCGTTTTGTGAACGTCAGCCTCCTTTACCTTAAGTTGATGATATCCTGACCTAAGGTCTATCTTCGAAAACACCGAGGCACCCTTCAGTTGATCAAACAAGTCGTCAATCCGAGGCAACGGATACTTGTTCTTGATCGTTAACTTGTTCAACTGACGGTAGTCGATGCACATCCGCATGGAACCGTCCTTCTTCTTGACAAACAACACAGGTGCTCCCCACGGAGATATACTTGGTCGTATAAACCCTCTATCCAAGAGCTCCTGAATTTGAGCCTTTAGCTCCACCAATTCCTTTGGTGCCATTCGGTATGGTGCTATGGACACAGGTGCCGTTCCAGGTAGCAAGTCTATACCGAATTCGACTTCTCGATCCGGAGGCAAACCCGGAAGTTCTTCTGGGAATACATCAGCAAATTCCCCAACCGTTCGGACCTTTTCAATTACTAACCCCTTAGCTTCCAAAGCACAGATTTGAACCAAATACGCCTCACAACCCTTCTTGACCATCTTTTCAGCCTTCAAGGCAGTCACTACATTGGATAGATAATTCCTTCTATCTCCTATCATAACCACTTCATCACCTTCACTGCCTTAAGGACCATGCGCTTAGCCACGCAATCTAAATTAAGCTTGGTACTTAACCAACCAATCCATACCAAGGATCAAATCGAACTCCCCAAGCGGTAGTTCCATTAAATCAACTACAAATACTACCCCTTGGAGTTCTGTGGTACGCCTCTATAAAGTCTATTTACGACTACGGAGTGACCTAAAGGGCTAACTACAGCCATCTCCCTAGAAGCGGTTTGAGTTTAGGTCCATAGTTCCTACCACACTACAAGCAATGTACGAGTGCGTCGAGCCCACATCAATCAATGCAACATAAGGAAAACCGAAAATTAGAAACGTCTAGGTTATGACATCCGGTGCGTCACCTTCTTCGCGACACCTTGCTGCGTAAACTAAGCCAGTGCGCCTAGCCTCATGTTGCCCGAACCTCTCGCCTTGAGTTCCACGACCTCGGTTAGGACCGTTGTTTCCTCTACCATTACCACGACCCTCTCGTGGTCCTACATTTCTATCCCGAGCACGGTTACGCCTCTCTGGTCGCTTCTTAGCTAGTTTCGGGGACAATCTCGACGCGATGCTCCAAAGACCCACACTCAAAACATCCTTTGTCACCGGTCCAACAACCTCCCCAATGGGTCTTTCCACAGCGATTGCACCGAGTCGGCCTCGATTAGCGATCGTGGGCCTTGTTTGCTGATTGGGCCCACTTGGCCTAGCCTTTTCTCTCGAGCACTTCCGCTTGATCCAAATGACCCAAAACTTCTCTTCGATTGTTCTTACTATAGTTACGCCTCACGACCTCCTTGATTCCTTCCGGCTACCTTAGCCTTCTCCACTAGAGATGAGAACTCACGAACCTCACGTTGTGGGGCAATCGGTAACCTTAAATCATCTCGAGTCCGTCCTCAAAGCGGACACACGCGCTCATGTTCGGTAGCCACGATGCCCCTCGCATATCTACTCAACCTTAGAAATTCCGCCTCATATTCCGACACGGACTTAGTTCCTTGCACTAATCCCGAAAAAGCCTTTCTCTGCTGCACGGTGTAGCTAATGCCCACATACTTTTTCTCTGATAGGCGGTTCAAATACTCCCAAGTCAAATCATCTGCTGTAGCCCCATCTCGAACCGTAAGCCACCATCGATACGCTTCATCCTTTAGAAGCGACACCGCCCTTCGGCTTTTCTTCCTCGGTCGAGTTAAGGTCATCCATGATTCTTTCAGGTTGACTCTAGCCGATTCCGGCACAGACTGGTGCCACTCCTAACACACCTCGGAATACCTCCGCTCCGTTAGATCGGAGTCGCTCGGGGACAGATTTCCGAGCTCCTACATTTCCACCAGCCCCAGCCACCATCTCCAAGACTCGCAACACAGCTTGCGATACCGACTCGCCACCTGGCCCGCTCCCGGCTCCTCGGCTCTAAAAGTAGGAGGTGGTGGTGGCGATGGTACCTCATTTTCTCGAACCTTGTCCCGACTGGCGGGTTCGGACACCGTCATCCTACCCTACCACGTCCACGACGTCCACGTCCTCTAGAGCTCATTCTATCTACCGCGCTTTTAATCTGATTAAGAAAAATTTTATGCGTTAGCATTTGTTTCACTTTATTACTCGCGAAGAAATTTTATGGATAAGATTTAATCAGAGATTCTTTCGAGCAAACAATGTTTCAGTTTCCTATCCTAGTTCACACAAAGAAGTTCATGCATCCATTCCTTAATACTTTCCATACCTATTCACTCATCGGACATTTACGCCCATTTCTAACCGAGGGTATTTTCGTCTTTTTCCTACAGGGTATTTTCGTAATTTTCCGAACCAAAATATGTTGCTTGATGATTTCCAAAGCTAAGTTATTGAATATTTGTAGAATAGTTGAAATTTTTTTGGGCAAAACCATCGAATTAATATTTTATGGGTCGGGGCATTTTTTGGTAATTTTACTCCTAAGGGTATTTCGTAATTTTTCACAAGTCAAGTTTTCCGAGAAATACGTTGTAAAAGTAATGTTCTAGGGTTAAAGAGAGTTATTGGACAAGTTTTGGAAACATTAGGGCTTGTTGTTTCGTTCTATTTTGAAAAACAAGGCTAATTCCCTTTTCGGTTTTAATCATTGTGTTTAGCCTATGACCGAGCCTTCCCGGGTCGTGGTGAACCCAAGCTACGCACTGTGCGAAATTCAAGTGAAGAGGAGGTGGGTCACACGGACCGCTTAAATACCAAGCTCTCACCGAACCTTTCTAGACATGCGCACGAGGTTACCACACCATCGAGCCTTACGAGTTAGGGTGAACCGAAGCTCGCGCACTGTGGATACCTGCGAAGAGGAGGTGAGCCACGAGGACCGCTTAAATACCAAGCTCTTCCCGATCCAATCCTAGACATGCGTGCATGGGGTTACCACACCCTAGCTCATTGACTAAGTCATAGGTTGGTTTAGTTCTTTAAGTCTTATGCTTCGTTTGTGTTTGAGCAATCTAGCCTTAGGGTCCAAGTCCTATAAGTCTATCTACGCCCATGCTTCCTACCCTTCTACAGAATATAATTCACAAAGAGGTTTAGATGTACTTACAGGCGGATCGGTGCAGGAGACTCGGGCCATCTTTGCTTAAAACCCAAAACAATTCAAAAGGCCTACTAAAACATTTTTTTGGGCCTTGGGCCCCTGATTGAGCTTTGAACTGGCTCGATACCAATTTTGTAACAACCCAAACCCGCCCAAACACTACGACCATCGAATTTGATTTGTTACGGAGGAAAACCTTGTGAATCACCATTTCGATACCTATTTAATTTTTATTGAAAACTTCTCGTTTTGGTTATCTTGCCAAAACTATACTTGGATTTAAGTTGGAAGTTTAATTAGGTCCGATTGTTATACTGGTTTTCAAGTGTGCCCGATGGCACGATTAAACTTTTTCGTGTTAACTTAAGAAAACATGTGATTTTAGTTCAATTTAATAATATAGTTTAAAGTAAACATCCAACATAAAAAAAAACACAACTAAAGTTTATGGAGGCCTTATTACAACCAAAGTAAAAATAACCAAATTTAAAGTTCAATAAATTTAAATCCACTTGCATGGCCACCTCGAGTCCTACCGGCTCCTCAACCGCCATCTACGAGTCACCTGAAAAATGTTAAAGGAGAAGGTGAGTCACCAAGACTCGATATGTAACCCTTCCCCGCTTAAAAACAACATTTCATACACAACATATAACGGTTAATATGCGAGTATCCTGTGCCCAACCTAGCCAACCAAACGCCTTTGTCTACCCCATGTGGTACCAAACCACTGGTGGCCCGTAGTCACAATGTGTTACCAAAACACTGGTGGTGCCAAACCACCGTGACATATAGTCACAATGTGCTACCAAAGCACTGTGTCCGTAGACACAAATCGGGTGATGGGGCCAACCCATCGTGTGATACCAAATCACTGGCACACGATCCCATATCTCAAGTGGGGCCAACCCACGGTGGTGTTAACCACAGGGACAAGTCGCTATGAGGTGCCAAACCTCTGGAGGTACCAAACCTCTGGTGACATATAGTCACAGTGTGTTACCAAAACACTGGTGCTCGTCAGCACGAAACATCACTGCCCCCTCCTCTCATATAGCCCATAGTAGGTGAACAGTTAACAACAGATCTCATGCATTCATCACATGTATCAATAAACCATGCTTCCCAAAAGCATTAAAGTAATCTCATATCAACAGAGACTTACCGGGATCCTCACTTGTACCGTTAAGGTACCAATTCGCATCTACATCAAGCAGATTTACATACAATATATATATATAACACAACATTAACTGCTATAAGTGTGTATGTACACACCTGTCACCCTTGGATGCTCTAAATCCGAAAAAGAAATGTTGGCCACTCTAGATCTACTGATCCCTATATTCGGCCAAATACTCATATTAGTACTATGGCCTAATCGGCCAAGTCAAATTATTAGAAGGGGTTCCTTATGAACCCGAACCTTACCTATCACCCCTTGAGTACTCACTTCGGTACTTGGTATGCGATTCCTGCTCCACTCCTACATTCGGCCATCACTAGAGTTATTAGCCTTTGGCTTAAACGAATAGTAAACTAAAGGAAATCTTCTTACCACTACTTACCAAAGCCGAATGCTAGAGATTAGGAGTTTGGGTCGACTTCTTCACAAACTTGGGGTACCTAGGAGAGATCATTTATCAACGTTTAGAAGCCTTGTTAACCTTTGCCGAAATTGGCACTTCCCTTGTAAAAGAAATCGACAAAGAAAGAAGAGAAAGGAGATGGACATTCGGCCATTACTTACCCTTTACAACTGATTGGAGAGGAACTCTTGAGAAGAACCTATGCCCACTTGATATTCGGCCAAAGTAGATCTTTTTGGAAGAAAAGAGATTTCGGCACCACAATGGAGTATGTTCGGCTAAAGAGGAGGAAAGAAAGAAATAGTGGAAAAGGGAGATAGGGGTTTCGGCAAAGAAAGGAGTAGAGGGTTCTTGGTGTTAAGCAAAAAGAAGAAAATGAGGAAGATGTAAATGGTGGTTTCGGTTTTGAGAGAATGAGAAAGAAGTGGAAAAATATTAGAAGATGAGAGAGAGGAAATTCGGCTATTTGCAAAGGGAAAAAGAAGAAGAATCAAATGAATAGGTGCCTTAAGAGAATTCGGCACTCTCCCCCCCTATACTCAGTCTCCTAGCCGTCCACTCCTCTTCAACAAGGAGTCCCACATTCGCCAACACCTAGTTTTTCTCTAGGCCACCCACTTGATTTAATTCAAACAATTTTGAATTAATAAAAATAATCTCCTAGTAATCCTCATTTATCTCCCATTATCCTTGAGATTAAACAATTAAAAATCTATTTTCAATGCTCATATTATCTCTTATTAATACTATTTAATAAAAGAGTTTGAAGGGAGAAAAACTCTCCCCCCTTGTGCCGTCCAAATAAAAACAAAAAGGAGGATTTCGTGACTCGAACCAAGGCTCTCCCTTCCTCTTGATGTGGCGTCACATGCTAGCTCTTAAGTGGGCTTGCTTTGCCACTTATCCAAGGCCTAATTAGTGTTAAATTACCCACATCTATTCTTATAACACCCACTTGCTAAGGCTCCCTTCTTTTAAAATTAAAAACTGAAATTTTCCTATCAAACCGGGCACACTCAAAGCCTTAAATCGAGCTCTATTATTCCATTAACAATATCACAGCAGTTCATAATAAGAAAATAATTAAATTCCAAATAACCCCATATTTGGGATGTTACAAGGCTTATGCTCTAAAGATGATCGAGCCCATAGCCGATATGTTGGGTACATGACTTGTGCATGGCATGGCTTTACTAGCAACAATGGAATTCATAGCTCAATTAAAGAGTTAATGATATCCTCTCATTGGCATTGTGTGGATTAATAAATATAGAACGTGGTCTCGAGTTGTTTCTTCTCGAACGAGCAATTTATCACAGTCATTTTTTGACAGTGGTCATATTAATCATTAAGAAGACACAATGGTGACAATGAGATAAAATAAGATTGTATTGAGTGAACTTATTTAACTCAAAGGAATCAAGGATATCATATGAGGGTAACACACACATGATGAGGTCATTGGGCAAAACAGTTGGATGAATTGTTTTCGTTAAGAGTATTCAATATGGAATTTTCAATCATAGTAGTTCTTGTGGACTGACTCCATGATTAAGTAATTGGGAATTATCGGAATGATGCTTCTAGACATAATTTTCGTTACTATAGCCTAATTGTATATGTCCGATTGGTCCCTCTACTAGCTCAACAAAAGCTTGATCGGACTGCATTTGAATATGAAGAAAATTCTACGAATTTGGAAATAATTTAATTTAGTCTATTTATTCGATGTGGAATTAAATTAGGTGGTCGTGAAAATTGTTCAACTAGGGAATTTGATTAAAGAATTTTCTTGAAAAACTAATTTGGAAAATCATATAATTTTTGAGAAAATTAATTTTGATCAAGTAAAATTAAATTAATAAAATTAATATGATATTTTTGAAATTTAATTTTCAAGTCAAACAATTTGCCCAATAGGTAATTGAACTTGAAAATTGGACCTGAGATCTTAAATTGGGCCAGGGAGCCCAAAACCCAAAAAATGGTCGAACCGGGCCGAAATTCGAACCGGTGGCTAGACCAGACCGGCCTGGTCATCACTAACCCGAACTGAACCGATAATAACCGAACTAGCTCAGGTTGCTGTAAAAGTGTCGGACCTGCATAACTAGACACGGCGGTGCCGATGGCTACAACGGTAACGTTCCAGTGGCCGGCGATGGTTTGTCTTTGGTGGTTGAGCAGTGGTAGAGTTATACTCTCCCACTGGAACTCTACCAGAGAATTTAATTTCAAATTAACTATTCCAAAAATAATATTATTTTTATAGTTTAATATTATATTTAATTTAATACTTATCTTAATAGTATTTTATTAATTTAATATTAAATTTAATCTAATATTTATCTTGGTAAATATTATAATAATTTAATATTAAAGTGATTAAGTTCAATCATAGTTAAACTCTCTAAACTCTACCTATATAAAGAGAGTATTGGGTCATTATTTTACATACACTTGTATTCAAGAGAAAGTTGCAGAGAGAAAATTTCCTGAAGAGATTATTTCAAAAAAATTCTAGAGATATTTTTTTATTTACAATTTTACCCAAAAGTTTAGAGAATTTGTGAAATTACCCCACTGGTAATTTTTGTGGAAAATTTTCTAATTCGAAGCGAGCCCACACTTGGTAGACGTGAGCTTGAAGATAGTGGAGAAGACAACTCGGTCGAAGTGCTCATCCTAGACGAATAAAAAAGGTAAATTTTGATTAAATGTTTATTACTTTGGATATCACAACCAAGATCTTATTTTGGAAAAAGTTTTAAAACTCTGGTTTTTTTCTAAATTTATTTTTCGCTGCATTTTCCAAACCCGTTTTTTCCAACAACTCAAAGACAAAAGAAAGCTCGAAAGAACAGAATATTCATAGAAAAACAAAACACGCCAAGTGTTCGAGTAAATGCTCTCAATATATGCTTTAATTTACAATAAGTGTTTCCTTGGGCCACAAAGACTTTAAGTAGATGGGCTTCGTCACTTGTTCTTCGAACTGGGTTAGTTTAAGTGAGTCAAATGAGCCCCATTGAATATGAAGACCTCCATGAGACGCTATTTGTGCTTTGGTCACGGGCTTTGAATTGAGGCCCGTGAAATTATCCCCCACATTCTCGCAATGTCCTTAGAATGACATTGGTTTGACTCGCCTTCGAACTTTCTCAACGCCTTAACCCTTTCCTGACTAGTCTCACTATTGAGTAGTCCTACCCCTTGGAACCTTTGCCTCAGTTTCCATTGTTGCCTAACTCGAACTATTACACTCATTGGTACATCTCATTCGTAAAAGTACATCGCTCTTACTCACCCACATTATGACTTGCCTCGACCAGGATCCCCTTGATCCGTACAACTAGGCTTCGGCACACTTAAGTTGAACATTGGGTTAACCTTGACGTTTCCTACCAACTTTGGTTTTTAAGCCCCTCGACTTCCCCTCTTTTGAACTTTGAAAGGGTCTATATATCTTTACAAGCCAACAAGTCAAAATAAAAAACACTATCAAAGTGTTTGAGACGTACCTCACTCACAACATTTACTCGTCTGAACTACCCAGTTTGCATCACCATTTTACCCTCAAATTCTTATGCACAACCTACCTCTCTCATAGTTGGTAACTCCACTGATAGCTCAAGAGGCTTCATATCAGTTTTATGCCCCATTAGCATTTCCAAAAGGGCTTCCTTAGCAGTCCGATTTACTGAGTCAATGTTCCTCTCATACGAAACATCTTTGGCTAGTTAGATTGCCGACAATACCTTGGTCCCAACCTTCATATCTCGATTTACTAGCACAAAATCATGATTGCGAATCATAAAATATATGAATGCAATTAGAAACAAGAAAAAGACACATCTTAATCCTGTCAAGGAAGTTCAAGCCAAGAACAAAACCATAGTCATCTAAATACATTACCTTAAAATCTTCCTTGCCCTGTAACAGCCTGATTTAGGGGCTAGTCGGAATAGTGATCTCGGGGTCACTAATCTAAGACTTGAGAAATTTATTTTCATGTTATGTTATGTGTCGAAGCATGATAGTATATGTGCATGAGAATTTTGGTGCTTTAATTTTAGCAATTTCACGTTTAATCGCGAAAAAGGACTAAATCGCATAAAGTGCGAAAGTTCCATTCTATAAGATAAAGGTACCAAATAGCCTTAGAATGTAAATTGGAGGTCTTTAAAAGGCAATTAGACCCCCAATATATGCTTGGCCGGCCATGGACTAGCATAGGAGACAAAGATGGACAAAAAATTGGTCAAAGTAGTTGATAGTTGGTGACTTGTTTGACTAGTTTAATATTAGAATAAAGAAAGAGAATGTAACAGTCTGGTTTTGACCCTAATCGAAATAGTGGTTTCGGGACCACGAATTTGAGTCTAAAAAATTTTTAAATATTATTTTCTGTGTTAATTATATGTGAATTTGTATGTGTGGAAGTTTTGTATAAAAATTTGATTGTTTGTGTGCTTAATTAAACAAAAAGGACTTAATCGCGTAAAGTATAAAAGTTACTAATTAAAGTGTAAAGTGCTTATTTGATAGTGGCTTTTTAATGTGAGGTCCTTAAAGGGCAAATAGCCCATTTTAAGTTATAGTGGACGGCATGTTTAAGTTTAAGTGATTATATGATGTGAAATTATATTATAAAAGTTATTATTAATAATTAAACATTATATTATACTTCTAATAATAAAACATGATATGAAAGAGAAACATTATTCATTTATTCATCTTTCTTTGCCGAAAGTGAAGAAAAAGAAAAGAACTAAAACATAGCTAGGTTCGGCCAACTTCAAGCTTGATTAAAGGTTAGTTTTTGTTCGGTTTTTAATAATTTTTACGTTTTTGAGATCGTTGCTATGAAATGTACAAGACCCATGCTTTAATTTTTGAGTTTGATGAATATTTTGAGTTGAGCCATTGATGATAATTTGTTGTTTATGTTGTTTGAGGATGAATTATGATAAATATATGTTAGATAAACAAGTTTTGTCTTTGAATTTTTTATGAAATTGAGTATATTGGACTAAATTGCAAAAATAAATTTTAGAGGGACTAAAATATGAAATAAATGAAATGCATGGACTTGTATGAATACTAGGAATATTTGGCCCTTAAGGTGAGTAGGCAAATTTTGTGTATTTTGGTGTTTTGTGCAATAGGACTAAATTCTAAAAAGTGTGAAATGTTAGGGGCAAAATGGTAATTTGCCCATTTATGTGTTTTTGGACTAAATTGAATGAAAATATATTTGAGTGAGCTTAATTTGAACATGTTTAGATCAAGAACCAAAAAAAATGGACTTGGATCGGGGAAAAGCGAAAATAGTCGAATAGCCGATTTTTATCGTCCGACGTTATCCGAGGTAAGTCTTTAAGCAATAAAACATCAAAAATTATGTATGTAACCTAGTATATGCTGATTTTTTGAAATTTTGTAGCTATATTATTGAATAGTCGAATGCGGTAAGTATAAGATTTGACTTGTTTAAATTATTCGATTGATATATGTTATTTGAATGTTCGTACAATGAGTTCGAAATGTGTATAAGTGAATCGATATATGGAACGAATTGTGTGAGACATATTAAAAGTATCATGATTCAGGCTTTGAGCCTAGCAAGCCTTGGGCTGGTGAACTTAATCGGGCTTTATACCTAGCAGGCTTATTACCGGTGATTGAATATCAGTCCTCGGGTCTAGCAGGCTTAGTGCCGGTGTGTGTGTTTCAGGCTTTATGCCTAGTAGGCTTTATGCCGGTGATTATTTATAAGTATATACTTCTGTAACATCCTGAATTGGTGGGGCTTCGCATTTAGTGTGCTGTGATGTTTATGTTACGCTTGATGTGCTAGTTAGGGTGTTTAAGGGGTTAAGAATGGGCTCGGGATTGGGCCGAGGCCTTAATCGAATTTTTCGCTTGGGCACTCTGGTGGAAAGCCGGCTAGGATAGGGCTTAAAAGATATTATCTGTAAATTAAGACACACAAATGGGCTTGTGGCCCAGTGGTCAGTGGCGCTACTTAGGGGCTTTGAGGTGGCGTGATAAGCAATAGGGAGGTCCAAGGTTCGAGTCGCATTACCCACTTATTTTAAATGTTTTTGGCGTCAAAAGAAAAGAGAGTTGGGGGCGGCTAGGATGCTTGGAATTAGGAGATTTATGTGTTTGGATAATGTGGATAATGTGGCAAATAAAAGGAAGAAGAGGGGGTGTTATCTGGGTCACTTTTGGATGAGAGATCAGGTAAGGATAAGGGAGAAAGTTTAGAAATTATCTACTGATCACAGTAGTGGCCGAATTTCCAACTCTGGGGACAAGAGGAAATCGGTTTTGATGAGGCTAAGGGGGGTGCCGAAATTTCCCTTGTTAATTAATTAGTCTTAGTTTTCAAAAGAGGGCAATTCTGGCTTTTGGTTAGTGTGTGTGCCGAAAATTTGATTAGAAAATAGGGTACTTCTTAATTTCGGCATTTATTCTCATTCTCTTCTCTTAGTTGTTTCTTTTCTCAAAAAGCTGAAAACTCCTAAAGTTCCATCTTCTTCTTCATTCTCTGCTAAAGCCGAAACCTCATAGCCTTTCTCTACACCTTTTCCCGATTTCTTCTATAAGCCGAAACCCTTAAGTATTCCTTCTCTTTACTCTCTTCTGCCATAGTAGAATGTCCTAGTGCCCATTCTTTTTCTTCCTGCCGATTTTTTCATTGAAAGCCGAATCTCCATAGATTTCTTTGAATCATCTTCTCTTTTTGATTTTCGCAAAAAGTCAAAATCTTCTAGGAGTTGCCAAATTCTCTGTAAAGGTAGGTGCCGATTTCTTCTGATCTATTCTTTTTTATCTTTCAGTTTTTAGAAGAAAAAGCCGAAAGGCTAATGGATTGATGGTTTCTTATGTTTACGTGTTGGGCGACATTTGGGAATTAAAGTAGATCGCTTAGATCTAAAAGCCAGAACCGCTAGTCTCTGAACCTCATATCTCTCTTTTCGGGATTTCAAGGTAAGGGGTTCTCTTTAGATTCTCGTTAGATTCGCTATCGTAATTGTGATCTTAACCATATGTTATGATGGTAGCAACTGATAAGGTCTTTTGATGGAATCAAATATCGATCGAGCGAAGAAGGGGATCGGATCTGTTAAACCAATCCCTAAGTTTAAGAAACGAGCGCAAAGTCGAGTTCGAGATTGGCCACCGTTGTGGACCGGCTCGAAACAAAACCTTAGACGATTAGCGATCGTATCGGCTTACGATAGTGTCAACATAGAAAGTATCGTCTTATCTGTAATCGGTGTGTAGATCTCTATCACACTAATTAATCTGTACTATATATGTTATGGGCTAAAAGCGGGATAAAGGCTGTATGGATGATCGTATTACCCGAAAAGGGTAGGCGAGGGATGCCAGTGCGTAATCATAGAAACTTCTCTATGTGTATCGATGTATGTGATAGACTTGTGATCTTTTAGGTAGTATATTATTTTGCTTCTGCATGGATGTATGCATGGGATGGGGTTGATATGATGAAGGGGAAGAGCATGTTAAAAGGTCACCTAGTGATCGGAGGTTAAACCACGATATGTACACTTAGGTCACAATAGTGATCGGTGGCTCTGCCACACTTGATTATAAGGTCACCACGGTGATCGGTGGCTCTGCCACGATGGATTATAAGGTCACATGGTGATCGGCATTATAACCCGACGCATGATGATCGATATCTTGCCGTGTAGTGGTTGGTGGGTTGATTGTAGAAATCCCCGAGGTGTGATGGCTGGTATGGGCTGGTGTGTAGAGGATGGACTTTTATGTTGGGTTGGGCCATGTAACATGTGAATATTTTGTTGCCATTGTGTATGGGCCAAGGCCCATAATGTGTTTGTGGGCCTCAAGCCTTTTTATGTGTTTTCGAGATTTGCACACTGAGTCTTGGTGACTCACCCCTTTATTTTTCCCTGACTTTTCAGATGGGCAGTAGATCGTGGACATGGGAGCCGAGGCGGACTCGAAGGGCCATCAAGTCTTATATTTTCATAAACTATTTTCAGTTTTCCTTTAAGTTTTCAATTTCGGGACTATTTATGTAATAAGGCTCCATAGCTTAGGTTCAGATTATAATTGTTAATGTCTTTATTCTATTTTTTTTAAAATTTAATTTTATGTTCAAAGACTTATCTATAGGAAGTAAAAATATGGGAATTTCAAACACGTTCAAAGAAAAGCAAAGGTTTTCTTCAAATATCACTTATTTTAGCGAATACCTAAATAAACAAACTGAATTTCCAAAAATCATCCAAGTGAAGTTTTTAACGTTAAACCCCGTAGCATACCAGATCTGGTAGTAACGTTTGGGCCGGGTTTGGGGTGTTACATTTTGGTATCAGAGCCCAGTTGCAAAACACGGGTCTAGTAAGGTGTTGTAAAATTGATGTGAATTTGAGGAAAATGCTTTGGGTTGAGATATGGCCTTCGAGTCTACCGGCACCCGATCCACGCAGGTAAGTATTCTAACTCTTGATGTGATATGCATGTTGGGTTTGATGGGCTTTATGGACGTAGACTAGTATGATACGGTTAATGGATCTTAGGCCTAGTTTAAAAAACTCTTCAATTTCATAAAACTTAATCTAATTAAACATGTCCGTAAACAGGTCACTAGGTTAGGGTGTGGTAACAGGCATACGCATGTCTAGGATTGGATTCAGGGAGAGCTTGGTACTTAAGCGACCCTAGTGGCTCACCTCCTCTTCGCTGGAATCCTACCTGGTGCGTAGTGACTGTTCACCTTAGTCGCGAGGACTTGTTGACGGGCCAAAGACCATAATTAAAACCCGAAAGGGACCAAATACCCTTAGTTTTGTAAATTACCAAAATACCCTCGATTTGAAAAAAAAATTAAATTTTCCAAAATACCCCTGCTTTACAAAAAAATAAAAATAAAATACCAAAATACTTCTATTTCGAAAAAAACACCAAGATACTCTAATTTGGGAAATTACGAAAATACCCCTGTAGGATAAAATTACGGAAAAACCCCTGGGTAGTGAAATGACGAAAATACCCTTATGTGATGAATGTGAGTTCATAGATGCTACTTGTATGTTGATGTATGATGGTTGAATGTATGGGGTTCCTAGAACTAGGAGATGCAAACTTGAGACTGAAACCCGTAGATATAATTTCGAATTCGAAAGAACTACTCTTGAAACTACTGTCCATAAGATTGTTCGTGGTTAACCAGTGAAAGAAATTAACAATTCATAAAATTTCTAATCAGATAAACGCGAATCGGTAGAATGAGTAAAAGGGGTCGTGGACGTCCGTCGCGTGGTCGTGGGAGGGTAGGATGGTCGTGTCGTCGAACCAGTGAGGATCCGCCATGGGTGCGAAAAGAGATGCCGGTACCACCCACTGCGGAGATGGAATTTCAGGACCAGACAGCCGGAGATGATGCGGTATCTCAGGCAATGTTAAGGGTTTTAGAGAGGGTTGCTGGGGCAGGCATGGGCACAGGAGCCTGGAAATCTGTGTCAGAGCGACTTAGAGCCAATGGGGCAGAAATGTTTAGGGGAATTTCTGGTATAGCCCCGAGTAAAGCTGAGTATTGGTTGAAGGCGGTTGAGCGTATAATGGATGATTTGGATTTCATGGAAGAGGAAAAACTGAAAGGGGTTGTATCTCTCCTGCGGGACGAAGCTTATCAATGGTGGCTTACGGTTAAGGATGGTACGGTGGCTGACCGTATCACCTGGGATCTCTTCAAAACGGTGTTCCAGAGTAAATACATTGGGTCGAGTTATGTGGATGCGCAGCGTAGAGCGTTTCTGAATCTGGTTCAGGAAAGTAAGTCGGTGGCTGTGTATGAAGCAGAATTCTTACGCCTTAGTCGTTATGCTCAAGGGATGGTGGCCACAGACCATGAACGTTGTGTTTGATTTGAAGATGGTTTGAGGGATGATCTGCGTGTATTGATAGCACCACAGCGGGAGAGGGAATTTGCTGACCTTGTGGAAAAAGCTAAGATAGCTGAGGAGGTTAAGCGGACAGAAAAGTTGAATCAGGATAGAGATAGGGGAGGAAGTAAGAGAAATTTTGGATCATCAGGGCTAGCTGGGCGTACTCAGAAAAGGCCTAGGTCAGACTGGCCGAGGCGGGAGGAGAGACCTGCTGCTGTTAGTCAGACACAGAAGTGTACTCGATGTGGTAGATTCCATGTAGGTGAGTGTTGGGCGGGCAGTGGAAAGTGCTTTAGGTCTGGATCTACGGACCACCAAGTTAGGAACTGTCTGCAGCAACAGGGCAGTGAAGGGCCCACGGGTCAAGGGAATGCACAGTCGAGAAGAGGTGGTCAGCAGCCACAGAGAGGTCGTGGTCCAGCCAGGGGTGGTAACGGTTCCGGTCGGGGCTGTGGAGCACCAGGCCGAGGGGTAGGAAACACCGAGGCGAGACAGCCGGGGTTAGTTTATGCTGCCAGACGTCGAGAGGAGGCTGACGCATCGGATGTCATAACTGATACGTTTTTAATTTATGGTTTGCCTTATACTGCCTTGATTGATATTGGTTCGACGCACTCTTATGTTGCTAGTGCTATAGCGGGAACTTTGAACTTAGATTATGAGACTTCTTCTAGGGAGATGACTGTAGTGAGCCTTCTAGGACAAACAGTAGTGGTGAGCAAACTGTATAAGGATGTACCCCTGGAAGTTCAAGGGGTAGCTTTTTGGGCTGATCTGATGGAACTGCCATTTAGGGAGTTCGATTTGATCTTAGGAATGGATTGGTTAGTGAAGTATCAAGCAAATTTGGACTGTGCAGCCAAGCGTATGGTGTTAAAAACTCTCGAGGGTGGCGAAGTGTTGGTGATAGGTGAAAGGGGGAACTGTTTGTCAAACGTGGTGTCTGCCTTAAGAGCAGAAAGGATGGTGAGGAAAGGATGCGAGGCAATTTTAATGTTTGTTCGGGCTCTGGAAGCCAAGGAACTAACTGTTGGAGACGTTAGAACGGTGAGGGAATTTCTTGATGTTTTCCCAGTAGAGCTTCCGGGCTTACCCCCAGATCGTGAAGTGGAGTTTGGTATTGATCTTCTTCCGGGAACAGCGCCAGTATCTATCGCTCCGTACAGGATGGTGCCGAAGGAGTTGGTGGAATTGAAGGCTCAGATCCAAGAGTTGCTGGATAGAGGGTTTATCCGACCGAGTGTGTCGCCTTGGGGAGAGCCGATATTATTTGTTAAGAAGAAGGATGGATCAATGCGTATGTGCATTGACTATCGTCAGTTAAATAAATTAACAATTAAGAATAAATACCCGTTGCCGAGGATCGATGACTTGTTCGATCAGCTGAAGGGGGCTTCAGTTTTCTCAAAAATAGATCCGAGATCGGGGTACCATCAGCTTAAGGTCAAGGAGGCGGATATTCATAAGACGGCTTTCAGAACTTGCTATGGTCACTACGAATTTATGGTGATGCCATTTGGGTTGACCAACGCGTCTGCAGCATTTATGGACATGATGAACCGAGTGTTCCAACCCTACTTGGATCGGTTTGTCGTGGTATTTATAGATGACATCCTGGTCTATTCGAAATCGGAAGAAGAGCATGATTCACATCTTCGGGAGGTTCTACAGATTCTGAGGGAGAAGCAACTCTACGCCAAATTTAGTAAGTGCAAATTTTGGCTAAGTGAAGTTACTTTTCTAGGCCACGTGGTGTCGGCAGAAGGGATAAGAGTTGATCCCTAGAAGATTGAAGCGGTGTTGGATTGGAAGCCGCCTAAGTCGGTAGCAAAAATTCAAAGTTTTCTTGGTTTAGCCGGGTATTACAAAAGGTTTGTTGAAGGATTTTCATTGATCGCGGCACCGTTGACTAAGTTGTTGCGGAAAGGGGTTCCATTTGTTTGGTCTGGTAAGCAGCAAGAGAGTTTTGAGAGGTTAAAGAGGATCTTGACAGAGGCTCCGGTGTTGATTCAGCCGGAGGCTGGAAAGGAGTTTGTGATTTACTGTGATGCTTCACACACGGGACTAGGATGCGTGTTGATGCAAGATGGGAAGGTTGTTGCGTATGCATCTCGGAAGCTAAGACCGCATGAATCAAATTATCCCACACATGATTTGGAATTGGCGGCGGTGGTTTTTTCCTTGAAGATTTGGAGGCATTATCTGTACGGGGAGAAATCCGTTATTTATACCGATCATAAGAGCTTAAAATACCTTTTGACCCAGAAGGAGTTGAATCCAAGGCAAAGGAGGTGGATTGAGTTGTTAAAGGATTATGACTACTCGATTGAGTACCATCCGAGAAAAGCCAACGTGGTGGCGGATGCTCTGAGTCGTAAAGTAATCTCTGATTTGAGAGCAATGTTTGCTCACCTCTGTTTATACGATGATGGGAGTTTATTAGCTGAACTTCAGTTGAAACCCTCTTGGGTCAGCCAGGTTAAGGCGAAGCAGCAGACCGATGAGTTGCTACAGGAGAAGTTTCCGGTAGGATCAAGTGAAGGATCAACAGAATTTAGTGTAAATGAGGAAAGGGCTATTATGTTTTCAAGGGAGAGTGTGTATGTCAAAAGATCCTGAGTTGAGGCATAAGATTTTGCAAGAAGTGCATAGTAGTCCATACGCTATGCACCCTGGAGGAAGTAAGATGTATCGAGATTTACGAGATCAGTTCTGGTGGCCGGGTTTGAAACGAGAGGTGACCAAATTTGTGGGGAAGTGTTTGACCTGTTAGCGGTAAAGGCGGAACATCGCTTACCATCGGGGGTTGCTGCACGATCGGTGAAGATTCCACAATGGAAGTGGGAAAGGATCGCAATGGACTTTGTTAGTGGGCTACCCCTCACGCCTACTAAGAAAGATTCGGTCTGGGTGATTGTTGACCGCTTGACGAAGTCTGCTTATTTTATACCAAGATGCGTGTCGCTTACTCTCTCGCGAGAATTGGCTAAGCTATACATAGCGCGGAGGTAGTGAGGTTGCATGGGGTATTGTGATTAATCATATCGGACGGGGACCCTAGGTTCACCTCACGATTTTGGAAGGCATTGCATCAAGCTTTGGGTACGAAGTTGGATTTCAGTACGGTGTTTCATCCTCAGACCGATTGACAGTTTGAGCGGGTAATCCAGATCTTAGAGGACATGTTAAGAGGATGTGTCATTGACTTCAGGGGTAGTTGGGAAGAGTTCTTACCGTTGGTGGAGTTTACGTACAACAATAGCTACCAGCCAAGTATTCAGATGGTGCCCTATGAAGCATTGTACGGGCGGAGGTGTCGTACACCTACCTGTTGGACGGAATTAGGGGAACGTCAGATTTTGGGTCCGAAATTGTTTACCGAGACAGAAGAGAAGGTAGAGTTAATTCGGGCTCGATTAAAGGAAGCGTCAAACCGACAGAAGTCCTATGCTGACTTGAAGCGTAAGGACATAGATTTTGCAGTGGGTGACAAGGTGTTCTTGAAGGTGTCGCCATGGAAGAAAGTACTGAGGTTTGGTCGGAAAGGTAAATTAAGTCCCAGATTTATCGGACCTTATCGGGTGTTGAAACGAGTGGGACATTACCGTCTCTATGCTAAGACATTACCGTTCAGATCCATCCCACGTGGTGTCTGTGGAAGAAATCGAAGTAAGACCCGATTTATCCTTTGAAGAGGAACCAGTGGAAATTCTAGATCGTGATGTCAAAGTATTGCGAAGGAAGACGGTTTCGTTGGTTAAGGTTCTATGGCGGAATCACAGTTCTGAGGAGGCTACTTGGGAACCAGAGGAAGCAATGCGGCAGCAGTACCCGCATCTATTCTGATCAGGTAATTTCGAGGCCAAAATTTCTTTAAGAGGGTAGAACTGTAACATCCTGAATTGGTGGGGCTTCGTATTTAGTGTGCTGTGATGTTTATGTTACGCTTGATGTGCTAGTTAGGGTGTTTAAGGGGTTAAGAATGGGCTCAGGGATTGGGCCAAGGCCTTAATCAAAATTTCTGCTTGGGCACTCTGGTGGAAAGCCAGCTAGGATAGGGCTTAAAAGATATTATCTGTAAATTAAGACACACAAATGGGCTTGTGGCCCAGTGGTCAGTGGCGCTACTTAGGGGCTTTGAGGTGGCGTGATAAGCAATAGGGAGGTCCAAGGTTCGAGTCGCATTACCCACTTATTTTAAATGTTTTTGGCGTCAAAAGAAAGGAGAGTTGGGGGCGGCTAGGATGCTTGGAATTAGGAGATTTATGTGTTTGGATAATGTGGATAATGTGGCGGATAAAAGGAAGAAGAGGGGTGTTATCTGGGGTCACTTGTGGATGAGAGATCGTAAGGATAAGGGAGAAAGTTTAGAAATTATCTACTGATCACAGTAGTGGCCGAATTTCCAACTCTAGGGGAAAGAGCAAATCGGTTTTGATAAGGCTAAGGGGGGTGCCGAAATTTCCCTTGTTAATTAATTAGTCTTAGTTTTCAAAAGAGGGTAATTTCGGCTTTTGGTTAGTGTGTGTGCCAAAAATTTGATTAGAAAATAGGGTAATTCTTAATTTCAGCATTTATTCTCATTCTCTTCTCTTAGTTGTTTCTTTTCTCAAAAAGCCGAAAACTCCTAAAGTTCCATCTTCTTCTTCATTCTCTGCTAAAGCTGAAACCTCATAGCCTTTCTCTACACCTTTTCCCGATTTCTTCTATAAGTCGAAACCCTTAAGTATTCCTTCTCTTTACTCTCTTCTACCGTAGCCGAATGTCCTAGTGCCCATTCTTTTTCTTCCTCCCGATTTCTTCATTGAAAGTTGAATCTCCATAGATTTCTTTGAATCATCTTCTCTTTTTGATTTTTGCAAAAAGCTGAAATCTTCTAGGAGTTGCCGAATTCTCTGTAAAGGTAGGTGCCGATTTCTTCTGATCTAATCTTTTTTCTCTTTCGGTTTTTAGAAGACAAAGCCGAAAGGCTAATGGATTGATGGTTTCTTGTGTTTACGTGTTGGGCGACATTTGGGAATTGAAGTAGATCACTTATATCTAAAAGCCGGAACCGCTAGTCTCTGAACCTCATATCTCTCTTTTCGAGATTTCAAGGTAAGGGGTTCTCTTTAGATTCTTGTTAGATTCGCTATCGTAATTGTGATCTTAACCATATGTTATGATGGTAGCAACTGATAATGTCTTTTGATGGAATCAAATATCGATCAGGCGAAGGAGGGGATTGGATCTGTTAAACCAATCCCTAAGTTTAAGAAACGAACGGTGTCAGCAGTTCGGGATTGGCCACCGGGTTGTGGACAGGCTCCAGAATAAAACCTTAGACAGTTAGCAGTCGTATCGGCTTCTGATAGTGTCAACATAGAAAGTCTCGTCTTGTCTGTAATCAGGTGTGTAGATCTCTATCAAACTAATTAATCTGTACTATATATGTTATGGGCTAAAAGCCGGATAAAGGCTGTATGGACAGTCGTATTACCCGAAAAAGGTAGGCAAGGGATGCCGTGCACGTAATCATAGAAACTTCTCTGTGTGTATCGATGTATGTGATAGATCGTGATCTTTTAGGTAGTATATTATTTTGCTTTTGCATGGATGTATGCATGGGATAGGGTTGATATGATGAAGGGGAAGAGCATGTTAAAAGGTCACCTAGTGATCGGAGGTTAAACCATGATATGTACACTTAGGTCACAATAGTGATCGGTGGCTCGCCACACTTGATTATAAGGTCACACAGTTGATCGGTGGCTCGCCACGCTGGATTATAAGGTCACATGGTGATCGGCATTATAACTGACAGCATGACTGTCGATATGCTGTGTAGCGGTTGGTGGGTTGATTGTAGAAATCCCCGTGGTGTGATGGCTGGTACGGGCTGGTGTGTAGAGGATGGACTTTTAGGTTGGGTTGGGCAATGCAGCATGTGAATATTTTGTTGCCATTGTGGTATGTGCCAAGGCCCATAATGTGTTTGTGGGCCTCAAGCCTTTTTATGTGTTTTCGGGATTTGCACATTGAGTCTTGGTGACTCACCCCTTTATTTTTCCCTGACTTTTCAGATGAGCAGTAGATCGTGGACATGGGAGCCAAGGCGGACTTGAGGGGCCATCAAGTCTTATATTTTCATAAACTATTTTCAGTTTTCCTTTAAGTTTTCAATTTCGGGACTATTTATGTAATAAGGCTCCATAGCTTAGGTTCAGATTATAATTGTTAATGTCTTTATTCTATTTTTTTTTTAAATTTAATTTTATGTTCAAAGACTTATATATAGGAAGTAAAAATATGGGAATTTCAAACACGTTCAAAGAAAAGCAAAGGTTTTCTTCAAATATCACTTATTTTAGCGAATACCTAAATAAACAAACTGAATTTCCAAAAATCATCCAAGTGAAGTTTTTAACGTTAAACCCCGTAGCATACCAGATCTGGTCGTAACGTTTGGGTCGGGTTTGGGGTGTTACAGCTTCAATGGATTATTAATGATGTGGAATTTTGAATACAGTAAATGAGCTAATTGTTCAGGTACATAAAAGCCTATTGGTTGTACGAGATATGGTAAGTTAGTATATTACGATTGATACTACTGGTATGTGATACAATTGAGGTATATTTGTAAAATTCTATTAAGGGTATTCGGCCTTATAAATGATGAGTATGATATATTGAAAGTTGACTTTAGATGTGAACATGGATGTGTCATTTAGATTCGGCCAAATGGGTAAATATACATGTAATGTATATTGAACTAGTGAATTAACAATGTGCTTTTGTATATTTGGCCTTATAGATGTGGATAAAATGATATTATATAGATATTATATAATTGTATACATGTGAAGTTTAATGGATATTATTATATATGTATATTCGGTTATAAATGGTTGATATGTATTTAGTATTTATTTAATCGGTTGCATACGGAAACATATCAAATTATATGTAATTGATAAGTTTGTATTTTTAAGGCATGACGAAGATATTTTGAGGTTGTTAAGATATAAATGTTATGTCAAGCAAGTATAGCAACATTCGACTATAATTGTCTATTGGTGTTATGTTATTACATCAATGTCATAAAGTGATTGGATTAAATTATTTGAATTGCTCAATTGATTTATTATATTTGCTTAAGACTTACTAAGCTAAGATAGCTTACTTTGTGTGTTCTGTTATTCTGTTTTATAGATTTCGGTTGTAAGCTACGAGCTCGTGGATCGCTTTCAAAGTCATCCACACTAGGGGTGAGCGTTCGATCGAATCGAATCGAATCGAATGCAAAAATTTCGAGTTAATCGAGTTGACGAATCATATTTTCTCATCCTAATTTGATTTGAAATTTTCTCGAATCGGGTCGAGTGAGATGGAATTCGAATCGAATCGAATCGAATCAAATATATTTGTTCGAGTTAAATTTTAAAAAATAATTTTGGGTCCTTGTAACCATTGTCACCCATCGTAATAAAATTTGTCCACCTTAACCAAAATTTTTTATTAACTTTCATCACCAAATAATTTATTTATTAATCTTTTATATACGGGTTAGCTTCTTTGCTTGTTTAGTTCTTTCAATTATCTTCAGATTCTTGTCACTATGTATTTTGGAATTAAAAAATATATTAAATGTAAAAATATGATTTTTTTTAATAAAAGTTATTGTAACATCCTAAAAATCCGAGTATCGATATATTGCATGTTTTGGTGTTTAGCTTATGAATGTAAATTTTCCTTTCTTCTTTTTCGTGTTTATTATAGCCTTGAAAAGGGCATAGAAGTATTCTGGTATAGAATAATTTTTAGTCTTGAGAATTTATTGAAGTGGATCAAGTGACACTGATACTTAAGTTAATTTAAGTGTCTAAAATTAGCATAAGATGAGTAATTGGCAAAGTGGTGATGGCGCCATAAGTTGGACTTGAGGGGAGAGGTTCGAATCTCCTAGCATGCAATTTAGGAGCTTTTATTTTTGGTTTTTCCTAGCATGTGTCGGCCAAGCATCAAACATGGATAAGATGGACTAAATTTTTATGGTAAGGATATTAAGGTTTATGGCAAGCATGATTTAAGGGATGGAATGGCTTGATTTTGGGGATAAGATTCTCAAACTTTAGGAAAATGGAGGATTGCAAGGCTTGAATCAAGGTTGATGTTTTGGTAACTTATTCATGGCCATTTTGACCATGAACATGGACGGCATTGTGGACTAAGGGGTTGGCGAATGTGTTAGTAGCTTGGCTAGGATTAGGAGTTAGCTTTTGGTCATTTCTAGCATTTTTGTGCAAAATTTGCAATTCTCTTCTCAACCTTTCTTTTAGCCGAATTTGAGCTTTTGGTAAGCTTTGTTTTTGACCATTTCATGCTACCATTTGGACACATTTTTGCTTAGCATCTCAAGACATTTTCTCTTTTGGCCGAAATACCAAAGCTAAGATCATTTTCGTTTCCTTCTCCTTTTCCCCATTGCCGAATGTACCTTACTCCTAAACACATCTCTTTTCTTTTCTCTTTTCTCTCTTGAAAACCGAATCAACATCATCTCCTTCCTTCATCCTTCTACTTTCTTCTCAACTAAATTTTCTTCATTATTTTCTCTCATGGGCGAATGCTAGATTGCTTCATTGCCGAACCATTTTTCCCTTCCTTTGTTATTCATAGCCGAATCTCCTACTATACATAGGTATTCTTCTCAAACGCTTTTTTTTCAATCGTGGACAATAGTGTGATTTTGGAGGACCGAAACTCAAGTGTTCGTGAGTATAGTGAATCGTTGGAATCGATCTAAAGAGTTAAGGTAAGGAGTTTATTCAAAGATTCTCATATTACTCGTCATTTTGATATAGATGGATTATAACTCGATTTCAATTTAGGGACGTATCGCTCAATTCGCATATTGTGGAACAAGGATATTTCGTTGTAAGGCAATCTCACCCTTGTAACCAAGTAGTCATAATTTCGATATATTTAGTCGGACTCATGATCTTTTGTCATTAGAAATAATCAAAATAGGGACGAAAAGGGTGGTGAATAGTGTTCGGAAGAGGGGTGGTTCCGCTTATTCCCCTAAGTTTAAGAAAAGGATCTGCTTTCAAAGAATCCGGATTTTCCACCGGGTTGTGGACGCCATCCGAGGAGAATCGGTTGTTTGAAATCGTTCGCACTCCCGAACTTTGTTTGTTCGTGATTTTTATCGGGTAACGAACCATCAATCGAGGAGAAACCACAAATAGAAGTGGTTCAAATTTTGAGGGTAAAGTCTAGATCGTTATTTCTAAGATTCGATATGTGAATAAATTATAGTGTTCTAATTTATCGTGATGCGTTTAGGTATCGACGAGCAGGAAAGTCTAGTTCTCACAAAGAACTGTGTGTAACTTCACACTTATCTCTCGGGTTAGATACTAAACCGTAAATATTGGGATAAAATCGTAAAGATGGCAAAATCGGAAAATACATAGTAATTAACACTTTTGTGTAAATGTATGAAAACCATTAAATTCATGGAATTTATGAAAATTTGCTAGATCGTTAAATGGGCCGAAAACTGCTAGATCGTTAAATGGGCCGAAAACTGCTAGATCGTTAAATGGGCCGAAAATTTGCTAAATCATTAAATGGGCCGAAAACTGCTAGATCATTAATGGGCCAAAAATATGCTAGATCGATATATGGGCCCAAGTTAGCTAGATTGCTAAATGGGCTAAATGTTATTTTATCTTATGGGCTCAAATGAAAATTTGTAATATAGACTCACATGTATGGTAGGCCTTTTGTTAAATTATTACATGGATATAAATTGTTATGCATACCTGATTGCATGGGTTGGGATAACTGATGAAGAGAAGAAAGGCCTGTTGCCAAAAATCTAGTTCGGTGGCTTTGCCACAAAATTTTAATGGCTTAATGCCTCTAGTTCGGTGACTTTGTCACAATCTAGTTCGGTGGTGCACCACAATATATTTAAAACGGCTTATTGCCTATGATTGGTGTGTTGGCGGGGTGGGTTGACTTGATCCCCACAGGTGTGTTGGTTGGTACGGGGGTGTGTAGCGGATGGAAATTAGGTTTGGTTGGGAAATTTCATTTTGCATGCATTTAATTTATTATATTATATTCGTAAATGGGCTCAAGCCCAAAACAATGCCTTGATTATCCGGCTCAATGAACGTGGTAAGTGAGTTACACACTGAGTTCTTAGTAACTCACTCTATCTTTTTAACCATTTCAGGTAATGGAAATTGACGAAGGCTTGGGCCGAGGATGACTTCATGGAGGTCATACTACGAATATGGGTTTTTATAAACTATGAACTTTTATTAAGTAATTTCTTTTAATTACTATTTTGGGTATGATGTAATAAGGCCTCTATTAATACTTTTATGGATTTTTTATGTGTGTGGATGGATTTAAATTTCCTTTAAAACGTTGAAGATGCTTTAACTATTCGTGTTTTTAAATCCTTTTGAACTCTTTAAAAACTACTTTAAAGATTTAAACAATTAAAGTACTAAATGATAAGATTTCAAACTAGTATTTCTTAATTCATCAAATTTTAAATCATTTTTTCTAAATTTTCAACTAAACGTCATTTTCGAAAGGTTTTATAGAACTGTTTACCTAAAACATTAGAGTATTAAATGAATGATAGATCGATGTAACAAACCAAATCTCGTCTTAACGCATAGACCTGGTTTGGGGTGTTACAGTTATTTTAAAGATAAAATGTGAAATTGATACCAATATAAAATTTTAACACGAATATTTTATGGCATAATTAATAATTCAATTTTAATATAAATATTCAATATGACTAAACAATTCAATAATATAAATAATATAAAATGTGAAATTTAATTTAATAATAACGTCATTTTCGAAAGGTTTTATAGAACTGTTTACCTAAAACATTAGAGTATTAAATGAATGATAGATCGATGTAACAAACCAAATCTCGTCTTAACGCATAGACCTGGTTTGGGGTGTTACAGTTATTTTAAAGATAAAATGTGAAATTGATACCAATATAAAATTTTAACACGAATATTTTATGGCATAATTAATAATTTAATTTTAATATAAATATTCAATATGACTAAACAATTCAATAATATAAATAATATAAAATGTGAAATTTAATTTAATAATATAAATAGTAGATATAAATAAAATTATTACTATTTATGTTTAGTGATTTTTTGGATAAATTTAATTTTTATTTGAGAGTAAAGGGTGAGAAGTAAAAGTTTAGGGGAAAATAAAAAGTTTTGGAGAATAAAAGTTTGGGGGAAAATAAATAGGGGAGTAAAATTTTGAAGGGAAAATATTAAAAAAATTGGAGGGGATGGGTTTGGGGTAGATGGGAGGTGAGATGGGAAGGAGTAAAATTTTTAGGGAAAAGTGGGAGGGAGTAAAAATTTTGGGGAAAATAAAAGTTTTGAGGGTTTTGGGAGTAAAAGTTTGAGAAAAAGTAAATGGGAGAGTAAAATTTTGGTGGGAAATGGATTTTGGGTAGATTGGGGGTTGAGATGGGAGGGAGTAAAAGTTTTGGGGGAAAGTGGGAAGGAGTAAAAGTTTTGAGGAAAAGTAAAAGGTTTGGGAGTTTGGGGTAAAATGTAAAATATTATAGTTTGATATTCGAATTATTCGAATTATTCGAGTTATTCGAATTCGAAAACTCAACTCGATTCGAACTCGAAATTCGAAAAAAATCAAGTTGACTCGAATAACTCGATTCATTTAACTCGAAATTCAAATTTTTTTCGATTTTTTCGAGTCGAATCGAGTTTTGTTCACCCCTAATCCACACTATCGACTTATTTTGGTATTTTAAAAGCTTGGATTTTGAACATAAGGCATGTATAGGCTAGTTAATTACTTAGATAATGTTTTGATGATGTAAATATAAGCCATGCGAAAATGGCTTGATCTTTATGCCGAATGGACTAATGCTTAAATGTACTTAATTGTATTATGTGTTTGTCCTGCTTAGATTATAAGTATGGTTGTGTTGAGAGTACATTATATGCACAAGTATAAGTATATGTTTTGATATGAGGTATCATTTAAAGTTTTATAAGTTGTGTATTTGGTAAGTTGATATTTGTGGTATTTGAATATGTTTGAGTTAGGGATTGATGAATACTTACTAATGAGATGCATAAATTTGAAACTCAAATCAACTTGGAGAACTACTTTATATGGTAGAATGTATATTCGGCCAAGTGGTGAAATTATAAGTTAAGTATTTGGATTGACATATTCGAATATGGTTTATATATGTGTATGTATATTAAGTTCAAATTTAGGTGTTTCGGACTATGAAAGACATATTTGGTATTTTTGGTTCGATTATGTTCTTCTAGATGATATGATCTATGTCATGCTTGGATGTGTGTGCAATTAGTATATCTTGAATTCAGTTAAGCAAAAATTCTATACAAAAACATATGTATGTCTAGTTTTTGTATTGATAATTTGCTTTAGTAAATTAATAATGAGCATGTGCATGTTCGATTAATGAATTTTAAATGACCACATGAATAGTAAACTTTGTTATTTGATGAAAAATGTTTATATGAGAAATTGGCTAATGGATTTAAGATATGCACGAGATTATTGAAGTATACTATGATAATGCATTACTCATAACGCATTCGGTTTTGACTATATGAGCAGTAAATATTTGTTGTGACTTGTGCTATGTTCGGTAATGCCTTGCAACCCTAATCCGGCGACGGATACGAGTTAAGGGTGTTACATTTGATTGGTATCAGAGCTTACGGTTTAGTCGATTCTAGGACTACCGTAGCGCGTATGAGTCTAGCTATACATGCCTTAATTTATAATACGATAGTGTGATGACTTTTGACATCTGAAATCTGTTTTTATATAGTAAATGGATCCTAATAGAGCCGTAGCTGATGATGTCGAGAGCGTAGTGCCTAATCCCGTGCCAGGGACAGGGCCGATAGATTCTCGACCTACTTCGAGTAATCCAGAGGGGGAGGCTAGACAGGCCTTCTACCAAATGATGAATGATTGGTTTACTCAATATATCCAGACTAATCCGGCTTTACAACAACCTCCACCCCCGAATAATCCATTTTTGATACCTATGGTATCCCCGATGATAGATCCGATGAGAATTAACAGGCCTCCTGTAGATAAAATCAGAAAACACAGGGCCGAAGAGTTTAAAGCTAATGATGATGATGATGCGTAACGAAATGAGTGTGGCTTGATAACACTATCCGTGTGTTCGATGAGCTATCATGTACTCCAGATGAATGCTTAAAATGTGCTATATCCTTATTACGAGACACCGCATATCACTGGTGGAATACACTAGTATCGGTGGTTCCGAAAGAGAAAGTAACCTGGGAATTTTTCAAGATTGAGTTCCATAAGAAATACATCAGCCAGAGATTCATCGATCAAAAATGCAAAGAATTTCTGGAATTGAAACAGGGTCGTATGACCGTAACTGAGTATGAACGAAAATTTGTGAGATTAAGCCGATATGCTCGTGAATGTGTTTCAACCGAAGCAATCATGTGTAAAAGATTTGAAGATGGTTTGAATGAAGACATTATGTTGTTGGTCGGCATACTTGAGATTAGAGAGTTCGTGGTACTTGTTGAGCGAGCTTGTAAAGCCGAAGAACTTGGAAAAGAGAAAATAAAAGCTGAATTTGAAGCCAGAGACTTCCGTAAACGATCATCGAGTAAGACTTTTCACTCGGTATCAAAGAAGTTCGTAGATGAATCTAGTCGACATAAAGCTACTTCGAGACTTTTCTAGACGAGACCGAGATCGACCTCCCCGTGGGTTCACGAGCTACATCGATTGCCGTTGTCGGTAATAATGTTCGAAGCAGGGTTGAGTGCAAGCATTGTGGAAAATGGCATTCTTGGAGTTGTAGATTGCATGATCGGTCCTATTTTAAATGTGGATCGATGGATCATTTTATCAGAGAGTGCCCGATGTTAGCCGAGCAAAACACTGTTCAGAATACGAGACCGAGCAACGTGTCGCCAAGAGGCGCACCACCCAAGCATTCGGAAATGTAGGTGGCGATCGAGAGGAACAAAGGATATCGCGGTTCGATCGAGGCTCGTGCACTGCTAGAGCATATGCTATACGAGCTCATGAGGATGCTTCTTCCCGCATGTTATTACCTGTACTTTCACTCTTTATGATACTAGTGTTATTGCGTTGATTATTCCTGGTTTGACTCATTCTTATGTGTGTGAAACATTAGTATCCAGTAAGACTCTACCTGTTGAGTCTACTGAGTTTGTGATTCAGGTATCAAACCCCCTGGGCCGGTGTGTATTGGTTGACAAAGTATGTAAAGGTTGCCCGTTGACGATTCAGGATTCATGTTTTCCAGCCGATTTGATGTTGTTACCTTTTGATAAATTCAATATAATTCTGGGCATGGATTGGCTGACTTTGCACGATGCTGTTGTTAATTGCAAAAGAAAGACATTGATTTGAGATGTCAGAACGGTGAAATTATTCGGATTGAATCTAATGATCTGAATGGGTTAGCAGCAGTAATATCTTCGATGTTAGCCCGAAAATACATGAGAAAGGGTTATAAAGCTTACATTGCTTATGTGCTTGATAGTAAAATGACTGAAAAGAAGATTGAATCTGTACCAGTTGTATGCAAAGTTTAGCAAGTGTGAGTTCTGGTTACGCGAAGTTAGTTTTCTGGGCCATGTTGTTTCAGCATCAGGTATTCGGGTTGATTCGAATAAAATATCGGCTATACTTGACTGGAAACCACCGAAAAATATTTTTGAAGTTCGAAGCTTTCTGGGACTCGCTGGTTACTACAGACGATTTGTGAAAGGTTTTTCTATGATAGCTACACCGTTGACAAAGCTATTACAGAAAGATATTAAGTTTGAATGGTCGGAGAAGTGTCAGAAAAGTTTTGATCAGTTGAAAGCTCATTTGACTGAAGCTCCAGTGTTAGTCCAGCCTGAATCGGGTAAAGAATTTGTTATTTACAATGATGCATCTTTGAATGGTTTGGGTTGTGTTTTGATGCAGGAAGGCAAAGTCATAGCTTATGCCTCGAGACAGTTGAAGCCACACGAAAGAAACTATCCGACACATGATTTAGAGCTGGCAGCCATTGTGTTTGCGTTAAAGATTTGGCGTCATTATCTGTTCGGTGAGAAATGTCATGTCTATTTAGATCACAAAAGTCTAAAGTATTTGATGACTCAGAAAGATTTGAATTTGAGACAACGCTGATGGTTAGAGCTGTTGAAAGATTATGAACTAGTGATTGATTATCATCCGGGAAAAGCTAACGTTGTTGCGGATGCTTTAAGTCGAAAGTCATTATTTACTCTTCGTGCAATGAACGCACATATGGTTATATCTGATGATGGTTCGATAGTAACCGAATTGAAAGCAAAACCATTATTTGTTCAACAAATTGGTGATGCCCAGAAAGTTGATAAAGATTTGTTGGCAAAACGAGCTCTGTGTGGAAGTAATGTTGAGTCAGAGTTTCAAATTGATGAGAATGACTATTTGATGTTCAAAAATTGAATATGTGTTCCGAGGAATTCAGATTTGATTCAGATGATTTTGAATGAAGCTCACAGCAGCCGAATGTCTGTTCATCCGGGTAGCACAAAAATGTATAATGATCTGAAATAGTATTATTGGTGGCCTGGTATGAAATGAGACATATCTGAATTTGTTTCGAAATGATTAGTTTGTCAACAAGTAAAAGCCGAACATCAGGTACCTTCTGGGTTACTTCAGTCGATCTTGATACCTGAATGGAAATGGGTCAGAGTCACTATGGATTTTGTATCCAGTTTGCTTATAACACCGGGCAAGAAAGATGCAATCTGGGTTATTATGGATAGATTGACCAAATCAGCTCACTTTGTTCCAGTTCGTATGGATTATTTGCTCAATAAGCTTGCTGAGTTGTATGTATCTCAAATTGTGAGATTACATGGTGTGCCTATTTTTATTGTTTCAGACAGAGACCCGAGATTCACGTCGCGGTTTTGGAAGAAATTGCAAGATGCACTAGGTACTAAACTACACTTTGGTACAGCTTTTCATCCGCAGACAGATGGTCAGTCCGAACGAATCATTCAGATACTTGAGGATATGTTGAGATGTTGTATCCTCGAGTTCGAAGGTACGTGGGAACGATACTTACCTCTGATTGAATTTGCTTATAATAATAGCTTTCTGTAACATCCCCAAACCCGGCCCATTCACTACGACCGAATCTGGATATGTCACTGGGAAAGACGGTTGGAAATCTTTGACTATAGAATTAAACTTGAAAATTTATTAATTTCTGGAAATCGTGACCATTTAAAATTTAATAAATAATATAAGCTTGTTGAAAACATCCGAATTAAAACATTATTATAAGTTGCTATAATATGAATCTTTTGCGAAAATATTACTAAGTGTAGTGTAAACTTCAACATTAATAATTAGAGTACTTTAAATCAAAGAGGCCCTTATTACATCCAATAAAGTTCCAAAATACTGATATAAAATACTTAAATAAAGTAAAACATCTTCTGTATGAAAATCTCCTTCTGCATGGGCCACCTTGTATCCACTCCAACCCGTCCACTAATCACGACTCACCTGCGATGATGGATAAATAATTGGGTGAGTCACAATGACTCAGTGTGTAAGTTAACCACTGAAATCCACCCACATGCTAGCCACAAAATATCCCAATTATCAAATGCAACAAGTAATATATATATATTCATTTTAACAATTTCCACAATCTGGGCTTGACCCACATTCAAATCATACCCAAATACTGGGCTAGGCCCATTTCTCAATAAACCACATATCAACTGGGCTTGGCCCATTTCCACGTATGTTTCCAAAACATACCTATCCACATGTCATATTGGGCTTGGCCCATTTCCATATTATCACAAAAATAATGCAACATGATTCCCAACCCATCCTAGGGTCCATCCGCTACACACCCCTTATCCAAATTTACCACACACTGGGGACTATCGAGTCACCCTCTCCTTTCCCTCCAAAAAGGCAACCAATGCCATCCACGACGTAGCGTATAGCTAACATCAAACCACGATGGAGCACACAAAGAATCCATCAAGCCACGATATGGCATAAAGCCCATATCAATCAAGGTAACCACGCGAACTAAATCGCAAAGATCCACAACGCGACCTCGCCAGCGCCAATCCACGATGTAGCACCAAGTCGACATCAACCACGCACTCAAGTACACCCGCATCTTCTTTTCATAACCCACCCATGCACATGTAACATAAAATGATGATAAGGTGGTGCATGTACATATTAAACACAATCATAGGCATACTCACATAATAAGATCGGTGATCACATATTTACAAACTTTGCTACTAACTCGATCATCTTCGCACTCTTAAGGGTACCATTTTCACATCTATCTCAGACCGGTTAGCATACATATAAAATAGACATTTATCACGCAAATCCCGGAAACAATGGCTAACTACACACCTTATTACTAGGAGTTCTAGACTCTCGATCCTCGATGCTATCGTCTAGCGAAACTACGGCTATTTGCTTAACGCTTTCGTTGCACGTCCACACCCCGGTGGCCAATCTCGCATGTGAGAAGCGGATCTCTTCTTGAACTTTGGGATGGGAGCTTTCCTTGCCCACCTTGACTGGTACTCGAACCCACGCCCATCGTAATCACTTAATTAGAACCCTTTGGTTAAACACCATAATACAAAATCTCAAGCGAACAACTACAATTTAACTACTTACCAAACGATCTTAAATCTCAAAGGCTCCTCTGCACTTTTGTCGATTTGCCCCTTGATGAGTCCAAACAATTGAGACCTTCCTTTAGACTCCTTGGCGCTGCTACAAGCTCTAAATGTCGACAAAGACTACACCTCACCTGGTTCGGCTTCAAACTTGATAAAGTAGAAGAGAGATGGAGGGCTAAGGATTTCGGCTATCAAGGGATTAAAAGAAAACAAAAGAAATACTTGGCTACAAAGGCCAAAGGAGAAATCGGCACACCAAGAGGGAGAGGCAAAAGACTTGATGAATAACTAGCACTCTACCCTCCCCTATTTATAGCATTCTACCAACACCCCTTTGAAGTCTCCAAGATTTGGCCAACACCTCACTAATTCAATTCCATTTGAATACTCTACTAATAATCCAATAATAATTCTTTTTAATCTTCATAATATCCTTGATTATCTCCTATAATAATCCTAAAAAAACTCATATTATCCTTAATATTAACCAAATAAAAATCCAATAAAAATGCTCATATTATCCCATTATTATTTAAAAAATAAATAATAATAATTCCACTTAATCTAATTAATAAATAATAAATAATAAATAATTATCCCATAATTTAATAAAAAAATAAAAACTAAACACATGTTTATCACCTCCTACCACCAATTCCAAAGTGATTAAACCACTTACCCATGTGCCGTCAATATTCAATTGCTTGCCCAAAAAGAAATAAAATAAAAAAACTCCAATTGCACATTGTTGGGTTCGAACTCGGGACACCATGTCACTGCTGACCTTTCCCCTAACGCCTGTGCCACTCGGCCTCATTGAATTTCATGCTAAAAACCCCATCATTTTATTTTAAACCCTTTCTAAACGAGCCCATCACCACCGAGAAAAATAAAAATGCTAATCCAGCACTCCCAGCGCCGAACCCGCGCCTTATCACTCCTCCAAAGACCTAAGCGCCGCGCGCTAGCCACTCCACCAGCCCATCTTTCTTGTCCGAACCCCTCGCCACATACCTTTAAGGCCTTACAAAGCCCAACGCCCCAAAAACGGAAAATAAAACGCCAAATGCTTCTGCAGGCCCTCGAAACCGCGACCTCTCCTCCTCTCCAGCGCCTAAGTAGCGCCCAAGAGCCACTTCTCCCAATTGGACTTTCATGTCCATCAACTTGACATTTATTCTTAAGGCCTACCTAGCCCAGGTCCCCCTCGACTCACAAAAATAAAACCAAAATGCTGCCGCTTGACTCGAACCCTTGCTCATTTAGGCGCCACCTTCCAAAGCCCCAAGCAAATACCTCAATCGCCACTTTGCCAAAGTCTTTCTTGTGTCCTAAACTCCATAAAATTATTTTAAGGCCTTCTTGCCCTATTTCCCCTTTTTACACTAAAATTCAAAAATTTCCTAAGTCATCCCTTGCCTTCTAGGGTTCTCCAAACCCCTCAAAATTCCTCCAACATGACCCTAAGCCTACTAAACACTCGGGTTATGCCCCAAATGCATAACCCCTAAACCAGGGTGTTACAATTCTACCCTCCTTAAAAATAATTTCGTCCTCGAAATTACTTTACTAACAAACGTCCATACAACCCATCTTACCACCTTACGCTTATGTCGCACTCTCGATCTTACTAAGGCTATCGTACCTACACAATCTCTAAATACATGCTCAAAATTCGAAACACCTCTCTTAACAACACAGAAAAGGCTAAATCGTAATCAAACAAAGTAATTAAAGCATGTACCAAAGCAAAAGAGCTCACCTAATATCACATCCTTGGTTGACTCTGACTAGAACCATTCCTTCCATGACTTGAACCCACGACCCTTGTCGCTTGAGGACAATTCTTAACTAAATGTGCCTTAGATCCACACCGAAAGCATTCTTTACTATTTCCCCAACACTCTCCCGTGAGGTCTTCCACATCGAACACAAGAACGATTCCGATCCATTGGTACAAGTACACTTACGTGGTTCTCGGTCCTTGGTCTTTTCTCGACATTACTGAGCGATACATCGACGGTCCAATATTTCTCTTATTCTCGCTCCTATTCTTTTCTCGGTTTTCCCTTATAGTCTTCTTAACCTCTTCGACGATCCGAGCTTTCTCTACTAGCACCGCTGAAGTCTCTCCCTTCTGCGGAGCAATCACCATTCAAGTTCATCTCGCAATCCGTCTTCAAATCGGACGCACCTCTCATAATCGGTGGCCACAATTCCTTAGCATACCGGCTTAGTCGCACGAATTTCGCCGTGCAGACTCGACTATCGACTTACTTCCTTGTACTAGATTTAGAAACGCTTTCCTTTGCGAGTCCAAATAACTTGCTCCAACGTACTTTCCTTCAAACTTTTCCTTAAAGAAGTCCCAATCCAAATCGATCCGCGGTACACCTTGTTTGACGATGAGCCACCAACGATAAGCTTCGTCGCTAAGTAATGAAACAAAGACCCCTTCACTTTTCTTCATTGGTGCAATCCAAATCGTCCATGATTCTTTCGATCGCTTCCGGCCAATACTCCGCTACGTTCGAGCTACTCGAGATATTCCTCTAAAGATCTCACTCCGCTCAATCTAAGCCTTTCCGACACCGACTTTCGAGTTCCATTTCCTCTACTAGCTCCTGCTACACGCTCTAAAATTCGTAACATGGCCCGCGACACTGCGTCATCTTCTCCTGTCTGGTCTTGCCCCTCTACGTCCACTGCTGGCGGCACTTCACTTTCTCGACCCATGGCCGACTCTATCTGCCCGATGCGCCATTCTACCTCTACCAAGTCCCCTAGAGTTCATCTCTATTGTCACGATTTAACTGATTAACAAATTTTATGCATTAGAAATTTTGTTCCACTATTTAATCGCGAGCAAATTTTATGAAAGAAGGGTATTTTAAAGTAGTTCTTTCGAACACACAAAGTCTCAGTTCCAGTTTGTTACCCTAATTCAAGGAATCACATTCACACACACATTCATTCATCCACAAGAACAAATTCCTTCCTCATTAAAGGAACATTCAGTGGTATCCACCACACACATGCACTATTCGGACCTTTCTGCCCGTTTCTACCACAGGGGTATTTTCGTCATTTTGTCCTGCAGGGACATTTTCATCATAAACCAGAGCGATTCAAAAACTTTAATAAGTCAGGATCTTTTTGAAATTCCCAAAATTGAAGAGTATTTTCGAAAATTTCGCAAATTGAAGGTATAACAGATTTTGGTAACTGTGGTATTTTGGTAATTTTGTCAATCGTAATTTTGTGAATTTCTAAAGTCGTATTATTATTTTTGCCATACAGAAAATTGGGTACTTTTGCAAAGTAAGAAAATTAAACTTGGGGTTAAACCGGAAATTTTAAAAGTCGAGGCATTTTAGTAATTTTCAACATAGGGTATTTTTGTGAATTTTAAAACTAGGGTTTTAAAAGCAGTGAGGCCAATCCCTTTCGGGTTTTAATATTTGGTTTAGCCTATGAACAAGTCCTCTTGGTTAAGGTGAACCGTAGCTACGCACTGCAGGTAGGATTCAAAATAAGAGGAGGTGAGTCACTAGGGATCGCTAAGTACCGTGCTCTTCCTGATCCACTCCTAGACATGCGCACAATGGTTGCCACACCTTAACTCGCGACTTAATCATAGGTTTGTTTAGTAATTTCAAGTCTTATGTATATGTTTGAGTAGACTAGTCCTAGGGTTCAATAGATCCTAGTTCACTAATCTACGAGCCCAACTAAGCCCATATCACCACATATAACAAATCACTTCACAAGTCCAAGTACTTACCGTGGACTTCGGGTTGAGGTACAGTGCCATGCCGAATACACGAAAACCTTTTAATACAACCCATATCTTTGAAAAGCCCATTTTGAAAATGTTCTTGGGCCCAAAACCCTCAAAGCCGAGTTTTGAACCTGCTCGATACCAATCTGTAACATCCCCAAACCCGGCCCATTCACTACGACCGAATCTGGATATGTCACTGGGAAAGACGGTTGGAAATCTTTGACTATAGAATTAAACTTGAAAATTTATTAATTTCTGGAAATCGTGACCATTTAAAATTTAATAAATAATATAAGCTTGTTGAAAACATCCGAATTAAAACATTATTATAAGTTGCTATAATATGAATCTTTTGCGAAAATATTACTAAGTGTAGTGTAAACTTCAACATTAATAATTAGAGTACTTTAAATCAAAGAGGCCCTTATTACATCCAATAAAGTTCCAAAATACTGATATAAAATACTTAAATAAAGTAAAACATCTTACAGTATGAAAATCTCATTCTGCATGGGCCACCTTGTATCCACTCCAACCCGTCCACTAATCACGACTCACCCGCGATGATGGATAAATAATTGGGTGAGTCACAATGACTCAGTGTGTAAGTTAACCACCGAAATCCACCCACATGCTAGCCACAAAATATCCCAATTATCAAATGCAACAAGTAATATATATATATTCATTTTAACAATTTCCACAATGGGCTTGACCCACATTCAAATCATACCCAAATCTTTGGGCTAGGCCCATTTCTCAATAAACCACATATCAACTGGGCTTGGCCCATTTCACGTATGTTTCCAAAACATACCTATCCACATGTCATATTGGGCTTGGCCCATTTCCATATTATCACAAAAATAATGCAACATGATTCCCAACCCATCCTAGGGTCCATCCGCTACACACCCCTTATCCAAATTACCACACACCAGGGGACTATCGAGTCACCCTCTCCTTTTCCCTCCAAAAAGGCAACCAATGCCATCCACGACGTAGCGTATAGCTAACATCAAACCACGATGGAGCACACAGCAATCCATCAAGCCACGATATGGCATAAAGCCCATATCAATCAAGGTAACCACGCGAACTAAATCGCAAAGATCCACAACGCGACCTCAGTCAGCGCCAATCCACGATGTAGCACCAAGCTGACATCAACCACGTACTCGAAGTACACCCGTACCTTCTTTTCATAACCCACCCATGCACATGTAACATAAAATGATGATAAGGTGGTGCATGTACATATTAAACACAATCATAGGCATACTCACATAATAAGATCAGTGATCACATATTTACAAACTTTGCTACTAACCTGATCATCTTCGTACCCCTTAAGGGTACCATTTTCACATCTATCTGCACTGGTTAGCATACATATAAAATAGACATTTATCACGCAAATCCCGGAAACAATGGCTAACTACACACCTTATTACTAGGAGTTCTAGACTCTCGATCCTCGATGCTATCGTCTAGCGAAACTACGGCTATTTGCTTAACGTTTTCTGTTGCACGTCCACACCCCGGTGGCCAATCTCGTGTGCCATAAACGGATCTCTTCTTGAACTTTGGGATGGGAGCTTTCCCTTGCCCACCTTGGACTCGGTACTCGAACCCACGTCCATCGTAATCACTTAATTAGAACCCTTTGGTTAAACACCATAATACAAAATCTCAAGCGAACAACTACAATTTAACTACTTACCGAAACGATCTTAAATCTCAAAGGCTTCTCTGTACTTTTGTCGATTTGCCCCTTGATGAGTCCAAACAATTCGAGACCTTCCTTTAGACTCCTTGGCGCTGGCTACAAGCTCTAAATGTCGACAAAGACTACACCTCACCTGGTTCGGCTTCAAACTTGATAAAGTAGAAGAGAGATGGAGGGCTAAGGATTTCGGCTATCAAGGGATTAAAAGAAAACAAAAGAAATACTTGGCTACAAAGGCCAAAGGAGAAATCGGCACACCAAGAGGGAGAGGCAAAAGACTTGATGAATAACTAGCACTCTACCCTCCCCTATTTATAGCATTCGGCCAACACCCCCTTTGAAGTCTCCAAGATTTGGCCAACACCTCACTAATTCAATTCCATTTTAATACTCTACTAATAATCCAATAATAATTCTTTTAATCTTCATAATATCCTTGATTATCTCCTATAATAATCCTAAAAAAAAACTCATATTATCCTTAATATTAACCAAATAAAAATCCAATAAAAATGCTCATATTATCCCATTATTATTTAAAAAAATAAATAATAATAATTCCACTTAATCTAATTAATAAATAATAAATAATAAATAATTATCCCATAATTTAATAAAAAAAATAAAAACTAAACACATGTTTATCACCTCCTACCAGCCGAATTCCAAAGTGATTAAACCACTTACCCATGTGCCGTCCAATATTCAATTGCTGCCCAAAAAGAAATAAAATAAAAAAAACTCCAATTGCACAGCCTTGGGTTCGAACCTGGGACACCATGCTGCTGCTGACCTTTCCCCTAACGCCCAGGCCACTCGGCCTCATTGAATTTCATGCTAAAAACCCCCATCATTTTATTTTAAACCCTTTCTAAACGAGCCCATCACCACCGAGAAAAATAAAAATGCTAATCCGCAGCTCCAGGCGCTCGAACCCGCGCCTTATCACTCCTCCAGCACCTAAGCGCCGCGCGCTAGCCACTCCACCAGCCCATCTTTCTTGTCCGAACCCCTCGCCACATACCTTTAAGGCCTTACAAAGCCCAACGCCCCAAAAACGGAAAATAAAACGCCAAATGCTTCTGCAGGCCCTCGAAACCGCGACCTCTCCTCCTCTCCAGCGCCTAAGTAGCGCCCAAGAGCCACTTCTCCCAATTGGACTTTCATGTCCATCAACTTGGACATTTATTCTTAAGGCCTACCTAGCCCAGTCCCTCGACTCACAAAAATAAAACCAAAATGCTGCCGCTTGGACTCGAACCCTTGCTCATTTAGGCGCCACCTTCCAAAGCCCCCAAGCAGCGCCTCAATCGCCACTTTGCCAAAGTCTTTCTTGTGTCCTAAACTCCATAAAATTATTTTAAGGCCTTCTTGCCCTATTTCCCCTTTTTACACTAAAATTCAAAAATTTCCTAAGTCATCCCTTGCCTTCTAGGGTTCTCCAAACCCCTCAAAATTCCTCCAACATGACCCTAAGCCTACTAAACACTCGGGTTATGCCCCAAATGCATAACCCCTAAACCAGGGTGTTACACTTTCAATCTAGTATCAAAATGGCACCCTACGAAGCTTTGTACGGTCGTAAATGTCGTACACCATTATACTGGACCGAGCTCAGTGAAAATAAGATACACGGGGTTGACCTGAAACAGAAAGTGGCAGTGATCCGTGATAGTTTGAAAACTGCACCAGATCGTCAAAAGTCATACGCAGATTTGAAACGTAAAGACATTGAGTTTCAGATCGGAGATCGAGTATTTTTGAAAGTTTCACCATGGAAGAAAGTACTCAGATTCGGTCATAAAGGCAAATTGAGTCCGAGATTCATTGGACCATATGAAATCACAGAGCGTATCGGGCCGGTTGCTTATAGATTGCAGTTACCACCTAAGCTAGAAAAGATCCATAATGTCTTCCATGTTTCGATGCTTCGTAGATACCGATCTGATCCTTCACATGTGATTAGTCCGACAGAGGTCGAGATTCAGGCTAATATGACATACGAAGAGGAACCGATTTGTATTCTAGCTCGTGAGATAAAAGAATTGAGAAATTAGAAAATTCCATTAGTTAAGGTACTGTGGCAAAAGCAGGAAGTTGAAGAAGCAACATGGGAGTCAGAGGATACAATGAAAGAGCGTTATCCGAATCTATTCACTGGTAAGATTTTCGGGGACGAAAATCCCTAAGGGGGGAGAGTTGTAACAGTCTGGTTTTGACCCTAATCGGAATAGTGGTTTCGGAACCACGAATCCGAGTCTAAAAAAATTTTAAAAATTATTTTCTGTGTTAATTATATGTGAATTTGTATGTGTGGAAGCTTTGTATAAAAATTTGATTGTTTGTGTGCTTAATTAAACAAAAAGGACTTAATCGCGTAAAGTATAAAAGTTACTAATTAAAGTGTAAAGTGCTTATTTGATAGTGGCTTTTTAATGTGAGGTCCTTAAAGGGCAAATAGCCCATTTTAAGTTATAGTGGACGGCATGTTTAAGTTTAAGTGATTATATGATCTGAAATTATATTATAAAAGTTATTATTAATAATTAAACATTATATTATACTTATAATAATAAAACATGATATGAAAGAGAAACATTATTCATTTATTCATCTTTCTTTGCCGAAAGTGAAGAAAAAGAAAAGAACTAAAACATAGCTAGGTTCGGCCAACTTCAAGTTTGATTAAATGTTAGTTTTTGTTCGGTTTTTAATAATTTTTACGTTTTTGAGATCGTTGCTATGAAATGTACAAGACCCATGCTTTAATTTTTGAGTTTGATGAATATTTTGAGTTGAGCCATTGATGATAGTTTGTTGTTTATGTTGTTTGAGGATGAATTATGATAAATATATGTTAGATAAACAAGTTTTGTCTTTGAATTTTTGATGAAATTGAGTATATTAGACTAAATTGCAAAAATAAATTTTAGAGGGACTAAAATATGAAATAAATGAAATGCATGGACTTGTATGAAGACTAGGAATATTCGGCCCTTAAGGTGAGTAGGCAAATTTTGTGTATTTTGGTGTTTTGTGCAATAGGACTGAATTGTAAAAAGTGTGAAATGTTAGGGGCAAAATGGTAATTTGCCCATTTATGTGTTTTTGGACTAAATTGAATGAAAATATATTTTAGTGAGCTTAAGTTGAACATGTTTAGATCAAGAACCAAAGAAAACAGACTTGGATCGGGGAAAAGCGAAAATAGTCGAATAGCCAGTTTTTATCGTCCGACGTTATCCGAGGTAATTCTTTAAGCAATAAAACATCGAAAATTATGTACGTAACCTAGTATATGCTTATTTTTGGAACTTTTGTAGCTATATTATTGAATAGTCGAATGCAGTAAGTATAAGATTTGACTTTTTTAAATTATTCGATTGATATATGTTATTTGAATGTTCGTACAATGAGTTCGAAATGTGTATAAGTGAATCAATATATGGAACGAATTATGTGAGACAGATTAAAAGTATCATGATTCAAGCTTTGAGCTTAGCAAGCCTTGGGCTGGTGAACTTAATCGGGCTTTATACCTAGCAGGCTTATTGCCGGTGATTGAATATCAGACCTCGGGTCTAGCAAGCTTACTGCCGGTGTGTGTGTTTCAGGCTTTATGCCCAGCAGGCTTTATGCTGGTGATTATTTATAAGTATATGCTTCAATGGATTATTAATGATGTGGAATTTTGAATACAAGAATGTGCTAATTGTTCAGTACATAAAAGCCTATTGGTTGTAATGAGATAAGGTAAGTTAGTATATTACGATTGATACTACTGGTATGTGATACAATTGAGGTATATTTGTAAAATTCTATTAAGGGTATTTGGCCTTATAAATGATGAGTATGATATATTGAAAGTTGACTTTAGATATGAACATGGTTGTGTCATTTAGATTCGGCCAAATGGGTAAATATGCATGTAATGTTATATTGAACTAGTGAATTAACAATGTGCTTTTGTATATTTGGCCTTATAGATGTGGATAAAATGATATTATATAGATATTATATAATTGTATACATGTGAAGTTTAATGGATATTATTATATATGTATATTCGGTTATAAATGGTTGATATGTATTTAGTATTTATTTAATCGGTTGTATACAGAAACATATCAAATTATATGTAATTGATAAGTTTGTATTTTTAAGGCATGACGGAGATATTTTGAGGTTGTTAAGATATAAATGTTATGTCAAGCAAGTATATCAACATTCAGCTATAATTGTCTATTGGTGCTATGTTATTACATCAATGTCATAAAGTGATTGGATTAAATTATTTGAATTGCTCAATTGATTTATTATATTTGCTTAAGACTTACTAAGCTAAGATAACTTACTTTGTGTGTTCTGTTATTCTGTTTTATAGATTTCGGTTGTAAGCTACGAGCTCGGGGATCGCTTTCAAAGTCATCCACACTATCGACTTATTTTGGTATTTTAAAAGCTTGGATTTTGAACTTAAGGCATGTATAGGCTAGTTAATTACTTAGATAATGTTTTGATGATGTAAATATAAGCCATGCGAAAATGGCTTGATCTTTATGCCGAATGGACTAATGCTTAAATGTACTTAATTGTATTATGTGTTTGTCCTGCTTAGATTATAAGTATGGTTGTGTTGAGAGTACATTATATGCACAAGTATAAGTATATGTTTTGATATGAGGTATCATTTAAAGTTTTATAAGTTGTGTATTTGGTAAGTTGATATTTGTGGTATTTGAATATGTTTGAGTTAGGGATTGATGAATACTTACTAATGAGATGCATAAATTTGAAACACAAATTAACTTGGAGAATTACTTTATATGGTAGAATGTATATTCGGCCAAGTGGTGAAATTATAAGTTAAGTATTTGGATTGACATATTCGAATATGGTTTATATATGTGTATGTATATTAAGTTCAAATTTAGGTGTTTCAGACTATGAAAGACATATTTGGTATTTTTGGTTCGATTATGTTCTTCTAGATGATATGATCTATGTCATGCTTGGATGTGTGCGCAATTAGTATATCTTGAATTCAGTTAAGCAAAAATTCTATACAAAAACATATGTATGTCTAGTTTTGGTATTGATAATTTGCTTTAGTAAATTAATAATGAGCATATGCATGTTCGATTAATGAATTTTAAATGACCACATGAATAGTAAACTTTGTTATTTGATGAAAAATGTTTATATGAGAAATTGGCTAATGGATTTAAGATATGCACGAGATTGTTGAAGTATACTATGATAATGCATTACTCATAACGCATTCGGTTTTGACTATATGAGCAGTAAATATTTGTTGTGACTTGTGCTATGTTCGGTAATGCCTTGCAATCCTAATCCGACGATGGATACGGGTTAAGGGTGTTACAGAGAAAATATCATCTTTCTCTCCATCTTTCTCCACCGAAACTTGCAAGAAAAATAGGGGTTTGAAAGCTCACAATTTTCAGCAAGCTCTCATCCATTCTAGTAAGTGATTTTGATGATTTTTCTTTATGATAATTGTACTTTTAAGACCCCTAGAACTTAAGCTTTCAAATGAGAGGACTATTGTGCAATATGATGCAAAGTTTAGAGTTTTAGCATGAGAGCTTTCATTGCTATTTGCTGCATTTTTATGGAAGAAAATGAGTCTTAGTTGTTGGATGAACAACTTTTGTGAAAGGTGTTGTCTTGAAAACACCTAATTTGGACCCTTAATGAAAAGGTTACAAAATTGTAGTAAATATGTGAAATGTTGAGTTTTGATGATAACTATAAGAGTATTAAATGTTCACCTAGGCTTGTTGAAGGTAGAAATGTGATTAGAATTTATTTTCGAGCCTAGGGGCAAAATGGTCAATTTGCCAAAGTCTAGGGGCAAAATAGTAATTTTACCTAAGCATGGTTATTGAAATGCTTTATTAATGAGATGATTAAAATGATCTAAATTGTTGTTATAGAGCAAGAAGAACCAAGGATCCGCCTTGATCGGGGAAAGAACAAAGTCTCGGACTAAATCGTCGAGCTAGCTCATTTTGAAATCGAGGTAAGTTTGTATGTGATTAATGAAATATTTATGTTAGCATAAATGAAAATGCTTGGTATCACATTGATGTATGATACTTCATTGAAATGAGAAATTGATGTTAAGTATGATGTTGAAGTCCTAGTGGACTATAATGAATATGGGATTGCTATCATCGAGATGTGAAACAAATAAAGTCCCGTATAAGACCATGTCTGGGACATAACCTTGGCACCGAGTTAAGATCTCGTATAAGACCATATCCGGGATATGGCTTCGAAAAAGAATAAGAAACTCGTTAAGACCACATTCAGGATGTGGCATTGATAATTGATGTGAAAGTCCATATAAGACCATATCCGGGATATGGCATTGGCATTTAGAAGTAACTCCATGTAAGACCACCTCGGGGATGTGGCATTAGCTTCGTCTCTACATGAACGACATCGAATATACGTCTTTGACTATCCCTAGTGATTAAAGGGATAAGTAGATGAGTTTAGAAGTAGAAATGAGATTTGCAATAAAGTCATATGAATGAGTGAATACAGGTACTCATGAATGAGTCACGAAGAAACATTTACGACATGTGGCATGGTATGTGCTAAATAAGGGCAATTGTGAGTAAGTATGGCAAGATGCCTATGACTTGTGTATGGTTAGTTAATAACATGGATGGATTATTTTATGAGCTTATTGTTGCTATTTATATTCATGCAAACTTACTAAGCTTTATGCTTACCCCTTTCATTGCCCTTCTTCCTTGTAGTATTGCCAAGATAACTCGAGGATGGTGGACGTAGGAGTTCGGAAATCACGCTATCGACATCACTTTGGTATAACAATTTAGACTTATTTTTTAGTATGGCATGTATAGGACTCGAGTATTTTGTTAAGTTGTAATTGTTAGCCAAAGTGTTGGCTATGTATGTTACTAAAGTCATTTTGTAAATGGCCTTAAGTTAGGCAAATACTTGGAAAATTCTTTTGTTTAATGAAAGTGATTTTCTTGAAGTGTATGCCCTTGTGTATGAATGTTGAATTGAGTATTTAGATGTGTCTTTGGGTCATGAATTACGTTGAATGGAATTCAAGTATGTATGTTTGCAATGTAGGGTGGCAAAGGGCTTGGTAGATAGCCTTCTAATTTTCTACATGGGTAGACACACGGGCGTGTGTCTAGACTGTGTGAGCGGCACGACTAGCACATGGGCATGTGCCCAGGCCGTGTGAAGTCTGCACCATGCACTTGGAATTTAAATCGCCACACGGTTGAAACACACAGGCGTGTCTGTGGGCCGTGTGGATTAGTCAGAATGCCAAGGTTTGGCACACGGGCCAAGGCCACGGGCGTGTCAAGGCCGTGTGAAATTAGTCAGTTTCGACCATGGGTGGTAGACACGGGCATGTCTTAGAGGCACACGGGCGTGTCTCTATACTCACACGGGCGTGTAACCCCTGTTTTGTTGAAAAGTTTCTTAAACGTGTAAATGTCCCCAGAATAGTCCCAATACCTCTCGGAAGTATGTTTAGGGCCTCTTAGGTCAAGTATAAGTAAGTGATGGGTTTAAACGAGACTTTGTAACCCTATTTGAGATGTTTAAGCAAGATTAGTTAGGTAATGCCTCGAACCCTATCCCGGTTGAAGACGGGTAAGGGGTGTTACTTTTATGGGTATCAGAGCTACGGTTTAGTCGGTTCTAGGACTAACGTAGCTTAAGTACGAGTCTAGCTATACATGCCATATGTCAGGGTTTCTGAGTAATGATAGTGTGATGGCTCCTGACGTATGAAATTGTGTTTTATGTAGTATATAGATTTTGATCCAGACCGAACTGCAGCCGATCATGCTGCGAGTAACGCGCCGGCTCCCGCTCAAGGGACCGCGCCAACTAATAGTAGACCCGAGACCTTTGGTCAGGGGGAAGAGGCTCGAGAAGCCTTTCTCCACATGATGAGCAAGCGGGTATCTTGAGTATACCCGAGCAAATCCAAACGCTCAACCCCTCCACCCCACCAATCCCTCAACTTTGCTCCAAAGTGGCTCCTCAAGTAGTTGAGGTGGTGAGAAGAGAAAGACCTCCAGTGGATAAGATTCGGAAGCAAGGAGCTGAGGAATTCCGGGCAAATAAGGACGATGACCCGGAGAAAGCGGAATTCTGGCTCGAGAATACCATCAGGGTATTCGATGATTTATCCTGCACACCTGAGGAGTGCTTAAAGTGTGTGGTATCTCTCCTGAGAGATTCATCCTATCGATGGTGGAACACCCTGGTGTCGGTGGTGCCAAGGGAGAGAGTTAGCTGGGAATTTTTTCAAGAGGAATACCGAAAAAAGTGCATCAGTCAGCAGTTTATTGACCATAAGAGGAAGGAGTTCTTGGAACTGAAGCAAGGCCGTATGTCAGTAACCGACTATGAACGGGAGTTCGTAAGGCTTAGCAAGTATGCACGGGAGTGCGTGTCTACCGAAGCCATCATGCGCAAGAGATTCGAGGATGGATTAAATGAATATATCTGTTTATACGTGGGAGTCCTCGAACTGAAGGAATTTGTAGTGTTGGTAGATAGAGCCTGTAAAGCCGAAGAGTTGGCTAAAGAGAAGAGAAGAGCTGAGAATGAGTCTCGGGACTCGAGGAAGAGAAAACTGAATAAGTCTCACCAATCCTCATCTAAGAAATCGAGGGATTTCGCTACTCGATCAGTCACTTCAGTGGGGTTTTCAACTCGAAGTAAAGGCAAGCAATTTTCGAGGTCAAAAGGGTAGACCAGATCAGTTGCTAGTGTGGGCAACGTTCGAAAAAAGTAAACCGGAATGCCCTCAGTGTGGCTGGCTCCATTCTGGTGAGTGTCGAGCTAATGAGAAAGCTTGCTTCAGATGTGGGTCCTTAGACCACTTTACAGAGACTGCCCCGAGGTGGGCGAGAAAGAAAAGCCTCATTATGCAAGATTGGGAAGTACTGCTAGGGGAAGACCACTGAGAAACCCAGGAAATGAGATGGGTAGCAAGAATCCATCTAGAGAGCAAGCTGCTAGAGTCGAGGGTAGAGCACCGGCGAGGACATATGCCATTCGTGCTCGTGAAGAGGCATCTTCCCCCGACGTAATCACGGGTACCTTTTCTCTCCATAATACTCGTGTTATAGCTTTAATTGATCCGGGATCCACCCACTCATACATATGCATGAAATTAGTCTCTAGCATGAGCATGCCTATAGAGTCTACCGAATTCATAATAAGAGTGTCTAATCCCCTAGGCAAGCGTGTGTTGGTTGATAGAGTTTGCAAAGGTTGCCCTTTGATGATTAAGGGTCATTGTTTCCCGGTCGATCTTATGTTATTACCGTTTGATGAGTTTGATATCATCCTTGGGATGGATTGGTTAGTTACTCATGGAGTAGTTGTGAATTGTGGGAAGAAGCATATTGAGTTGAGAGATGAAAATGGTAATCTTATTCGTGTTGAATCAGATAAGCCAGATAGGCTACCAGTAGTAATGTCAACCTTGTCGACTCAGAAGTATTTAAAGAAGGGATACGAGGCCTATCTTGCCTTTGTGTTGAACACTAAAGAGACTGAATTTAAAATGGAGTCGGTACCCATAGTATGCAAGTACCCAGATGTTTTCCCGAAAGAGTTGCCAGGGCTACCTCCAGTTATAGAGATCGAATTTGGTATTGAGTTAGCTCCGGGTACTGCCCCTATTTCTATTACTCCCTATAGAATGGCTCCAACCGAGCTAAAGGAGCTAAAAGAACAGTTGCAAGAGCTATCAGATAAAGGTTTTGCAAGGCCGAGTTTTTCTTCGTGGGGTGCTCCCGTTTTATTCGTAAAGAAGAAAGATGGTTACATGAGACTATGTATAGATTATCGACAACTTAACAAGGTAACTGTGAAGAACAAGTACCCGTTGCCGAGGATCGACTATCTATTCGATCAATTGAAGGGAGCCACGGTATTTTCCAAGATAGATTTGAGGTCAGGGTACTATCAGCTGAGACTCAAGGACTCGGATGTGCCGAAAACCGCATTTAGGACTAGATATGGCCACTATGAATTTTTGGTCATGCCTTTTGGTCTAACAAATGCCCTGAAGATCTTCATGGATTTGATGAATCGTATTTTTCGGCCATACTTGGATAAATTTGTTGTGGTTTTCATCGATGACATACTAATCTACTCTCGGGACGAGAACGAACATGCCGAGCATTTGATTATGGTTCTGCGAGTTTTGAGAGAAATTTTTTTTATGCCAAATTCAGTAAGAGTGAATTTTGGCTCAAGGAAGTGGGATTTTTGGGACACATTGTCTCGGGAGACGGGATCAGAGTCGACCCGAGTAAGATTTCAGCAATTGTTGAATGGAAACCGCTGAGGAGTGTAACTGAAGTAAGGAGTTTTCTAGGCCTAGCTGGCTATTATAGGTGTTTTGTCAAGGGGTTTTCCATGATAGCTACCCCGATGACTAAACTTTTGCAAAAATATGTGAAGTTCGATTGGACAGAAAAGTGTCAATAGAGTTTTGAGAAACTGAAGACACCGTTGACTGAGGCCCCTATTTTGGTGCAACCTGAGCCAGGAAGAGAATTTGTGGTTTATAGTGACGCGTCCTTGAACGGATTGGGTTGTGTACTCATGCAAGAGGGTAAGGTGATTGCTTACGCCTCTAGGGAATTGAAGCCACACGAGAAGAATTACCCGACTCATGATTTAGAGTTGGCCGCAATTGTGTTTGCGTTAAAAATTTAGAGGCATCATTTATATGGTGAAAGGTGTCGGATTTTCACTGACCATAAAAGCCTAAAATATTTGATGACTCAAAAGGAATTGAATTTGAGGAAACGAAGGTGGTTAGAGTTGATTAAGGATTATGAGTTTGAAATTGACTACCATCCGGGAAGGGCGAACGTAGTCGCTGATGCTTTGAGCAGAAAATCATTGTTTGCACTAAGAGCCATGAGTACTCAGATAACCTTGTTGGATGATGGTTCCGTTTTAGCCGAATTGAGGGCTAAACCCTTGTTTCTCCAAGAAATCTGTGAAGCTCAGAAAGATGATAACAGTTTGCAAGCCAAGAGAATTTTATGTGAGTCGAGCGTGGAGTCGAGAATTTCGGTAAATCTCGATGGATGTCTGACATTTCGAGATAGGGTCTGTGTACTCAGAAATGACGAGCTTATTCATAAAATCTTGCATGAAGCGCATAGCTGATGTTTGAATGTACACCCGGGCAGCACGAAGATGTACAATGATTTGAAGAAATGGTATTGGTGGCTTGGTATGAAGAAAGACATTTCCGAGTTTATATCGAAATGCATGATTTGTCAGCAAGTGAAGGCTGAACATCAAGTACCTTCGGGTTTACTTCAGCCCATTATGGTTCTTGAGTGGAAATGGGACCGTATTACCATGGACTTCGTGACGGGCTTACCATTGACTCCAAAGAAGAAAGATGCAGTATGGGTAGTGGTTGATAGACTCACAAATTCAGCCCATTTTATACCAGTTCGAGTCGACTATTCGCTTGATAAATTGGCAGACTTGTACATGTCAGAGATAGTAAGACTCATGGTGTACCGTTGTCGATCATTTCGGATATAGATCCGAGATTCACGTCACGGTTTTGGAAAAAGTTGCAAGAAGCCTTGGGCACGAAATTAAATTTTAGTACAGCCTTCCATCCAAAAACCAACGGACAGTCGGAGAGGGTAATCCAGATACTTGAGGACATGCTTCGATGTTGTGTTTTAGAATTCCAAGGCAGTTGGGAGAAATACTTACCGTTGGTGGAATTTGCCTACAACAACAGTTTTCAGTCAAGATTGAAGATGGCTCCTTATGAGGCATTGTATGGGCGTAAGTGCCGCACGCCCTTGTATTGGTCAGAACTCAGAGAGAAACAGATACACGGGGTCGATTTGGTTAAGGAAACTGAAGAAAAAGTAAAAGTGATACGTGATTGTCTGAAAGTCGCCTCAGATAGGCAAAAGTCCTATTCCAATTTGAAAAGGAAAGAGATAAAATTCAAAGTCGGTGATAAAGTGTTCTTGAAAGTATCACCTTGGAGTAAAGTCCTCAGATTTGGCCGGAAGGGCAAATTAAGTCCGCACTTTATCGGACCTTATGAAATTACCGAGAGGATAGGACCGGTAGCTTATCGGTTGGCCTTACCACCTGAACTAGAAAAGATTCATGATGTCTTTCACGTATCCATGTTGCGTCGATACCGTTCAAATCCTTCATATGTCATTGTACCAACAGAGGTAGAGATACAACCGGACTTGACTTATGGTGAAGAGCCGGTTAAGATTTTGGCGTGAGAGGTCAAGCAGTTGAGAAACAAAAGCATAGCCCTTGTGAAAGTTTTATGGCAAAGGCACGGAATAGAAGAAGCTACATGGGAGCCCGAGGAAATGATGAGAAACCAATATCCCAACCTTTTTACCGGTAAGATTTTCGGGGACGAAAATCCTTAAGGGGGGAGAATTGTAACAGCCCGATATAGGGGCTAGTCGGAATAGTGATCTCGAGGTCACTAATCTGAGACTTGAGAAATTTATTTTCATGTTATATTATGAGTTGGAGCATGATAGTATATGTGCATGAGAATTTTGGTGCTTTAATTTTAGCGATTTCACGTTTAATCGCGAAAAAGGACTAAATCGCATAAAGTGTGAAAGTTCCATTCTATAAGATAAAGGTACCAAATAGCCTTAGAATGTAAATTGGAGGTCTTTAAAAGGCAATTAGACCCCCAATATATGTTTGGCCGGCCATGGACTAGCATAGGAGACAAAGATGGACAAAAAATTGGTCAAAGTAGTTGATAGTTGGTGACTTGTTTGACTAGTTTAATATTAGAATAAAGAAAGAGAAAATATCATCTTTCTCTCCATCTTTCTCCACCGAAATTTGCAAGAAAAATAAGGGTTTGAAAGCTCACAATTTTCAACAAGCTCTCCTCCATTCTAGTAAGTGATTTTGATGATTTTTCTTTATGATAATTGTACTTTTAAGACCCCTAGAACTTAAGCTCTCTGTGAAAAAAATAACGTCGGTAATGACAAATATATCGCAAAGAAAAGAGAAACAAAAATAAAGAACACACAGTTTTTACGTGGAATCCCTTTCGGGAAAAAAAACCACAGGCAGAGGAGAAGAAAATTCACTATGTCGAATTCGAATCAATTTACAAGAGGAATAGACTATGTCTATTTATAGGCTTGTAAAGCCATATTCTAATAGGAGTGTTGTAAGATTGAAACTCCTTATTCTAATCAATATCCAATATATGGAGTTTAATAAGGTTTAAAAAACCTTATTTAAAATAAAATAAAATAAGTGTAGTTATATAGGGATTCTTCTTTTATTTTATTTTACCATTGTATTTTATTTAAATAAGGATTCGAGTCACTTAATTCTAACAATCTCCACCTTGACACGAATTCTAAATAAACAATTTCTTCATCGCGAACTCTCAACGAACAAGTTCTCCACCTCTTCCATAAAACCTCTTAAGGGTTTAACTTCAACAATGAAGACCAACCAAGTCTAAGCAATGCTCAAACTTGGTTATAGGAAGTGACTTAGTCATCATATCTGTAGCATTTTCATGAGTACTAATTTTGCTCACAATAATATCACCACGAGCAATAATATCACGAACAAAATGATACCGAACATCAATGTGTTTTGTTCTCTCATGAAACATTTGATCTTTTGTAAGGAAGATGGCACTGATCGTATCGTCGCAAAAATCTTGTCTGATTTGAAGGTCTTCATTGAGCTCACTAAAGAGTCCCTTCAACCAAATAGCTTCTTTACAAGTGCCTCAATAATCTCCATGTACTCACTTGATGGTAGACAAAGCGGCTATAGTTTGCAAAGTAGCTTTCCAACCGATTGCACAACCTCCGATTGTAAAGACATAACCAAAGTGAGAGATCTTCTTCTATCAAGGTCTCCAAGAAAAATCAAGCATCAACATACCCAATGACTCCATCTCTAGTTCTTCCAAACTGTAAGCAAACATCGTGAGTACCTCGTAAGTATCTTAAAATCCATCAATCGCTTTCCAATGTTCTTTACCGGGATTTGCCATGTATCCGCTAATCGCACCGATCGCATATGATAAATCACGGGCGTGAACAAACCATAGCATACATGAGAGATCCCACTGCACTAGAGTATGGAACATGTGACATGTACTCAATCTCATCATCTGATTGTGGAGACAAAGCCGATGAAAGTCTAAAATGGGCTGCTAAAGGAGTACTAACAGGCTTAGCACTCTGCATATTGAACTTGCAAAGAACTTTCTCAATATACCCCTTCTGACTTAGGTACAATTTACTTGCTTTTCTATCTCTAAGAATCTCCATACCAAGTATCTTCTTTGCTGGTCCCAAATCTTTTATCTCAAATTCTTCACTTAGTTGGGCTTTGACCTTTCTTATCTCTCCTTTATCTTTTGTTGCTATCAACATATCATCAACATAAATAAGTAGATACACAAAAGAACCATCACTGTTTTTCTTAAAGTAAACACAGCTGTCAAAACTACTTCTTTTAAAATCATGAGAAGTCATAAAAGAATCAAACCTCTTGTACCACTTGTCTTGGTGATCAAGTTTCAAACCGTAAAGGGACATTTTCAAAGAAGCAAACATAGTCCTCTTTTTCTGAGACTGTAAAACCCTCTGGTTGTTGCATGTAAATATCTTCCTCAAGTTCTCCATGCAAAAATGCAATTTTCACATCTAACTGCTCAAACTCCAAATCATGCATGGCCACAATACCAAGCAAAGCTCAAATCAAACTATGCTTCACAATTGGGGAGAACACATCTGTGAAGTCCACTCCTGGAATTTGACTGTAACCTTTTGCAACAAGCCTTGCTTTATATCTCGGTTCTTCAACTCCTGGAGTCCCTTCTTTCTTTTTAAACAACCATTTACAGCGAACAACCTTTTTACCTTTAGGAAGTTTCACAAGATCCCATGTTCTATTTTTATGGAGTGATTCCATCTCCTCTTGCATATCAAACACCCACTTTTCTGAGTCTTCACAGCTAACCGCCTCAAAATAATTAGACGGATCTTGGTTTGCATCTATATCTTTGTCCACATTTAAAGCATAAGCAACTAGATCAGCCTCGGCATACTTCTTTGGAGGTTTAATTTCTCTTCTAGCTCTATTTTTGGTGATAGAGTATTGTGGTGAAGAAGCAACTCTATTCTCAATTTTTGTAATCGGCTTGAGGAGTCGACTGTATTAACTGATGCTCCACCGCTTTTGATTTTCTTTATTGGAAGAGTCTTTAAGAGATAAGTTAGGTAGCATAGCGGTTTCATCAAAAACAACATCTCTGCTAATCACAACTTTTCTATTTTCAGACACCATAACTTATACCCTTTTACACGGTTTATGACCAAGAAAAACACATTTAATGGATCTCGGTTCCAATTTTCCATCATCAACATGAGCATACGCAGACACCCAAAGATCTTTAAATCGGAATAATTAGCGGGGATTACGGCACCATACCTCTTGCGAGTCTTTTTCTCAATGGCAATGGATGGAGATCGGTTGATCAAAAACATGTAGTAGAGGTCGCTTCACCCAAAACGACTTTGGTAAGTTGGCATTTGACAACATACATCAAACTTTCTCCATGATCGCTTACGTTCATTCGTTCGCAACGCCGTTTTGTTGTGGAGTATGACAAAGCGTCAAGTGTCTCACGATCCTTCCGACTTGCACACGTTTTATTAAACTCATCGAACAAAACTCTAAGCCATTGTCCTGTGCAGCGGTGCTTTATTTATTTTCCCGTCTGTTTTTCAATCATAGTTTTCCAAGACTTAAATGCGAAAAACACATCGCTTTTATGCTTCAGGAAGAATGCCCAAAATTTTCTAGAAAAATCATCAATAAAAGTTAGCATACAATTAGCTCCACCTCTTGAAGGCACTCTTGATGGCCCCTACGGATCGTAATGAATATACTCCAACGTTTCCTTCGTGTTATGGATTCCTCCGTGAATCGAACTCTCTTTTGCTTCCCAAAATGCAAAGTGCTCACGTAACTTGATTTGCAAATTCTTTGCGCATCAAGAAGTCCTCTTTTGCTCAATTCGCCATGCCATTCTCACTCATATGCCCTAGGCGCATATGCCAAAGTTTAGTAATATCATCATCGACAAGGAAGAGGAAGCGACATTGCATCACCAATAACGATAGAACCCGCAAAAAACATATAACTTGGCGCTTTTCTCCGCCCTTTCATCACAACGAGAGAACCTTTGAAATCTTTAAAATCCCACTTTCACCGGTGTATTTGTACCCTTACGAATCAAGAGTACTCAACGAAATTAATTTCTCTTCAATTACGAACATGTCGTGCGTCACTAAGTGTTCGACAACTCCATCAAACATCTTAACTTTAATTGTTCCAACACCGCGATTTTACACGAAGCATTATTTCCCCCATCAAAACAACACTTGATTAATCGCTTTTTGTAATTTGTAAACCAATCCCGATTGGGACTCATGTGGAAGGTGCAAACTGAATCAAGTATCCACTCCTCGCTCACTTTAGAATTGTTGTGATGGCGACTAGAAGTTCACCATCGTTGTAGTCTTCTACAACATCGACTTCATCGGAATTTTCTCGGTTGTTTTCCTTTTGATTCGCAGCCTCCTTTTAATCTTGTTCGTAGTTTATAGCACTCGATTTAATGGGCCCTTTCTTCTTCGTAAGTTACAAGTTTTACCTCTGTTTGAAGACTTGATCTACCCTTAGATTTACCATGAGGATTTCGTTCTGTGTCCTTCCACGATCATCATCGACATTCGATCTTGTCTCCCACGAACAATGAGACCCTCTCCCCGAGAGTCGGGTTTAACCACAAGATGTTTCATCTTATCATACGAGGTCAAAGAATCATAAACCTCATCAACCGCTGAGAGACTCGCGGCTATATAAAATTGTGTCTCTCAAGGTTGAATAAGACGGGGCAACGAACAAAGTAGAATCAACCCTAGATCTTCCTTATCATCTTCGAACCTCCATGGCCTCCAAGTTTGAGAGAATTTCTTTAAACATCTTTGTTAAGTGTTCGTGCACAGACGCACCTTCCTCCAAACGATGAGCATAAAGATGTTGCTTCATATGCAACTTGCTGGTTAGAGTTTTTGACATACATATTTGTTCTAGCCTCTTCCATAATGCCGCGGCGGTCTTCTCCTTCATCACATCTTGCAAAATTTTGTTAGACAAATGCAGATGTAATTGTGTTAACGCCTTTCGATCCTTGCACTTTTTCTCTTCCTCCGTCAATGTCGAAGGCATCTTATCTACCCCTAGCAGGGCTTCCTCTAAATCCATATGTGCAAGAACTGCCTGCATCTTTATTTGCCACAACGCAAATCTGGTGTTGCGATCCAACAGTGAAATTTCATACTTTAAAGACGTCATTACCGTGATCGAGATGAAAAAACCCGGAAGCTTTGATACCAATTTGTGAAAAAAATAATGTCGGTAATGACAAATATATCGCAAAGAAAAGAGAAACAAAAATAAAGAACACACAGATTTTACGTGGAAACCCTTTCGGGAAAAAAACCACGGGCAGAGGAGAAGAAAATTCACTATGTCAAATTCGAATCAATTTACAAGAGAAATAGACTATGTCTATTTATAGGCTTGTAAAGCCGTATTCTAATAGGAGTGTAATAAGATTGAAACTCCTTATTCTAATCAATATCCAATAGATGAAGTTTAAAAAGGTTTAAAAAACTTTATTTAAAATAAAATAAAAGAAATGTAGTTCTATAGGGAGTCTTCTTTTATTTTATTTTACCATTGTATTTTATTTAAATAAGGATTCGGGTCAATTAATTCTAAAACTTTCAAATGAGAGGACCATTGTGCAATATGATGCAAAGTTTAGAGTTTTAGCATGAGAGCTTTCATTGCTATTTGCTGCATTTTTATGGAAGAAAATGAGTCTTAGTTGTTGGATGAACAACTTTTGTGAAAGGTCTTGAAAACACCTAATTTGGACCTTGATGAAAAGGTTACAAAATTGTAGTAAATATGTGAAATGTTGAGTTTTGATGATAACTATAAGAGTATTAAATGTTCACCTAGGCTTGTTGAAGGTAGAAATGTGATTAGAATTTATTTCTGAGCCTAGGGGCAAAATGGTCAATTTGCCAAAGTCTAGAGGCAAAATAGTAATTTTGCCTAAGCACGATTATTGAAATGCTTTATTAATGAGATGATTAAAATGAGCTAAATTGTTGTTATAGAGCAAGAAGAAGCGAGGATCTGCCTCGATCGGGGAAAGAACAAAGTATCGGACTAAATCGTCGAGCTAGCTCATTTTAAAATCGAGGTAAGTTTGTATGTGATTAATGAAATATTTATGTTAGCATAATTGAAAATGCTTGGTATCACATTGATGTATGATACTTCATTGAAATGAGAAATTGATGTTAAGTATGATGTTGAAGTCCTAGTGGACTATAGTGAATATGGGATTGCTATCATCGAGATGTGAATCAAATAAAGTCCCGTATAAGACCATGTCCGGGACATGGCCTCGGCACCGAGTTAAAATCCCGTATAAGATTATATTCGGGATATGGCTTCGGAAAAGAATAAGAAAATCGTTAAGACCACATTCGGGATGTGGCATCAATAATTGATGTGAAAGTCCATATAAGACCATATCCGGGATATGGCATTGGCATTTAGAAGTAACTCTATGTAAGACCACCTCGGGGATGTGGCATTGGCTTCGTCTCTACATGAACGACATCGAATATACGTCTTTGACTATCCCTATTGATTAAAGGGATAAGTAGATGAGTTTAGAAGTAGAAATGAGATTTGCACTAAAGTCATATGAATGAGTGAATACAGGTACTCGTGAATGAGTCACGAAGAAACGTTTACGACATGTGGCATAGTATGTGCTAAATAAGGGCAATTGTGAGTAAGTATGGCAAGATGCCTATGACTTGTGTATGGTTAGTTAATAACATGGATGGATTATTTTATGAGCTTATTGTTGCTATTTATATTCATGCAAACTTACTAAGCTTTATGCTTACCCCTTTCATTGCCCTTCTTCCTTGTAGTATTGCCAAGATAACCCGAGGATCGTGGACGTAAGAGTTCGAAAATCACACTATCGACATCACTTTGGTATAACAATTTAGACTTATTTTTTAGTATAGCATGTATAGGACTCGAGTATTTTGTTAAGTTTTAATTGTTAGCCAAAGTGTTGGCTATGTATGTTACTAAAGTCATTTTGTAAATGGCCTTAAGTTAGGCAAATACTTGGCAAATTCTTTTGTTTAATGAAAGTGATTTTCTTGAAGTGTATGCCCTTATGTATGAATGGTGAATTGAGTATGTAACATCCCAAATATGGGGTTATTTGGAATTTGATTATTTTCTTGTTATGAACTGCTGTGATATTATTAATGGAATAATAGAGCTTAATTTAAGGCTTTGAGTGTGCCCGGTTTGATAGAAAAAAAAATTTCAGTTTTTAATTTTAAAAGAAGGGAGCCTTAGCAAGTGGGTGTTATAAGAATAAATGTGGGTAATTTAACACTAATTAGGCCTTGGATAAGTGGCAAAGCAAGCCCACTTAAGAGCTAGCATGTGACGCCACATCAAGAGGAAGGGAGAGCCTTGGTTCGAGTCACAAGGATCCCTCTTTTTGCATTATGGATGGACGGCACATGTGGAGAGTTTTTCTCTCCTTTAATTCTTTTTATTTTGGATAATAAAGGGTTTATTATTATAATGATAATAAGAGGATAAAGAAGATATTAGTTGGATTATTATTGGATTAAGAGGGGATTAATTCAATTAAGTTTGAATTAAATTGAATGGGTGGCTTGGAGCAAAATAAGGTAATGGCCGAATTTTAAACTCCTTGGTGGAGTAGTGTGGACGGCAATGCTACTAGAAGGGGTGCCGAATGTCTATAAAAGGAGCAACCTAGCACCATTCTCTTCTTTTTCTTCATTTTGCTACTTGCCGAAATCTCTTAAGCCCTCTTCATTCTTCTTTTATTTTTTTTTTCCACCTCCCAAACCCCTTTAGCCAAAACTTCTATTCCCTCTCATCTCCATTATTTTCCTTCCTTCAATAAGCCGAATACACCCCCTTGAAGTGCCGAATCTCACACTCCTCCTTGGCGGCGTGGTTGGCCGAATACTAAAGGAAGTATAAGACCTGCGAAAGTTAGCTTTCAATCGGTTTGAGGAAGGTAAGAAGGGACATAGCCGAATGGTTTTGTTATTCTCTTTTATGATTACATCGATTTAAGCATGGGGAAAAGCAGAGTCCCGGCATGGTGATAGTTGGCTTATCTTTTGTCTAAACCGAAATGTTGTAGGGACTCTGAGATATTTGGAATCAGTGATCAAGGCTCCATCTTCTACCAACCGAATTTGGTAAGTGTAGGTAAGGCTTATATTGGTATTTAAAAGCCGAAGGCTATGGTTATTAGTGCTATTAATTGACTAAGTGAAGTTTGTAACTTGATTCGCAAGTCGGACGCTAAGACTAGTATTCAAAGCGAGTAGGTAAGGATTCGGGTTCAAGCAATAACCCTAAAAGGATTATTTGGTTTGGCCGAATGGCCCATATCACTAACACTATCTTGGCCGAATATAGGGGCTAGTGGATCTAGGGTGGCCAACGTTCCTTTTCTGGATTTAGACTTCTCATCAACATCGTGTGTGTACATACACACTTATAGCGATTAATGTTGTGTTATATATATTTTGTATGTAAATCGCTTGATGTAGATGCAGATTGGTACCTTAACGGTACAAGTGAGGATCCCGTAAGTCTCTGTGGATATGAGATTACTTTAATGCTTTTGGGAAGCATGGTTTATTGATACATGTGATGAATGCATGAGATCTCATTGTTAATTGTTTACCTACTATGGGCTATATGAGAGGAGGAGGGGTGATGTTTCGTGGTCTTGACGAGCACCGGTGTTTTGGTAACACACTTGTGACTATATGTCACGAGAGGTTTGGTACCTCGGAGGTTTGGCACCTCATAGCGACTTGTCCACGTGGTTAACACCACCGTGGGTTGGCCCCACCGAGATATGGGATCGTCTACCGGTGATTTGGTATCACACGATGGGTTGGCCCCATCACCCGATTTGTGTCTCACGGACACCGATGCTTTGGTAGCACATTGTGACTATATGTCACCAAAGTGGTTTAGCACCACCAAGTGTTTTGGTAACACATTGTGACTACGGTCACCAAAGTGGTTTGGTACCACATGGGGTAGACAAAGGCGTTTGGTTGGCTAGGTTGGGCACACGATACTCTGCATAATTAATCTGTTATATGTTGTGTATGAAATGTTGTATTAACTTAGGGAAGGGTTACATCTTTGAGTCTTGGTGACTCACCTTCTCCTTTAACATTTTTCAGTGTGACTCGTAGGTGGCGGTTGAGGAGCCGGTTGGACTCGAGGTGGCCATGCGGTGGATTTAAATTTATAGAACTTTAAATTTGGTTATTTTTACTGTGGTTGTAATAAGGCCTCCAAAAACTCTATTTGTGTTTTTTTTGATGTTGGATGTTTACTTTAAACTATATTATTAAATTGAACTAAAATCACATGTTTTCTTAAGTTAACACGAAAAAGTTTAATCGTGCCATCGGGCACACTTGAAACTGGTATAACAATCGGACTTAATTAAATTTCCAAATTAAATCTAAGGGTAGCTTTGGCAAGATAACCGAAAACGAGAAGTTTTCAATAAAAATTAAATAGGTATCGAAATGGTGTTCACAAGGTTTTTCTCCGTAACAAATCAAATTCGGTCGTAATGTTTGGGCCGGGTTTGGGTTGTTCTGAGAATGGTATCGAGCCAGTTCAAAGCTCTTTGTGGGGCCCAAGGCCCAAAAATGTTTTAATAGGCCTTTTGAATTGTTTTTGGGTTTTAAGCAGCATGGCCCGAGTCTCCGGCACCGATCCGCCCAGGTAAGTACATCTAAACCTCTTGGTGAATCATATTTTGTAGAAGGGTAGGAAGCATGGAACGTAGATAGATTTATAGGACTTGGACCCTAAGGTTAGATTACTCAAACACAAACGAAGCATAAGATTTAAAGAACTAAACCAACCTATGACTTAGTCAATGAGCTAGGTGTGGTAACCCACATGCATGTCTAGGATTGGATCCGGAGAGCACAGTATTTAAGCGAGTCCTCGTGACTCACCTCCTCTTCGCAGTATCCTGCAGTGCGTAGCTTCCTGGTTCACCCTAACTCGAGAGGGCTCGGTGGTGTGGTAACCTCAGTGCGCATGTCTAGAAAGGTTCAAAGGTGAGAGCTTGGTATTTAAGCGGTCCGCGTGACCCACCTCCTCTTCACTCGAATTACGCACAGTGCGTAGCTTTGGTTCACCCCGACCGGGAAGGCTCGGTCATAGGCTAAACACAATGATTAAAACCCGAAAAGGGAATTAGCCTTGTTTTTCAAAATAGAACGAAACAACAAGCCCTAATGTTTTCAAAACTTGTCCAATAACTCTCTTAAACCTTAGAACATTACTTTTACAACGTTTTCTCGAAAAACTTGACTTGTGAAAAATTACAGAATACCCTTAGGAGTAAAATTACCAAAATGCCCCGACCCATAAAATATTAATTCGACGGTTTTGCCCAAAAATTTCAACTATTTTACAAATATTCAATAACTTAGCTTTGGAAATCATCAACCAAAATATTTTGGTTCTGAAAATTACGAAAATACCCTGTAGGAAAAAGCGAAAATACCCACAGGTTAGAAATGGGCGTAAATGTCCGATGAGTGAATAGGTATGGAAAGTATTAAGGAATGGATGCATGAACTTCTTTGTGTGAACTAGGATAGGAAAGCTGAAACATTGTTTGCTCGAAAGAATCTCTCGATTAAATCTTATCCATAAAATTTCTTCATGAGTAATAAAGTGAAACAAATGCTAACGCATAAAATTTTTCTTAAATCGATTAAAAGCGCGTAGATAGAATGAGTTCTAGAGGACGTGGGCCGCCGTGGACGTGGTAGGGGTAGGATGATGGTGTCTGAACCCGTCAGTCGGGACAAGGTTCGAGAAAATGAGGTACCACTGCCACCACCACCTCCTACTTTTAGAGCCGAGGCGGAGCCGAGCGCACGGTGGCGAGTCGGTGCTCGCAAGTCGTGTGTTGCGAGTCTTGGAGATGGTGGTCAAATGGTGGAAATGTAGGAGCTCGGAAATCGTCCCCGGCGACTCGATCTAACGGAGCGGAGGTATTCCGAGGTGTGTCGAGTGGCACCCGGTCTGTGGAATCTTGGCCGAGTCAACCAAAAAGAATCATGGATGACCTTGACTTTGACCGAGGAAGAAAAAAGCCGAAAAGGCGGTGTCGCTAAAGGATGAAGCGTGCTCGGTGGTGGCTTACTGTTCGAGATGGGGCTACAGCAGATGATTTGACTTGGGAGTATTTGAACCACCTATCGTAAAAGTATGTGGGCATCGGCTACACCGACCTTGAGAGAAAGGCTTTTCGGGATTAGTGCAAGGAACTAAGTCCGTGTCGTAATATGAGGCGGAATTTCTAAGGTGTTGAGTAGATATGCGAGAGGCATCGTGTCTCATCGAACATGAGCGCCGTGGTCCGCTTTGAGGACGGACTCAGAGATGATTTAAGGTTCTTGATTGCCCCACAAAGAAGTTCGTGAGTTCTCATCTCTAGTGGAGAAGGCTAAGGTAGCCAAGGAATCAAGGAGGCCGTGAGGCGTAACTATAGTAAGAACAATCGGAAGAGAAGTTTTGGGTCACCGGATCAGCGGAAGTGCTCGAGAAAAAGGCTAGGCCAAGTGGGCCCAATTAGGCGACAAGGCCCACGATCGCTAATCGGAGGCCGACTCGGTCTGCAATCGCCGTGGAAAGACCCATTGGGGAGGTTGTTGGACCGGTGACAAAGGATGTTTTGAGTGTGGGTCTTTGGAGCATCGCGTCGAGAGATTGTCCCCGAAACTAGCTAAGAAGCGACCGGAGGCGAACCGTGCTCGGGATAGAAATGTAGGACCACGGAGGGTCGTGGTAATGGCAGAGAGAAACAACGGTCCTAACCGAGGTCGTGGAACTCAAGGCGAGGGTTCGAGCAACACGAGAGGCTAGGCGGCTGGCTTAGTTTTACGCAATGAGGTGTCGCGAAGAAGGTGACGCACCGGATGTCATAACCTAGAGTGCGTTTCTAATTTTTGGTTTTCCTTATGTTGCATTGATTGATGTGGGCTCGACGCACTCGTACATTGCTAGTAGTGTGGTAGGAACTATGGACCTAAACTCTGAAACTGCTTCTAGGGAGATGACTGTAGTTAGCCCCTTAGGTCACTCCGTAGTCGTAGATAGACTTTATAGAGGCGTACCCCTAGAACTTCAAGGGGTAGTATTTGTAGCTGATCTAATGGAACTACCGTTTGGGGAGTTCGATTTGATCCTTGGTATGGATTGGTTGGTTAAGTACCAAGCGAGTTTGGATTGCGCGGCTAAGCGCATGGTCCTTAAGACGGTTGAAGGTGATAAGGTGGTTATGATAGGAGATAGAAGGAATTATCTATCCAATGTAGTGACTGCCTTGAAGGCTGAAAAGATGGTCAAGAAGGGTTGTGAGGCGTATTTGGTTCAAATCTGTGCTTTGGAAGTTAAGGGGTTAGTAGTTGGAAAGGTCCGAACGGTTGGGGAATTTGCTGATGTATTCCCAGAAGAACTTCCGGGTTTGCCTCCGGATCGAGAAGTCGAATTCGGTATAGACTTGCTACCTGGAACGGCACCTGTGTCCATAGCACCATACCGAATGGCACCAAAGGAATTGGTGGAGCTAAAGGTTCAAATTCGTGAGCTCTTGGATAGAGGGTTTATCGACCAAGTATATCTCTCGTGGGGAGCACACTGTGTTGTTTGTCAAGAAGAAGGGCGGTTCTATGCGGATGTGCATCGACTACCGTCGATTGAACAAGTTAACGATCAAGAACAAGTATCCGTTGCCTCGGATTGGCGACTTGTTTGATCAAGCGAAGGGTGCCTCGGTGTTTTGAAGATTGACCTTAGGTCGAGATATCATCAATTAAAGGTGAAGGAGGCTGATGTTCACAAAAGCGGCATTCGAACTTCGGTATGGGCATTTCGAGTTCTTGGTGATGCCATTCGGGTTGACTAATGCGCGGCGGTATTTATGGACTTGATGAATAGAGTTTTCCAGCGAAGACTTGGACCAGTTCGTCGTGGTGTTCATAGACGACATATTGGTTTATTCAAAGACGTAAGAGGAGCATGACAAGCATTTACGGATAGTTACGCAAGTATTGAGGGGAAGCGAGTTATATGCCAAATTCGGTAAGTGTGAATTTTGGCTTAGGGAAGTGGCTTTCTTAGGTCATGTAGTGTCACCAAGGAATTAGAGTAGACCCTCGTAAGGTTGAAGCGGTATTGGAGTGGAAACCACCTGGGGCGGTGGGTGAAATACGAAGTTTTACGGGTTTAGCAGGTACTATCGGAGATTCGTGGAAGGATTCTCTCTAATAGCAGTGCCAGTTAACTAAGTTGCTAAGGAAAGGTGTCCCATTTGTATGGAATGAGAAGCGACAAGAAAGCTTTGATAAGTTAAGGAAGATTTTGTGGAAGCTCGGTTTTGTGTGCGACTGAAGCGGAAAGTTATTCACGGTTTATTGTGATGCATCTCACACCGGTTTGGGATGTGTGTTGATGCGAGATGGGAAGGTAGTAGCCTATGCATCCGTCAATTAAGACCGCATGAGGTTAACTACCCAACTCACGACTTAGAGTTAGCGGCGCGTCGTCTTCGCTCTGAAGATATGGAGACATTACTGTATGGAGAGAAGTCGATGGTCTACACGGATCACAAAAGCTTGAGGTACCTTCCGACTCGAAGGATCCGAATCTGAGACAGCGTCGGTGGATTGAACTACTAAAGGACTACGATTGTTCGATCGAGTACCATCCAGTAAGGCTAATGTGGTAGCCGCGCATTGGCCCTAAGGTTGTGATGGACTTAAGGGCAATGTTCGCTCGGTTGAGTCTATATGATGATGGGAGTCTTTTGGCGGAACTCCAAGTAAAGCCAACTTGGATTGAGGAGATTAAGGAAAAGCAGTTAGTGGATGAAGGCTTGAGAGCTAAGAGGGTACAAGTTCAAGATGGTGGTTTGGAAGGGTACAGCTGTCTAGTGATGGAGTGCTTTGTTTTCAAGGGCGAGCTTGTATGCCAAGGGATCTGAGAATTAAGGCGAAAAATTCTCCAAGATGCACATAGCAGCCCATACGCTATGCATCCTGGGGGAAGCAAGATGTATGGAGATTTGCGAAAACAGTTCTGGTGGCCGGGGTTGAAGCGTGAGATAACGGAGTTCGTAGGGAAGTGTCGACGTGTCGCCAGTGAGTTAAGTGAACATCGGTCACCATCGGGACTACTTCAACCGATAAAGATCCTCAATGGAAATGGGAGAGGATCACCATGGATTTTGTTAGTGGGCTACCCTTACGCCCACCAAGAAGGATGCAGTTTGGGTAATTGTGGATCGCCTGACTAAATCAGCTCACTTCATGCCGGTGAGAATGGATTACTCACTCCAGAAGCTAGCGAAGCTGTATGTGGGTGAAATAGTGAGGTTGCATGGCGTGCCAGTGTCGATTATCTCGGATAGGGATCCCGATTCACGTCAAGGTTTTGGAAAGCGTTGCATCAAGCTTTGGGTACACGTTAGATTTCGATGACGGCTTTCCATCCACAATCGGCCAGACAAATCGGAAAGGGTGATCTGATTTTAGAAGACATGTTAAGAGGTGTGTCTTGGATTTTAGTGGTAGTTGGGAGGAGTACCTACCATTAGCGGAATTCGCTTATAACAATAGTTATCAAGTGAGTATTCAAATGGCTCCATACGAGGCCCTATATGGACGAAAGTGTCGTACTCCTACATGTTGGGCCTGGAGTTGGGAGAAAGACAAGTTACGGGTCCAGAATTGGTAAAGAGACGGAAGACAAAGTCAAGGTGATTCGGTCTCGTCTCAAGGAAGCATCGGATAGGCGAAAGTCTTATGCCGATCTTAAACGCAAGGAAATGGAGTGCTGTTGTGGGAGATAAAGTCTTTACGAAAGTGTCGCCTTGGAAAAAGGTGTTGAGATTTGGACGGAAAGGAAGTTAAGCCCAAGGTTCATCGGGCCATATCTTGTTGTGAAGCGAGTAGGACCGGTGGCTTATCGGCTAGAGCTGCGACAGAATCGAATCGATTCATGGCGTATTTCATGTATCAATCTTTGAGACGGTATCGGTCGAGATCCTTCGCGTTGTGCCAATAGCGAGAGATTGAGGTGAACTTCGGATTTATCTTTTGAGGAAGAACCGGTTCATTGTAGAGCCGAGATGTGAAAGTTCTCACGAAGGAAGGCAGTGCCTTTAGTAAAAGTGTTATGGCGGAACCACGGAGTGGAAGAAGCTACGTGGGAGCCCGAGGAGGTGATGCGGCAGCAATACCCCCATCTCTTTTGATCAAGGAATTTCGAGGACGAAATTTATTTTAAGGGGGGTAGAACTGTAACATCCCAAATATGGGGTTATTTGGAATTTGATTATTTTCTTGTTATGAACTGCTGTGATATTATTAATGGAATAATAGAGCTTAATTTAAGGCTTTGAGTGTGCCCGGTTTGATAGAAAAAAAAAATTTCAGTTTTTAATTTTAAAAGAAGGGAGCCTTAGCAAGTGGGTGTTATAAGAATAAATGTGGGTAATTTAACACTAATTAGGCCTTGGATAAGTGGCAAAGCAAGCCCACTTAAGAGCTAGCATGTGACGCCACATCAAGAGGAAGGGAGAGCCTTGGTTCGAGTCACAAGGATCCCTCTTTTTGCATTATGGATGGACGGCACATGTGGAGAGTTTTTCTCTCCTTTAATTCTTTTATTTTGGATAATAAAGGGTTTATTATTATAATGATAATAAGAGGATAAAGAAGATATTAGTTGGATTATTATTGGATTAAGAGGGGATTAATTCAATTAAGTTTGAATTAAATTGAATGGGTGGCTTGGAGCAAAATAAGGTAATGGTAGAATTTTAAACTCCTTGGTGGAGTAGTGTGGACGGCAATGCTACTAGAAGGGTGCCGAATGTCTATAAAAGGAGCAACCTAGCACCATTCTCTTCTTTTTCTTCATTTTGCTACTTAGAAATCTCTTAAGCCCTCTTCATTCTTCTTTTATTTTTTTTTTCTTCCAGCCTCCCAAACCCCTTTAGCCGAAACTTCTATTCCCTCTCATCTCCATTATTTTCCTTCCTTCAATAAGCCGAATACACCCCCCCTTGAAGTGCCGAATCTCACACTCCTCCTTGGCGGCGTGGTTAGCCGAATACTAAAGGAAGTATAAGACCTGCGAAAGTTAGCTTTCAATCGGTTTGAGGAAGGTAAGAAGGGACATAGCCGAATGGTTTTGTTATTCTCTTTTATGATTACATCGATTTAAGCATGGGGAAAACAGAGTCCGGCATGCAGGTGATAGTTGGCTTATCTTTTGTCTAAACCGAAATGTTGTAGGGACTCTGAGATATTTGGAATCAAAGCGATCAAGGCTCCATCTTCTACCAACCGAATTTGGTAAGTGTAGGTAAGGCTTATATTGGTATTTAAAAGCGAAGGCTATGGTTATTAGTGCTATTAATTGACTAAGTGAAGTTTGTAACCAGATTCGCAAGTCGGACGCTAAGACTAGTATTCAAAGCGGTAGGTAAGGATTGGGTTCAAGCAATAACCCTAAAAGGATTATTTGGTTTGGCCGAATGGCCCATATCACTAACACTATCTTGGCCGAATATAGGGGCTAGTGGATCTAGGGTGGCCAACGCGTTCCTTTTCGGGATTTAGACTTCTCATCAACATCGTGTGTACATACACACTTATAGCGATTAATGTTGTGTTATATATATTTTGTATGTAAATCGCTTGATGTAGATGCGATTGGTACCTTAACGGTACAAGTGAGGATCCCGGTAAGTCTCTGTGGATATGAGATTACTTTAATGCTTTTGGGAAGCATGGTTTATTGATACATGTGATGAATGCATGAGATCTGTTGTTAACTGTTTACCTACTATGGGCTATATGAGAGGAGGGGGCAGTGATGTTTCGTCTTGACGAGCACCGGTGTTTTAGTAACACACTTGTGACTATATGTCACCGAGAGGTTTGGTACCTCAAGAGGTTTGGCACCTCATAGCGACTTGTCCCCGTGGGTTAACACCACCGTGGGTTGGCCCCACCGAGATATGGGATCGTGCGCGGTGATTTGGTATCACACGATGGGTTGGCTCCATCACCCGATTTGTGTCTACGGACACCAGTGCTTTGCAGCACATTGTGACTATATGTCACCAGTGGTTTGGCACCACCACCGTGTTTTGGTAACACATTGTGACTACGGTCACCAATGGTTTGGTACCACATGGGGTAGACAAAGGCGTTTGGTTGGCTAGGTTGGGCACACGATACTCTGCATAATTAAGCTCATTATATGTTGTGTATGAAATGTTGTATTAACCGGGAAGGGTTACATATCGAGTCTTGGTGACTCACCTTCTCCTTTAACATTTTTCAGGTGACTCGTAGGTGGCGGTTGAGGAGCCGGTTGGACTCGAGGTGGCCATGCAGTGGATTTAAATTTATAGAACTTTAAATTTGGTTATTTTTACTGTGGTTGTAATAAGGGCTCCAAAAACTCTATTTGTGTTTTTTTTGATGTTGGATGTTTACTTTAAACTATATTATTAAATTGAACTAAAATCACATGTTTTCTTAAGTTAACACGAAAAAGTTTAATCGTGCCATCGGGCACACTTGAAACTGGTATAACAATCGGACTTAATTAAATTTCCAAATTAAATCTAAGGGTAGCTTTGGCAAGATAACCGAAAACGAGAAGTTTTCAATAAAAATTAAATAGGTATCGAAATGGTGTTCACAAGGTTTTTCTCCGTAACAAATCAAATTCGGTCGTAATGTTTGGGCCGGGTTTGGGTTGTTACAGAGTATTTAGATGTGTCTTTGGGTCATGAATCATGAATTATGTTGAATGGAATTGGAGTATGTATGTTTGCAATGTAGGGTGGCAAAGGGCTTGGTAGATATCCTTCTAATTTTCTACATGGGTAGACACACGCCCGTGTGTCTAGACCGTGTGAGCGGCACGGCTAGCACATGGGCGTGTGCCCAGGCCGTGTGAAGTCTGCACCATGCACTTGGAATTTAAATCGCCACACGGTTGAAACACACGGGCGTGTGTGTCGGCCGTGTGGATTAGTCAGAATGCCAAGGTTTGGCACACGGGCCAAGGCCACGGGCGTGTCAAGGCCGTGTGAAATTAGTCAGTTCGACCACGGGTGGTAGACATAGGCATGTCTTAGGGGCACACGGGCGTGTCTCTAGACTCACACGGGCGTGTAACCCCTGTTTTGTTGAAATGTTTCTCGAACGTGTAAATGTCCCCGGAATAGTTCCAATACCTCTCGGAAGTATGTTTAGGGCCTCTTAGGCCAAGTATAAGTAAGTGATGGGTTTAAACGAGACTTTGTAACCCTATTTGAGATGTTTAAGCAAGATTAGTTAGGTAATGCCTCGAACCCTGTCCCGATTTGAAGACGGGTAAGGGGTGTTACATGCCCTCCCACTCGTCAATTTGTAGCTCCACTCCTCATGCTGCTCCCACAGTCAGGACATCTTCGGAATTTACCGTCTTGATCTTCCTATTCAATTTTCTGATCGAAAGACCAAGTTTGACAGCAGCTTTCTCTTATATGAATAGATTTGATACTCTTGTATCAACAAGAGCACTTTTTCTCTGGCCTGCGATGTTGATGTCAACAAATATCAACCCTTCATGCATGTTATTCCTCTTCGTAGGAGTGAGTATCATTGACCCAAGCGTTGAAGCCTTACTCTCATCAGGCTCCAGTTTTTCTTCTTTACTAATCACGAACAGCTTAGATCGCTCTGGATAGTCCTGCATCCTATGTGGACCACTAAAAAGAAGCACTTCATTTGCTTTTTCTCACTCTCTTTGCCCCTCTAGGCTTCGACACCATGGATGGTTGAACCAAGCCTCATAGGCGCTTTTTCTGGCTCACCATGTAACACCCCTAACCCGTAACCGTCACCGGAATAGGGTTAAGAGGTATTATCAATCATTTCATAACATTTAACTTCATTCCACACCAAAACATAGCAATTCACATTCATATAGTCCCTTAAATAGGTCAACGAGACCTTAATCATGCATTAGAAATGGGTCGAGACTAAACCAAACACATACGAGAATTTTTGAAAATTAAGCATTTTTCAAAGCTACAGAGGTCACACGCCCGTGTGGGTAGGCCGTGTGCCTCACACGGCCTCAGACACACCCCTGTGTCCAAGCCATGGAAAAACAAGGCATACATACTGACTTGTCCACACGGCCTAAGACACGCTCGTGTGCCTCACCCGTGTTCGACACTGACTTGTACCACACGGCCAGTCACGCGCTCGTGTGTCTAGCCCGTGGTCGAGTCTGACTTATTTCAATTTGTAAACTCGAAAGACACGATCGAGCCACATGCTCGTGTGCTCAACTGTGTGGGCAATTATAGGCTATTTACAAGGCCAAACTTGCCACCCACACTTAGGATCACCTACAAGCATCAAACCATATGCATTTATACCTCATATGGCAACCAAAACATATCAATATATGCACCAATTAATCATCAACTAAACCATTTATTTCTATACTCAATTACATCCCCCAATAAGTCCATCTAACATACCAATTTCACATCCCAAATCATATAAGTCAAACATCATATAATTCATACCACAAGTTCACATTTAAACCACCATTCTTATCAACCAATTTAAGCATGAGACATACCATATCCATTTTCTCTACTCATACCATATTTATCATTCACATAACTCACACATATGAACCAACATCATTCAATTTCCAAACCATATCATATGGCAAGATGTACACTTCAAAACATGCCATAATCACTAGCCTATACGTGCCATATACCAAATATATACAACTTGCAAGAGTACCAAAATAGAAAGCCGATAGTGTGATTGAGTCATTGACAATTCCCGGATCTGAGCTAGCTTTAAATACACTGTAAATCAGAGAAACACTTCACACAGTAAGCTTTAAAGCTTAGTATGTAACATCCCGAAATTGGGCCTAGGAGAATTGGGCCCAATGAGCCTTGGGCGTAGTAGCGTTTAAAATTTTTGAGAACAAGAGAACGACTTGTTGGACCTATTAGGTGAGTGATTTTGAAAGGTTAGGGGGCTTCTATGAAGTCCCGAGATTAAACTTGAGCTTTAGGAAAATTTTGGTTTTAGGTGAAAAAAACCCTGGGAGTTGTTAGGTAGGCTTTAAGAATAAAATGTGGAGAAAAATGACACAAGTGGAGGTGTGGTGTAGTGGCAAAGTGACGCCACTTAGAGGCAAGGGAGTGACACCACAGGGAAGGAAGGAGGTCCAAGGTTCAAGTCTTGGCTCTTGCATTTTGATTTTCTTTTTAAATGAACTTAGACTTTAGCCCATAGATTTATATTTAGTTGCGCATGGTTTAAGACACAAGAGGAGCTTGTGGCCAAGTGGTTAGCGGTGTGGATTATGCTACAAGGAGCACAGGTTCGAATCTCATGAAAAGCAAGGGAGTATTTATTTTGCGAATTGGACACAAAGAGTTTGAGTTGGATTTAAACTCTCTTGACGAAGGGATCCCACATCGGAAAGATACAAAGAAGGAAGGTGAGAAGCTAGCTATATATAGAGCATTCTATGATAGGAGGAAGGATACCTTGGAGGCGTTTGGGCACGAGGAGTGGTCGAGGCGGATTAGCACCGCATTCCTATCGTGTGTAACTCTCTACTCTAGTTGTAGAGCGGCAAATGCCGGCGTCGCCACCACGGCAATAGTAGCCACACGAGCGTGCAAACGCACGTGTGGGGCTTCGACGCGATAGTTGAGGCCATCAGTAGTATTCTTGTGGGTTGAGGCTGCTTAGGCCACGATGGGCCGAAGTGGGCCCGTGGGCCCAATTGAATAAAATGTATGATGGTGTAGTATATAGTGAAGTAGACTAGGTAAATCTCATATACGTGGCTAGATTTGTGTTAGGTGGGCCACACGAGCGTGTGGGCCCGAATGGGCCGAAATTGGGTTTTAGGCCCAATAGTCCGGTACGATCGGAAATGGTAGTTGAGTCGCTCGAGGCGACATTAGGCCTTTGAAAAGGCCATTGCAGGTGAAAAATTACTGAAATACCTTTGGTTTACAAAATTACTAAAATACCATTGGTTTACAAAATTACTAAAATACCCTTGGTTTACAAAATTTTTTAAATACCATTGGTTTACAAAATTATCGAAATACCCCCGGTTTGTGAAATTACCGAAATACCCTCGGTTTGCAAAATTACCGAAATACCTCTGATTTGCAAAATTACAGAAATACCCTCGATTTGAGAAATTACTGAAATACCTCGGTTTGCAAAATTACTGAAATACCCCGATTTGTGAAATTACCAAAATACCCCTAGTTTGAGAAATTACTGAAATACCCCCAAGGGGTGAAATTACTGTTTTACCCCTAAACAACAAAATGACCGTTGTACCCTCGTGGTAGTACTAGCGTTGTTTGTGTTAATTGTATGATTGATTATGTTTGAGATGCGTTGCATACATGGATTGGTTATGAGTAGAATTACCGAACTACCCCTGTAGGGTAGAATTACCGAAATACCCTTATAGGGTAAAATGACTGATTTGCCCTTGTAGGTAAATGATCGACTTGTGCAATGAGTTGTCTAATTTGGCTGTGGTTGTATGACTGATATGCTTTTATTACATGTTTAAATAATTGTTACTGAGCATGGCCATTTTGCATACACGTGTAATGATTGAGCATGACATACACGACATATTGCATGGGGTTGGGATTATTAATACGGAGGAAGTGCTAATAGGATCGCATGGTCGCTTGACGACTGTGGATCCACCGAAAGCTTTATAGCCACCGCAGGATTTTTAGCCACCGAGTAGCCATGCTGCACCGATAATGTTACTAAGGGCTGTGTGCCATTAATATGGCTTCGTGCCGTAATTATGGGCTTTGTGCCAATACCGAAGGCTCTGTGCCGATATTATGGCTTTGTGCCAATCGTATTTACCGTGGCTATCTGCCTAACTTATATATCGATGACTCTGTTTCGATCATATTTACCCAAGGCTGTGTGCCGATTATATTACCGTCGCTGATGGCTATGTGCCAAATATAATATAGTCACTGATGGCTTTGTGCCAATTGTAATACCGCTACTGAAGGCTTTTTAGCCACCGAGTAGCTATGCTGTACCGATAAGTTAGTGCCACAACCGGTGCTACATAAGGAGTGTAGGGATGGGTGGGTCGATTAAATCCCCACAGGAGTGTAGGGTTGGGCAGAGACGGAGTGCAGGGTTGGTATGGGCATTAACGTATTGCATATCTGGATTATATTACTGAGATGGGCTTAGGCCCCGATTTATATGTATGACATGTGACATTTGACTTGGGTTAAGGCCCAACCGAGGCTATTTTGGGCTAATGCCCAATTGCCACCGTTACTTTAATGGGCTTGGGCCCGAACTGTTTTGATGCATGTTCTTATAGATTTTGTTCGTAAGGGGAACTACACACTGAGTTTTCGTAAACTCACCCCCTCTTTTTAATTTTTCTTAGGTAATCCTCAGTGGCGGTTCGACGTCTCTGGAGGACTCAGAGGTGGCCACACTACGAGCAGTTTTGGACTTTAGTATTTTACTTATTTTTAACTTGGGTTAATATTTTGTAATAAGGCCGCTTTAACTTTAAATTTGGTATTTTATTTGGTTTAGCTTTTAATATGATACTGCCTATTATTCTTAAATGTTTAATACGGGATTTTCCTAAACCCTTAATAACTATTTTCCAAAATGTTAACAAAACGATAACAAGTGAATACATAATTAAACTCGAAATTTTTAACAAACGCGCAATTTTTAAACAACCCTTTTATGTGACATGCCGGATCTGGTCGTAACGTTTTGACCGGGTTTGGGGTGTTACATTTAGTGGTATCAGAGCCTAGGTTACAAAACTCGGCTGTGGATTGGGTTTTCAAAATTGAATTTCTGAAAGTATTGTTTCAAAAAGGATTTAAAATATTTAAAGTTCTGAAATTATATTGACCGATTTTTGAAAGTGTGGTACAACGAGTCTCCGGCGTCGAATCTGTAAGTTTCCTGACCTTATACTCTGTTATGTGCTGTAATGACTGTATTTTTGGTATTTATTTTGTATGTGTTTTGTTTGGATGTGATGTTTGGATATAGAAATTGGTTGCGTATAAGATATCTGTCTGCTTTAATGGTTAGGTGTTTTGAGTCTGTGTAGGGAGTTCCAAATTCTTGTTAAAATGTGATAGGGATATTAGAATCAGAGTACGCAGCGGTAGCGTAGTGGGGTAGTTGTTACACGACTACCCTGTTAGCTGGAAATTTCGGGGACGAAATTTTTAAGGAGGGTAGATTTGTAACATCCCAGAATTGGGCCTAGGAGAATTGGGCCCAATGAGCCTTGGGCGTAGTAGCGTTTAAAATTTTTGAGAACAAGAGAACGGCTTGTTGGACCTATTAGGTGAGTGATTTTGGAAGGTTAGGGGGTTCTATAAAGTCCCGGGATTAAACTTGAGCTTTAGGAAAATTTTGGTTTTAGGTGAAAAAAACCCTAGGAGTTGGTAGGTAGGCTTTAAGAATAAAATGTGGAGAAAAATGACACAAGTGGAGGTGTGGTGTAGTGGTAAAGTGACGCCACTTAGAGGCAAGGGAGTGACACCACAGGGAAGGAAGGATGTAACACCCTAAAATTCAAGTATCGATTTATTGCATGTTTTGGTGTTTAGTTTATGAAGGAAAAATTTTCTTATTTCTTTTTGTGCCTATTATAGTCCTGAAGAAGAGTATAGAATTATTCGGGTATGGAATAATTTTTTTATAGTTTGAGAATTTATTGAAGTGGAGCAAGTGGCATTGACACTTAAGTTAAATTAAGTGTTAAATAGTAGCATAAGATGAGTAAATGGCAAGGTGGTGTTGGCGCATGGGTTATAGCTTGAGGAGAGTGGTTCAATCCCTTGGATGGCATTTTGACAACTTTTATTTTGCTCTTCTATGGTAAGTGTCGGCCAAGCTTATTTATGGTAAGTGTTGACCTTGTTATTTTGGTTAGTATATCATAGGAATAAGGTAAGAGTGAATTTTTGGTAGGGAATCAAGAAAATATGGAAAGATATGGAGACATAGGGCAAGTATCAAGGAAAGTGTTTTGGAAACAAATTCATGGTCATTTGACCAATGAATTTGGACGGCAATATGGCTAGGGGGAAGGTTGGCTGAATTTTGCTAGTAGTTGGCTAGGATTAGGAGTTTGTTTTGGTTATTCCTAGCATTTTATGCAAAGGTTTGCAATTCTCTTTTCAACCTTTCTCCCTTGGCCGAAATTGAGCTTTTGGTAAACCTTAATCTTTTGACCATTTGGTCATTTTTGCATATCACACTAGTACTCTTTTGTTTGCTTTGTCATAGTGCCGAAATTGCTAACACCAAAAGGACCATTCTTTTTCCTTCTCTTTTTCCCATTGTCGAATGTACCTTGCTTCTTATCACATCTTTTTCTTTCTCTTCTCCTTTTCTTTGAAAACCGAATCCTCATCATCATCTTTTTCTTCCATCTTTTAGTTCTTTCTTTTATTTCTTTTCAATCAAAATTTTCTCCATTAATTCTCTCATGGCCGAATGTTGATGTACCCATAGCCGAATCATTTTTCTATTTTCTTTGGTCTTATAGCCGAATCCTCCATCTTGCACAAACATCTTTCTCAATCATCTCTTCTCAACCGTGGACAATAGGTAAGGATTCTTTTTAGTTCTTGTTAGTTATAGTTGTCATGGCCGAATCTTGATAAGGGGTATAAAGGCTTCTTAGATCTAAATAAACGTTCGTTCTATTAACGTTTTTATTCGTTATACTTTAGTGCAATAGTGGAAGATCGGAACTCAAGTGTTCGTGAGTATCATAAAATGATTTGTTCGATTCTCATTTTTGGAACAAGGATCTTTGTGGTAAGCAAATTTCACCCTTTAACCCTTAGTCATATTTCGATGTAATATTAGATTGGATTAACGATCTTTTGTCTTTGAAGACAATCAAAATAGGGAAGAAAAGGGCGGTGAATAGTGTTCGGAAGAGGGGTGGTTCCATTATTCCCCCTAAGTATAAACAAAGGACTGTTTCAGCAATCCGGGATTTCCAACCAGGTTGTGGATGTTCATCCGAGGAGAATCAACTGTTTGAAGTAGTTCGTACTCCCAAACCATTATTTGTTCGTGGATTTGATTCGGTTGACGAACCATCAATCGGGGAGAAACCGCAAGTAGAAGTAGTTCGAAAATCCGAGGGTAAAAGTTAGATCGTTAATTTCTAAGATTGATTTCGTTAATAAAATATAGTGATTCTAATTATCGTGATATGTATAGGTGTTGACGAGCGGGAAAGTCTAGTTCTCACTATAACCAGGTGTGTAACTTCACACTTATCTTTCGGGTTAGATACTAAACAGTAAGTATTATGATAAATCGTAAAAATGGCCAAATCAAAAATGTTGTAGTAATAAGTACTTTTGTGTAAATCCATAAAACTGCTAGATCGATAAATTGGGCCATAAAACTGCTAGATCGATAAATTGGGCCATAAAACTGCTAGATCGATAAATTGGGCCATAAAACTGCTAGATCGATAAATTGGGCCATAAAAGCGCTAGATCGATAAATTGGGTCATAAAGCGCTAGATCGATAAATTGGGCCATAAAGCGCTAGATCGATAAATTGGGCCATAAAAGTTTGCTAGATCGCTAATGGGCCGGAAACCCTCTAGTTCGAGATATGGGCCAAAGTTTAATACTATATTGTTAATAGGCCCAAATGAAAGGTTTTATTAAAAACTCATTTGTATTATGGGTTACTTGATAAATTATTTATGTTTAAAGTTTGTTATTCATACATAAATGCATGGGTTGGAATTTGATGAAGAGAAGAAAGGCTGTGGCCACGTGATCTAGTTCGGTGGCTCTGCCACAAAATTTTGGCTTAATGCCTCTAGTTCGGTGACTATGTCACAATCTAGTTCGGTAGTGCACTACAATATTATTTAAAAGGCTAAATGCCTACGATTGGTGTGTTTGGCGGGGTGGGTTGACTTGATCCCCACACAGTGTCTTTGGTTGAGTGCGGGGTGTGTAGCGGATGGAAATTAGGCTTGGTTGGGAAATTCATTTTACATGCATTTTATATATTTTATTTCATTTTATATTGTTAAAATTTGTAATTGGGCTCAAGCCCAAATTAATGCCTTGATGGTCCAGCCCAATAATGGTGGTAAGTGAGTTACACACTTTGAGTTCTTTGTAACTCACCCGTTTTATTATCCATCTCGGTAATGGAAATTGATGTGGACTTGGGCCGAGATGACATGGTGGAGGCCATACTACAAGCTTGGGTTTCATAAACTATGAACTTATTTAAGTTACTTATTTTAATTACTATTTTGGGTATGATGTAATAAGGCCTCTAATTATGTTTTTATGGATTTTTATGTGTGGATGGATTTAATTTTATTTTAAGACTCTTAATATGGGCTTATGTTAAATCTATAAAGTTTTCTTAAAAATATTGTGTTTTATAAAAATTTTGGACACCTAAATTACTTTTCAATTTCTTTCAAATTCTTTTAAAACTACGTTAAGGTTTTGACTAATATATATATGAGATTTCAAACAAGTATTTTTCTTAATTCATAATCATTGTACTTAGTTTTTATCAAACCTTATTTCTAAAGGTTTTGCATTTCTGTTTTACTTAAGTCATTAGAGAATTTTGGATGTTCGTTCGGTGTAACAAACCAAATCTCGTCTTAACGCATAGACCTGGTTTGGGGTGTTACATTTAATGGTATCAGAGCTAGTTTCAAAACTCGGCTGTGGTTTGGGTTCAACAAAGATATTTGTTTGAGAAACAACTCAAATTTCTAGACTTTTTGATTTAAAGGTAGTATGGCACCATGAGCATTCCGCGCCAAGTCAAGTAAGTATTTGTATATTGATCGTTTATTATCATTGTGATATGATCATAAGAAACACTCTAGAACTTCTAGTTTTAGGTGTTGAAAATCGTAGAGATTGAGACAATAGGATATGGTTGCGAAAACAACTCTATCTCTTTTTATATCATAAAATATCGTTAATAAACACCGAAATAGTATTCCGATTCATAAAACTCATAATCGAGTTAAATCACCACTATGAGCACTAGAGGGCGTGGTTGTGGACGCGGTAGGCGTGGCCGTGGTAGAGGACGCAGGTGTTAGGGGTGCAAGCCAAGCGCCGGGTCATATGCCGGAAATGGATGCACTGCGTCGATCGAAAGTGAGACGGGATCATATGATCATATGGAAGAAGATAATGCGGTGACGCGAGCAATGCCTGCGAGTCTTTGAAAGGGTCATTTGGAGCTAGAACCGGGCCAACGGCTCGTGGGTCGATATCGAACGATTGAAATCAAGTGGTGCTGAGGTTTTCGAGAGGTGTCTCGTGTAGCTCCAAATGTCGCTTGAATATTGGCTTGAGGCGGTGGAGCGAATTATGGGCGATCTTGAGTGCACGATGGAACAAAAACTAAGGGCGATGTCCTTGTTAAGGGACGAAGCATACCAATGGTGGCTTACTGTCCGAGAAGGCACTGAAGCTGCATTAGTTAATTGGGAATTCTTTAAAGTTTCCTTCCAAGGGAAATATGTAGGAACGAGTTATGTTGATGCGGAAGGAAGGAATTCTGAATCGGTCCAAGGAATAAGACGATGGCGACATATGAAGTCGGGTTTTTGCTTGAGTCGCTATGCTCGAACAATAGTGGCAACGGATCATGAGCGTTGTGTACGCTTTGAGGATGGCTTGAACGATGAATTGCGGGTTTTAATAGCCCCACAACAAGTTAGAACTTTTGCCACGCTTGTGGAAAAGGCCAAGATAGCCAAAGAGGCTAAGAACTCAAACGTCGAGAATCGGGAGCGAGCTAGAGGCAAGAGAGATATGAAGTATTCGGGTTCTTCAAGAAGGTTTCAAGAGGCCTCGGAATGATGAACCACTCAAGGTAGAACACTGTAGAATCGTGAATCAGTCGAGATTGTGCCGATTGTGGGAAAAGGCATTCGAGAGTCTTTGGAAGAAAACGGGTGCTTGCTATAAATGCGGTCGATGGATCATCAATATAAGAATTGCCCTCGTCGAATGGATACAACTCGTGAAGCTCGTAATCTTGATGCACCACCGGCAAGAGGAATTCAGCAACCACCGAGAGGTCGTGGACCAGTCGTGGTGGTAATGGGGCCGGGCGTGGTCAAGGTGCGGCGGTCGAGGCAATGGTCCTAGAGGCAACACGGATGCAAGACACCCCGGGATTGGTATATGCGATTAGACGCCGTGGCGATGGCAATGCACTGATGTGATAAGCTGCACGCGTTCTTCATTTTTGATGTACTGTTATTGCTTTGATAGATATTGGTTCTACCCATTCGTATGTTGCTAGCACCATATCCGGAAACTTGAATTTAGACTCAAATTTCCGATAGTGAGATGAAGGTAATTAGTCCTTTAGGACGATCGGTGATTGGTAAATAAACTGTTTAGAGATGTGCCCTTAGAAATTCAAGGAGAAATATTTTTGGCGAATTTGATGGAATTGCCTTTTGGCGAGTTCGATATCATTTTGGGCATGGATTGGTTGTTTAAGCACCGGGCGAAATTGGATTGTGCTGAAAAGCGGATGTCAATAAGGACGGTAGAGGATAAAGAAATAATTATGATAGGCGAGCAAAGGAATTACTTGGCAAATGTGGTATCTGCACTTAAGGCAGAAAAGTTGGTGTGGAAAGGGTATGGAGCATTTCTAGCTTTTATTAGTGCTTTGGATGCCAAAGAGTTATCAGTGGAAGATGTGAGAACGGTGAAGGAATTTCCAGATGTATTTCCTGAAGAACTTCCTGGCATACCTCCAGATCGGGAAGTGGAATTTGGTATTGAGCTTTTGCCCGGAACGGCTCCAGTGTCCATTGCTCCTTATAGAATGGCACCGAAGGAGTTGACGGAGCTTAAAGTTCAAATTCAAGAATTGCTAGATCGAGGCTTTATTCGACCGAGTGTGTCTCCGTGGGGAGCACCGGTTTTGTTTGTTAAGAAGAAAGATGGGTCGATGCGTATGTGTATTGACTACAGGCAACTAAATAAATTGACGATCAAGAATAGGTACCCTCTGCCAAGAATTGACGACCTGTTTGATCAATTGAAGGGAGCTTCAGTTTTCTCCAAAATTGATTTGAGATCGGGTTATCATCAGCTTAAGGTGAAAGAAGCGGATATTCACAAGACGGCTTTCCGAACTCGTTATGGACATTATGAGTTTTTGGTGATGCCATTTGGGTTGACCAATGCACCAGCTGCATTTATGGATATGATTAACCGGGTCTTTCAACCATATTTAGACCAGTTTGTGGTGGTATTCATAGATGACATTCTGGTATATTCAAGGAATGAAGAGGAGCATGACTCGCATTTGCGAATTGTATTGCGATTACTTGAGATAATCAACTGTATGCCAAATTCGATAAATGTGAATTCGTTAAGGAAGTGACTTTCTTGGGTCATGTGGTATCAGCCGAAGGAATAAGGGTGGATCCTTGGAAGATTGAGGCTGTATTGGATTGGAAACCACCAAAGTCAGTAGCTGAGATTCGGAGTTTCTTGGGTTTGGCTGGTTACTATAGACGCTTTGTTGAGGGGTTTTCGTTGATTGCTTTGCACCCTAACTAAGCTATTGCGGAAGGAGTACCATATATATGGACCGATAAACAAAGAAGAAAGTTTCAAGAAATTGAAGAAGATTTTAACTAAGCGCCAATATCTTGATTCAACTTGAAGCTGGAAAGGAGTTTATAGTTTACTGCGATGCGTCACACATGGGCTTAGGATGTGTATTGATGCAAAGTGGGAAAGTGGTGGCTTATGGTTCTCGTCAGCTGAGACCGCATGAAGTAAACTATCCTACTCATGACTTGGAGTTAGCTGCAGTAGTGTTTGCTCTAAAGATTTGGAGGCATTACCTCTACGGTGAAAAGTCTATCATCTATACGGATCACAAGAGTCTTAAGTATCTTCTTACTCAGAAGGAATTAAACTTGAGACAACGAAGATGGGTGGAGCTGTTAAAGGATTATGATTTCTCAATCGAGTATCATCCTGGAAAAGCTAATGTGTAAGTAGACGCGTTAAGTCGTAAGGTGGTATCTGATTTGAGAGCAATGTTTGCCCAATTAAGTTTGTACGAGGATGGTAGTCTGATAGCGGAACTTCAGGTGAAGCCTCTGTGGTTAGAGCAAATCAAGGAAAAACAGATATCAGATAAGAAATTGGGACTGTTAATTCAACAAGTTGAAAATGGTGGAATAGAGGATTTTAGCATAAACGCGGAAGATGTGTTATGTTTTCGTGGGAGAATTTGTATGCCTAAGGACTCAGATCTGAGACAAATGATTATACGGGAGGCGCATAGTAGCCCTTATGCTATGCACCCCGGAGGAAATAAGATGTATCGGGATCTTCGTGAACAATATTGGTGGCCAGGGTTGAAGCGTGAGATTTCTGAATTTGTGGGAAAATGTTTAACTTGTCAGCAAGTGAAGGCGGAGCATCAATTGCCGTCAGGATTATTACAACCGGTAAAGATTCCTCTTTGGAAATGGGAGCGGATAACAATGGATTTTGTTAGTGGGTTACCTTTAACACCTACTAAGAAAAACTCCGTTTGGGTAATTGTTGATCGTTTGACGAAGACTGCTCATTTTCTACCGGTAAATGCACGGATTACTCGTTGCGAGTTGGCTAATGCATGCGTATCCGAAATCGTGAGGTTGCATGGGGTACATGTGTCTATTATATCAGATAGGGATCCTAGGTTTACGTCACAATTTTGGAAAGCTTTGCATGAAGCTTTGGGAACAAAGCTAAACTTCAGTACGGCTTTTCATCCTCAGTCAGATGGTCAATCAGAAAGAGTAATTCAGATTTTGGAAGACATGTTAAGGGGATGTATAATCGACTTCAAAGGTAGTTGGGAGGATTTTCTGCCATTGGCAGAATTTGCTTACAACAATAGCTATCAGTCTAGCATTCAGATGGCACCCTACGAGGCATTATACGGTCGTAGGTGTCGTTCTCCTAGTTGTTGGACCGAATTGGGCGAACGACAGATGTTAGGTCCTGAGCTGATCTCTGAAACGGAAGAAAAAGTAAAAGCTATACGAGCACGGTTAAAGGAAGCTTCGATAGACAAAAGTCGTATGCGGTCATCCAGCGTAGAAGTATCGAGTATGCTTTGTGGGGATCAAGTTTTCTTGAAGGTCTCACCTTGGAAGAAGATTTTCAGTTTGGGAAGAAGGGCAAGTTGAGTCCTAGATACATTGGACCATATCGTGTGGTGAAGCGTGTTGGTCCAGTGGCCTATCGAGATCGAATTACCTCCGAGTTGAGTCGATTCATAATGTTTTTCATGTTTCCATGTTGAGGCGCTATAGATCGGATCCTTCGCACATGGTACCGGTAGAAGAAGTGGAGTTGAATTCAGACTTGTCTTTTGAGGAGGAACCAAGGAAATCTTAGACCGAGATGCTAAGGTGCTAAGAAAGAAAACCGTGCCGTTGGTCAAGGTTTTATGGCGAAATCACGGAGTGGAGGAAGCTACGTGAGAGCTGAAGATGCAATTCGGCAACAATACCCTCAGCTTTTTCAACTGTAAATTTCGAGGACGAAATTTTCTTTAAGGAGAGTAGAGTTGTAACACCCTAAAATTCAAGTATCGATTTATTGCATGTTTTGGTGTTTAGTTTATGAAGGAAAAATTTTCTTATTTCTTTTTGTGCCTATTATAGTCCTGAAGAAGAGTATAGAATTATTCGGGTATGGAATAATTTTTTTATAGTTTGAGAATTTATTGAAGTGGAGCAAGTGGCATTGACACTTAAGTTAAATTAAGTGTTAAATAGTAGCATAAGATGAGTAAATGGCAAGGTGGTGTTGGCGCATGGGTTATAGCTTGAGGAGAGTGGTTCGAATCCCTTGGATGGCATTTTGACAACTTTTATTTTGCTCTTCTATGGTAAGTGTCGGCCAAGCTTATTTATGGTAAGTGTTGACCTTGTTATTTTGGTTAGTATATCATAGGAATAAGGTAAGAGTGAATTTTTGGTAGGGAATCAAGAAAATATGGAAAGATATGGAGACATAGGGCAAGTATCAAGGAAAGTGTTTTGGAAACAAATTCATGGTCATTTGACCAATGAATTTGGACGACAATATGGCTAGGGGGAAGGTTGGCCGAATTTTGCTAGTAGTTGGCTAGGATTAGGAGTTTGTTTTGGTCATTCCTAGCATTTTATGCAAAGGTTTGCAATTCTCTTTTCAACCTTTCTCCCTTGGCCGAAATTGAGCTTTTGGTAAACCTTAATCTTTTGACCATTTGGTCATTTTTGCATATCACACTAGTACTCTTTTGTTTGCTTTGTCATAGTGCCGAAATTGCTAACACCAAAAAGACCATTCTTTTCCTTCTCTTTTTCCCATTGCTGAATGTACCTTGCTTCTTATCACATCTTTTTCTTTCTCTTTTCCTTCTCTTTGAAAACCGAATCCTCATCATCATCTTTTTCTTCCATCTTTTATTTCTTTCTTTTATTTCTTTTCAATCAAAATTTTCTCCATTAATTCTCTCATGGCCGAATGTTGATGTACCCATAGCCAATCATTTTTCTATTTTCTTTGGTCTTATAGCCGAATCCTCCATCTTGCACAAACATCTTTCTCAATCATCTCTTCTCAACCGTGGACAATAGGTAAGGATTCTTTTTAGTTCTTGTTAGTTATAGTTGTCATGGCGAATCTTGATAAGGGGTGTAAAGGCTTCTTAGATCGAAATAAACGTTCGTTCTATTAACGTTTTTATTCGTTATACTTTAGTGCAATAGTGGAAGACCAGAACTCAAGTGTTCGTGAGTATCATAAAACGATTTGTTCGATTCTCATTTTTGGAACAAGGATCTTTGTGGTAAGCAAATTTCACCTTTTAACCCTTAGTCATATTTCGATGTAATATTAGATTGGATTAACGATCTTTTGTCTTTGAAGACAATCAAAATAGGGAAGAAAAGGGCGTGAATAGTGTTCGTAAGAGGGGTGGTTCCGTTATTCCCCTAAGTATAAACAAAGGACTGCTTTCAAAGAATCCGGGATTTCCCACCGGGTTGTGGGCGTTCATCCGAGGAGAATCAATTGTTTGAAGTAGTTCGTACTCCCGACCATTATTTGTTCGTGGATTTGATTCGGTTGACGAACCATCAATCGGGAGAAACCGCAAGTAGAAGTAGTTCGAAAATCCGAGGGTAAAAGTTAGATCGTTAATTTCTAAGATTGATTTCGTTAATAAAATATAGTGATTCTAATTATCGTGATATGTATAGGTGTTGACGAGCGGGAAAGTCTAGTTCTCACTATAACCAGGTGTGTAACTTCACACTTATCTTTCGGGTTAGATACTAAAACAAATAAGTATTATGATAAATCGTAAAAATGGCCAAATCAAAAATGTTGTAGTAATAAGTACTTTTGTGTAAATCCATAAAACTGCTAGATCGATAAATTGGGCCATAAAACTGCTAGATCGATAAATTGGGCCATAAAACTGCTAGATCGATAAATTGGGCCATAAAACTGCTAGATCGATAAATTGGGCCATAAAACTGCTAGATCGATAAATTGGGTCATAAAACTGCTAGATCGATAAATTGGGCCATAAAACTGCTAGATCGATAAATTGGGCCATAAAAGTTTGCTAGATCGCTAATGGGCCGGAAACCCTCTAGTTCGAGATATGGGCCAAAGTTTAATACTATATTGTTAATAGGCCCAAATGAAAGGTTTTATTAAAAACTCATTTGTATTATGGGTTACTTGATAAATTATTTATGTTTAAAGTTTGTTATTCATACATAAATGCATGGGTTGGGATTTGATGAAGAGAAGAAAGGCCTGTGGCCACGTATCTAGTTCGGTGGCTCTGCCACAAAATTTTGGCTTAATGCCTCTAGTTCGGTGACTATGTCACAATCTAGTTCGGTAGTGCACTACAATATTATTTAAAAGGCTAAATGCCTACGATTGGTGTGTTTGGCGGGGTGGGTTGACTTGATCCCCACAGTGTGTCTTTGGTTGGTACGGGGGTGTGTAGCGGATGGAAATTAGGCTTGGTTGGGAAATTCATTTTACATGCATTTTATATATTTTATTTCATTTTATATTGTTAAAATTTGTAATTGGGCTCAAGCCCAAATTAATGCCTTGATGGTCCAGCCCAATAATGGTGGTAAGTGAGTTACACACTCGAGTTCTTTGTAACTCACCCCGTTTTATTATCCATCTCGTGTAATGGAAATTGATGTGGACTTGGGCCGAGATGACATGGTGGAGGCCATACTACAAGCTTGGGTTTCATAAACTATGAACTTATTTAAGTTACTTATTTTAATTACTATTTTGGGTATGATGTAATAAGGCCTCTAATTATGTTTTTATGGATTTTTATGTGTGGATGGATTTAATTTTATTTTAAGACTCTTAATATGGGCTTATGTTAAATCTATAAAGTTTTCTTAAAAATATTGTGTTTTATAAAAATTTTGGACACCTAAATTACTTTTCAATTTCTTTCAAATTCTTTTAAAACTACGTTAAGGTTTTGACTAATATATATATGAGATTTCAAACAAGTATTTTTCTTAATTCATAATCATTGTACTTAGTTTTTATCAAACCTTATTTCTAAAGGTTTTGCATTTCTGTTTTACTTAAGTCATTAGAGAATTTTGGATGTTCGTTCGGTGTAACAAACCAAATCTCGTCTTAACGCATAGACCTGGTTTGGGGTGTTACAAAGGAGGTCCAAGGTTCAAGTTTTGGCTCTTGCATTTTGATTTTCTTTTTAAATGAACTTAGACTTTAGCCCATAGATTTATATTTAGTTGCGCATGGTTTAAGACACAAGAGGAGCTTGTGGCCAAGTGGTTAGCGGTGTGGATTATGCTACAAGGGAGCCTGGGTTCGAATCTCATGAAAAGCAAGGGAGTATTTATTTTGCGAATTGGACGGCAAGAGTTTGAGTTGGATTTAAACTCTACTGACGAAGGGATCCCACATCGGAAAGATACAAAGAAGGAAGGTGAGAAGCTAGCTATATGTAGAGCATTCTATGATAGGAGGAAGGATACCTTGGAGGGCGTTTGGGCACAGGAGTGGTCGGAGCGCGGATTAGCACCAGATTCCTATCAGGTGTGTAACTCTCTCTACTCTAGTTGTAGAGCGGCAAATGTCGAAGTGCCGGTCACGGCAATAGTAGCCACACGAGCGTGCAAACGCACGTGTGGGGCTTCGATGCGATAGTTGAGGCCATCAGTAGTATTCTTGTGGGTTAAGGCTGCTTAGGCCACGATGGGCCGAAGTGGGCCCGTGGGCCCAATTGAATAAAATGTATGATGGTGTAGTATATAGTGAAATAGACTAGGTGAATCTCATATACGTGGCTAGATTTGTGTTAGGTGGGCCACACGAGCGTGTGGGCCCGAATGGGCCAAAATCGGGGTTTAGGCCCAATAGTCTGGTACGACCGGAAATGGTAGTTGAGTCACTCGAGGCGACATTAGGCCTTTGGAAAGGCCATTGCAGGTGAAAAATTACTGAAATACCTTTGGTTTACAGAATTACTAAAATACCCTTTGGTTTACAAAATTACTAAAATTACTGAAATACCTTTGGTTTACAAAATTACTAAAATACCCTTGGTTTACAAAATAACTGAAATACCCTTGGTTTACAAAATTACCGAAATACCCTCGGTTTGTGAAATTACCGAAATACCATCGGTTTGCAAAATTACCGAAATACCTCCGATTTGCAAAATTACGAAAATACCCTCGATTTTTGAAATTATTGAAATACCTCAGTTTGCAAAATTATTGAAACACCTCGATTTGTGAAATTACCAAAATACCCCTGATTTTTGAAATTACTGAAATACCCTCAAGGGGTGAAATTACCGTTTTACCCCTAAACGACAAAATGACCGTTGTACCCTCGTGGTAGTACTAGCGTTGTATGTGTTAATTGTATGATTGATTATGTTTGAGATGCGTTGCATACATTGATTGGTTATGAGTAGAATTACCGAACTACCCCTGTAGGGTAGAATTACCAAAATACCCTTATAGGGTAAAATGACTGATTTGCCCTTGTAGGTAAATGATCGACTTGTGCAATGAGTTGTCTAATTTGGCTGTGGTTGTATGACTGATATGCTTTTATTACATGTTTAAATAATTGTTACTGAGCATGGCCATTTTGCATACACGTGTAATGATTGAGCATGACATACACGACATATTGCATGGGGTTGGGATTATTAATACGGAGGAATTGCTAATAGGATCGCATGGTCGCTTGACGACCGTGGATCCACCGAAACTTTATAGCCACCGAGCGCCATCTTTGCACCGATAATGTTACTAAGGGTCGTGTGCCATTAATATGGATTCGTGCGTAATTATGGGCTTTGAGCCAATACCGAAGGCTCTGTCGATATTATGGCTTTGTGCCAATCGTATTTACCGTGGCTATGTGCTCCGACTTATATATCGATGACTCTGTGGTCGATCATATTTACCCAAGGTCATGTGCCGATTATATTACCGTCGCTGATGGCTATGTGCCAAATATAATACTGATCCATCGATGGCTTTGTGCCAATTGTAATACCGCTCATCAAGGCTTTTTAGCCACCGAGCGACTATCTTTGCACCGATAAGTTAGTGCCGCAACCGGTGCTACATAAGGAGTGTAGGGATGAGTGGGTCAATTAAATCCCCACGGAGTGTAGGGTTGGACAGAGACGGAGTGCGAGGTTGGTATGCGTATTAACGCATTGCATATCTGGATTATATTATCGAGATGGGCTTAGGCCCCATTTATATGTATGACATGTGACATTTGACTTGGGTTAAGGCCCAACCGAGGCTATTTTGGGCTAATGCCCAATTGCCACCAGTTACTTTAATGGGCTTGGGCCCGAACTGCTTTTGATGCATGTTCTTATAGATTTTGTTCGTAAGGGAATTACACAATTGAGTTTTCGTGTAAACTCACCCCCTCTTTTTATTTTTCTTAGGTAATCCTCGAGTAGGTGGTTCGACGTCTTCGGAGGACTCGGAGGTGGCCACACTACGAGCGATTTTGGACTTTAGTATTTTACTTATTTTTAACTTGGGTTAATATTTTGTAATAAGGTCGCTTTTAACTTTAAATTTGGTATTTTATTTGGTTTAGATTTTAATATGATATCGCCTATTATTCTTAAATGTTTAATACGGGATTTTCCTAAACCCTTAATAACTGTTTTCCAAAATGTTAACAAAAGGATAACAAGCGAATACATAATTAAACTCGAAATTTTTAACAAACGCGCAATTTTTAAACAACCCTTTTATGTGACATGCCGGATCTGGTCGTAACGTTTTGACCGGGTTTGGGGTGTTACATAGTAAGTTCGTAATATAATACATTTAGTTCAATAATCCAAATCAATACACAAAATACACCATCACATAGATTAATTTACAAGAATGCACAATCTCATCCTTAACCATATGCTTATACAACTATCCAATTGTCCATAAATGATATCAACGACTACATAAGTTCTGAACATACCTTTGCCAACACTTAGTTAACAATCATTCTCGCTACTCAATGCTCAATACCACTTTTCGATAAATCTTCGTTATTCGTTCAATTTATTCGCACACTTAGTGCCAAACTCATAGCCAAAGCTTAAATATAGTCGCACACTTAGTGCCTTTACATTAAACCGAATTTATCTCGGTATCGCACACACAATGCCAATCAATAAAGCTAAGGGTTCCATTACTTCGCACACACAGTGCTATTCACCTCTGTCTTGGTCCTAATTACGCATACTTAGTGCCACATTTCTCAATTTCACATATAACATTTCTAATTCAATAATCACATATCCATTCATTTCATAGCACTTAGACATAAATTTAACAACTCGTATTATATTCGAACTTACCTCGAACGTCGAAGTAACAAAACGAGTCGATTAATCGAGCACTTTATCTTTGCCTCGATCTCGATCCAAATCCCTCTTTTCTTGATCTATACATATTCAAATTTAGCTCATTCAATCATCAATTCATTCAATTAAGTCCAAACACACATATTTAGGGCATTTTACAAAATAGCCCTCACATTTTCATAGTTTGGCACTGTCGAAACCATTTTTATTTTAAGTTTGAAAAATGAGGATCGACTTTAAAATGAAAAATAGGATGTGGAGTCGCCACCAATCCTTTTTGTTTAGGTGTGATCGGATCACCTATAAAAATATTTTGGTCTGCGAAATTCGAGAAAATGGATTCGAGAGTAAATTACGTGCAAGGAAGGGTTAGCACCCTTGCAACGCCCAAAATTGGTACCAAATTGATTAATCGATGTCCTTGCGTTGAAAATTTGAAAATGTTTAAAATATAATTCTTTTTTAAAGAAGGTTAATTTAATGTTGAATTTGAATCTCAAGATTAACTCGTTTCGAAGGAATAAAAATATCATACCCAGTACGTTAGGATATAACACGTTTATATCTCGACACCGAGATCATCTTTGATCTTTAAAACATGCAATTAAAAAGGGTATTTGGCTATTTGGTTGGATGGAAAATTGACACCCAGTACGTTAGGGCATAATTTTTTGATTTTCCAAACGCACAAATATCGCCTTATTTTGGGAGAAAGTTTTTAAATACACAATCTTAAATTCGGCTCAAAATGCATTTTTAACGAGATGGGACATTTAGTAGAGACTTGAATACATTAGAAATCGAGGTATAATACAATGATAAGATGCATAAACATTAATCATGAAATATACCCAAATTAAACAATCATATTAACAATAGGCTATAAAATGGAATAATCTTACCAAATTGACAATGACAAATTAACATAAAATTAATGTTGAATTTGAATCTCAAGATTAACTCGTTTCGAAGGAATAAAAATATCATACCCAGTACGTTAGGATATAACACGTTTATATCTCGACACTGAGATCATCTTTGATCTTCAAAAACATGCAATTAAAAAGGGTATTTGGCCATTTGGTTGGACAGAAAATTGACACCCAGTACGCTAGGGCATAATTTTCCGACTTTCCAAACGCACAAATATTGCCTTATTTTGGAAAAAAAAGTTTTTACACAATCTCAAATTTAGCTCAAAATGCATTTTTAATAAAATGGAACATTTAATAGAGACTTGAATATATTGGAATTTGAGGCATAATACAACAAGATGCACAAACATTAATCATGAAATATACCCAAATTAAACAATCATATTAACAATAGGCTATAAAATGTAATGATTCTACAAAAATTGATCATGGCAGGTTAACATAAAATAGAATCTTGGATGCTAACAAAAATATTTAAAATAAATAAAACAAGTTGATTTTGAAATTAACACTTTATGAGATTATTTACAATGAAATAATTTATGAATATACTTATTAGAACTTATTTTAAAGAGAGAATTTATGCATTTAAATATATATATATGTAAACGTATACAAATAATAAGATATAAAAATATATGAAATGAATTAAAATATACAATAGATACTCTTTCAAATTAATACATTATATAAAAAAACATGTATATAAGTAATTCTAAATGAAATAAAATATAAATTTAAAATGAAATATACATATGAAATAATACGTAAAAATCTTGTTTATATATATAATTTAAGGAAATAAATAATATTTTGCATGATTTAAAATATATAATATATATATTTTAAAAGAATTACAAAAGAAAAGAAAGAACAAATAATTTACAAATACTAGCAATATTACAACAAATATGGAGGATCAAAAATACAACTCGCACAATCCACAGAGGATTAAAAACACAAATGAACCAAATTTCCAAACGAATATTTAAACCAGGACTAATTTAAAACATCGCACAAATTCTAAGGAAATATTTAAAAATAAATAAAACATAATCAAGGCGTAATTAAGGGTTAGTGCAAAAAAGGAAGGATTAATCGCACAAATAACCCTTTCTTAATAAGACACGCAGATCCAATAGGTGCCGGATCGGGTCCAGTCGGGTCGGCTTATACGACACCGTTTTAGAGCCACTGAAACAGGCCTAAACGGTGTCGTTCTGTGCACTTTAATAAGGCTAAAAAAAAACCTAATCAACCAGTTACTTAAAACAAAAATCTAAGCACTCCCACCCTCTCCTCAATCAGCCGACTCCCATGAACCTTCCAATCGGACGCCTTTTCATTTCCACGAACGGCGATTGGCAGAACTTGATGCTGCCTTTAGAGTTCGGCTTCGAGAGTTACTAAATCTGGTCTCAAAGTCCCTCTTCACTTCAATTGCGACGAAGAAAATGGCTCGGATCCAAGGTAAATCTCTTTTTTATTCGTTTATTCACATGCGAAGGAAGAAGCAAATCGAAAGCCAGTCGAATCGAAAAACGATGAAAGAAAAAAAATTGAAATCGGAAAGGAACACCTTTTGATTCTGATTACTGTATTGCTGAATCTGGTATTCTGTGTTTCTTTGTATTAAAAAAACGTAAAGAACTTACAGTCGTTCTATTCAGCTTTTTATAGCCTGAAATACATAAAATCTCTCCTTTTTTATTTCCTCTCTATGTATTGTTGTTTCTCTGCTATTGGTGACTTGTTTGCAGGTACAGAAGGCACGGACGTGGCGTACGGAGGCTCGTGGGGCGTACGGAAGCACGAGCAGTGGAGCGCGTAGAGTCACGCGCGAGGGGCTGTTGCGGTGCTGGAAACCTCTAGAAACTTTCCTAGGGTTTCTGTCTACCAAAAATTATTTGGGCCGTTCGGGCCACTTCAAAATTGGGCTAGGGTTATTTTGTAAATTGGGTTGTGTATTGGGCTGAAATTTGGGTAGTGGTTTTAGTGTGGGTACTGGATTTGGGCCACTATTTTGTAATGGACTGTGCTTATTTGGACTTTATTATTCTGTTTTGGTTTTATTTTTTATTATATTTTTGGTTAAAAATGGGCCCGGGGGAAAATGGGCTTTTACAGCTGCCCCTCTTAGCTCATTATCGTGTAACGAGAATAGAGCAAAGACTTTCAAAAAGGACCAGTTTTGCCCGGTCTTGCCAAGTCTTACCCTCTTTCGGTGCTTTTCTTCTTCGAGTAGCTTCATTCCATCCCACTGCATCTCCAAGGGCCTAGGAACTAGCGCTTCGATCCAATTCAATGTAATTCCAGAGAGAAGAGATTTGTAACTTCGGTCTTCTTACTGGAACTTCTCGGAAATATAGTTTGATCCTCACTAACCTCAGGGAGAAGGGATTTATAGCCTCCATCTACTCCACTGGGACTTCGAGGTGATAGGAATTCAGAGAGAAGAGATTTGTAACTTTGATCTTCTTACTGAAACTTCTCGGAAATATAGTTTGATCCTCAATAACCTCAGGGAGAAGGGATTTGTAGCCTCCATCTACTCCACTGGGACTTCGCGGTGATAGGAATTCAGAGAGAAGAGATTTCTAACTTCGGTCTTCTTACTAAAACTTCTCAGAAATATAGTTTGATCCTCAATAACCTCAGGGGGAAGGGATTTTTAGCCTCCATCTACTCCCCTGGGACTTCGGGGTGATAGGAATTCAGAGAGAAGATATTTGTAACTTCGATCTTCTTGCTGAAACTTCTCAGAAATATAGTTTGATCCTCAATAACCTCAGGGAGAAGGGATTTGTAGCCTCCATCTACTCCACTGGGACTTCGGGGTGATAGGAATTCAGAGAGAAGAGATTTGTAACTTCGATCTTCTTACTGAAACTTCTCGTAAATATAGTTTGATCCTCAATAACCTCAGGGAGAAGGGATTTGTAGCCTCCATCTACTCCACTAGGACTTCGGGGTGATAGGAATTCAGAGAGAAGAGATTTGTAACTTCGATCTTCTTACTGAAACTTCTCGAAAATATAGTTTGGTCCTCAATAACTTCAGTGAGAAGGGATTTGTAGCCTCCATCTACTCCACTGGGACTTCGAGGTGATAAGATTTGTATCTTCGATCTGCTTCGTTCAGGAAGGCAAGATTTGCTATCCTCAATCTGCTCCACTACAAACTCAGGGATGCTAAACTGGTAGCTTAAATCTTTTCCACTACTACTTAGGGGGACAAGATTTGTCGTTCGATCTTGGTCCACTACTGCTTAGGGTGACAAGATCTACAATTTTTGACCTATTCCACTGCTGGTCAGGGAGATAGGGCTAGTGGCTTAAACCGGTTCCACTACTGCTTAGGGAGACCAGATTTGCCGTTCAATCTTGGTTTCCTACTGCTTAGGGTGACAAGATCTACAATCTTCGACCTATTCCACTGCTGGTCAGGGAGATAGGACTGATGTCTCCGATCTGCTCCTGTAACTTCAGGATTGCCAGATCTGCTATCTTCGATCCGCTTCGCTCAGAAAGGCAAGATCTTCGAATTCACCGATGTTGCGACAACGTCCTCTAGGGGACCTATTCTGTAAAATCAATTTTGTGTTTATTCCTATGTAAAATGGTTAGGATGCAATGATTAGAATAAATCTAATGCTCCTAACAAAATGTATTATGGACGACATTTGTATGAATGCAGAATGTCATGAGAATGGTCTTTTTACCAAGATTAGGGTGCAATGATCGGAATGAATCAAATGCCCCTAAATAGATGTGTCTTATGGATGACATTTGTATGAATGCAGAATGTCATGAGAATAATTTCTTACAATGATTAGGATGCAATGATCGGAATGAATCAAATACTCCTAACTAAATATGTTTTGCATGAATGAAGAATTTCATGAGAATGATCCCTTCTTAAAAGTTTAAGGTGTCATCGTTCATTGTTTATTAAGGCTTTATCACTGATGTATTATGCTGCCATCTTGTTCGGCTGGTATTTTCAATAGAAAACCCGAGAAAACAAATATCTTGCCCAATAGATTTGCCCCACTGTAACTTCAGGGTTCATCTCATTGTGACTTAGCGGTATAGGATCTGAATCTCTTCCCATCTATCCCATTGCGACCTCGAAATGTAGGATTTGTTTCTTCTTCAATCCATCACATTGCTATTCAAAGGTATAAGATCTATATTATCTTCCATCTATCCCACTATAACTCGGGGGTATAGGGCCTGTAGCTTGTTCCATCAACTGATCACTCTTCGGGTGACCCAACCAGATGTGTATGCATGATGCTCGCGTGAATGCAGAATATCAATTTTTCTCCGGAGAATGATTACCATTTTACACTTTGGTTAATGATGCCCATTTTTTGTCAGGATTGTATTACTGACGCAATATCTTGTCATTTGTTTAACCACCATTTTGGCAAAAAAAAATTCGGAGAGATAGTCTCAGTTTAGACTCTTCCTCCACCAATATTTCCATCCCTCACACTTGGTGAGTTTTAAACAATAGTCCCGTTTCAGTTTCTTGTTTTATTTAGAAGCTTCCAGAGTAATAAGCGAAACCCCTTTCATGAAAGTATTATTAGTCCACTAATCATTATTTCAATGCGAAATGCTTGAAAAAGATCACAACTATGGATAAGAATGAAATTGATTGGGAGCATAGCTCGAAACAAGCAATTTAATCAAAGTTAGCAAATGCAATTAAGTAGGGAATTTATTAAAGGCGTGTCTTGGAAATAATAAGGTAATCAAAGATAGCAAATTCAAAATGGATAAGATGGAAAACTAGGTGCCCCAGATATCGCAGCCCGAGGTTCTCTGTTCAAACTTCTTGAGGATCATTTTAAGCTCGATATGTGTTTAGGGGATCCGGAGTACTTTTTCGATGCCCCAAGACGTAGCATACTTCTTCATTGTTAATTCAGGTGTAGTAAGACTTGCTTTATGCCCCCCTTTGATCAAAATTTGAGTCGCCCTTTTCGGGTTTTCAACTCAAATCCCCTTTGGTCTCAAAGTGCCCTTTGCGGGTTTTCGCCTTGGCCTCTCCTTTTTCTTCTTTTTTCTTTATTTTCTTTCTTTCTTTCTTTCTTTTACTTTTTTTTACGGATATTTCTTGACTTAATTCACCGGATTGGGCATATCCCTGCTACCCATTTGGTCAATGTTTCCAGAACAGACTTTTTCACTTCATAAAGTCTCTTCTAGTTTGGCCTCCATTTTCTCTAAAATCCTTTTGTATATGAAGGATCTTCTTTAATATCAGGTCCCCCTTTGGGAATTTTCTAGGATGAACCTCCTTGTCGTAAACCCGCATCATCTAACTGTAACGGATAGCTATTAACTTTTCCTCACAAATTTGATTGATCATATCGGGATTGGATCCATTCTGCCTCATCCAACTTCAGTTCTGATAAAACTCAAAAAAAGGAATTTCGACTTCAATGGGTGAAACCAATGAGAAATGTGTTTCCCCGATGACAGTCCTGGCCAATGTTTGATAAGCATGGAGGGTAAATAGTAACTTTTGTATGCCAATCTTTACAAGTTTTGCTCTTTTTATGATTTTTTTTTCTTTTTGGTTACTTTTGCTGCACTGATATGTAGCACCTGATCTTTGAATAGACCGCAGGCTTTTGGCATTGTGCGGTTAAATGTGATCTTTTTTACTTCTTTTTTTTGTCAGTATTCTTTCTTTCTTTTTTTCTTTTTTTCTCTCTTTTTTTTTGTTTTTCGGTCTAATGACTATCGACTTTGTAATATTGACATATGAAGCGACCTTCACCCTCTTAGTGAAGAAATTGACACCCACGAAGATGAATTGGTGTCGGCTAAATGCTCTTGACGAGATCGGCCTCATAACTTCTATGTCCCACATGTAGACAAAATGGAGGAGGCACATAAGTCCTGTCTTCCTAAATTTGGCATTTGATGCAATTTTCCCTTCTGGGTAGACCAGCAGCCTAAACCTCATGATTAGCCCAACTATTGTAGAACCATTAACATGGGTTCTTTAAACACCAATCTTAACAGCATACCCACGTTTCAGAAGCCTAGCGTGCCTTGATATGATCGTCCGAAAACATCTTGAATTCTTGAAAATAGCTCAATGATGTCTTGCCTTGTGGTGAATTAGGCTTCGATATTTGCCCCTTGTAACATCCTAAAAATTGAATTTTTTATTGTTGCATTATTTTGGTGCTCAGCTAGTTAAACTATCCAATGTGTGTGTTTTTATAGTCTCGAGAAGGCTCGGGATTTATTTGGATTTGGAATAAATTTTGGTAATTAGTACTTTAATGAAATGGAACAAGTGACCTTAAAGCTTAAGGTAATTAAGTGGTAAAAGTTAGCATAAGTGAGCTAGTAGTAAAGAGGAGATGGCGCCATATGTGTTCCTTGAGGGGAAGGAGTTTGAATCCCTTGATGTACATATGAGAATGTTATTTTTTTGCTTTCCTTCCTCATAGTGTCGGCCAAGCCTAGTACATATGGTAAGTTGGACTTTTATTTTTATGATAAGGTGGCTAAGAGAAAAGGCAAGTTTTAATTTTAAGGAAGGGAATCAAATGGAAAAGGCATGAAGGGGGAACACAAGGCTTATAACAAGGAAAATGTTATGGAAAGTTTGGGGTGGCCAAACTTTAACCTTGTGGCCATGCACTTGGACGGTTTTAGGGGCTAGGGGGTGGCCGAATTTTTGTTGGCTTTTGGTAAGGTTTAGGTGCTAGTTGGTCACTTTGGCATTTTGGCATTTTTGGTGTTTCTCTTCAAAGTTTTTCTCTCTAATTTTCTCTCCCTAGCCGAATGTATCATGAACAATAGGTAAAACTTTGCTTTCTTTTGGCCATTTCATTTTTTGACCATTTCGGTCTTATTTGTTCATTCTCTTCAAACCATTTTCTCTTTGTGCCGAAACCACATAACCTTGAAGGGCCATTATTCTTTTCTTCTCTTTCTTCTTTGCCGAATGCACATTAGTCTCAAAACCTTTTCTTTATTCATCTTCCATTCTTGAAAAGAACCGAAATCTAAACACCTTATTTTCTTCTTCTTTTGTTTCTTGCAAAAACTCTCAACATCATTCCCTCTTTAATAATCACCATGGCCGAATATCATTAAGCATCATCCTCTCCAATTTTTCACTATAGCCGAACCTTTTACTTTACACAAAATTCTTTCTCAACCATTTTTCTTCTACTCACACTTTGATCAATTGAAACTTAGTGGAAGGCCGAAACTTGGATTGTCTGAAGTCATCGTGTTATCATTAGGATTCGGTTCAAAAACCTAAGGTAAGGATTACTTTCTAGGATTTCATATTACTTATTATTGAAGATAGGGCGATTAACCGATTTTTATCTTAGGGACTCTATCACTCGATTCTCATCCTTTGAACGAAAGGATTTTGTGGTAAGCCGACTTCACTCATTACGACCAATCATTTTAATTACGAAGTATTAGTTTGGACTAATATTCATTTGTCAATGAAGGCAAACAAGATTGAATCAAAAGGAGTGGTGAATAGTGATCGAAAAAGGAGCGGATTCGCGATCCCCTCTAGATTCAAACGAAGGGCTATTTCGGCAATCCGGGATTTTCCACCAGGTTATGGACCCTCATCCGGTGAGAATCACCTATTCGAGGTTGTTCGCAGTTCGGAACCATTAGCTATTCGGGATTTTCCAACGGGTTGTGAACCGTCAACCGGGGAGAACCAGCAAATAGTAGTTATTCACGATTCCGAGGGTAAAAATCCTAGACCGTTTATCTTAGAATAAATTATTATTAGTGTGAATGATCTAATCGAGCGTTAAAAATATTCTAGGTGTTGACGATCAAGATAGTGTAGTGCTCACCGTAATCAGGTGTGTAATCTCACACCGTATTCCATGGGTTAGATAATTATATCGTGTTAATCGTTTGATTAAATCGCATGTTAGTGACATCGGGTAAAATGGCATAATTATTACTAAAATGGTAAAGACTATGAAATCAGTATTAAGACTATAAAATTACGAGTTTACCCTTAATGGGCCAAATGTGATATTTGATATATGGGCCAAATGTGATATTTGATATATGGGCCAAATGTGATATTAGGTATATGGGCCAAAAAGAGTGATATGGGCCAGATTGTGGAAATTTTTATAATGGGTCATATTGTTCGTAATAATTATATGAATGGATTGTTGTAAATGAATATGCATAATATATACATGATTTGCATGGGTTGGGATATTGACGAAGAGAAGTTCGGTAGCTTTGCTACAAAATTCCGTGGCTCGCCACAAATCAAAAAAATGGCAAATGCCATGAAAACTCAGAAATCGGTGGCTTGTCCACAAATTGATAAATGGCTTAATGCCTATTTTGGTGTGTTGGCGGGGTGGGTGACTAAAGCTCCCCACAGGTGTGCTGGTTGGTACGGGTGGTGTGTAGTAGATGGAAATTAAGTTTGGTTTGGGAATTGCATATTACATTAATTTCATACATGTTATTATGTTATATTTGTATTGGGCTTTGGCCCAATAAATGCTAATTTGGATTTTGGCCCAGTGGACGATGGTAAGTGGTTTACACACTGAGTTCTAAGTAACTCACCCCCGTTTTCTTTACCCTTCTCAGGTAATGATCAATGATGGAGGCTTGGGCCGGGGACGACTCAGTGGAGGCCATACTACGAATAATGGGTTATTTAAATTTCGGATTTCTTTAAGTACTTTTTATTATTTGCTATTTAAGTTATGTTGTAATAAGGCCTCTGGTTAAATTTTTTTATGGATGTTTTACTTGTGGATGGATTTTATAACTATGATTTAAATACTTAAGCGGAATTAATTTCCTTCAAAATAGAAATAAATGTTTTCCTCAAATATACGTGCGAAAAAGGTTTCATTCTTAAATAGTTTTAACTCGAAAATTTTCTGTAACAATTCTTTTAAAATATTTGTTTTTCAAAATTTCTTTCGAACTCTTTTCTTTAAATTTCTCGAGAATATTAAATAAATTTTTCTAAGTTTTCAATTTATAAATCCTTACGCCTTAAATTATTAGATTTACCAATCAACCTCGCTTTTCAATAAACTTCACGCCAAAAGTTTTTTTAAAACCATTTTCTTTAAATCTTTAAAAAGACTTTACGTATGTTCATTTCGTGTGTGACATGTCAATTCGGGTCTTAACGTATAGACCGGGTTTGGGGTGTTACATTTTATGGTATCGAGCCCGGTTTCAAAACTCATTGTGGTTTGGGTTCAAAAACATTTATGGTTCAAAACTGCTTTTTGAATTATAGAACTTATGTTTTTAAGGTAGTATGGCACCACGAGTATCTGGCACCAAGTCAAGTAAGTGAACTGAATAATTCTTATTATTGTGATATGACTATAGGAACACTCTAGAACATCTAGTTTTAGGTGTTGAAGCTATAGAGATTGAGACTATAGGATGCGTTTATGAAAACAACTCTATCTCTTATATCTCATAAATATCGTTAATAAACACTGAAATAGTATACTGATTCATAAAACTTGTAATCAGATTAAACTGAATTAGTCAAAATGAGCGCTAGAGGATGTGGACATGGTAGACGTGGCCATGGTAGAGGCCGAGGTGCTAGAGTTGTGTCTGAGGCATCGGGACATATGCCAGAAATGGACGCACCAGCGTCACCTGTGTCGAATAATGGATCCCACGACCGTATGAGGGAAGACATTGCTCTGTCCCAAGCAATGTTACGAATTTTGCAAAGGGTCGCTGGGGCTAGATCGGGGCCAGTAGCTCGTGGTTCAATATCGGAGCGGCTCAGATCAAATGGTACTGAGACTTTTAGGGGTATCTATGGAGTAGCCCCAAATGTCACGGAATATTGGCTCGAGGCTGTGGAGCGAATTATGGATGATCTGGAGTGTACTGCCGAGCAGAAACTAAGAGGAGCTGTGTCCTTGTTGAGGGACGAGGGGTATCAATGGTGGCTTACTGTTCGAGAAGGCACTCAGGCTGAATGAGTTACTTGGGATTTCTTCAAACCTGCATTCCAAGGAAAGTATGTCGGGGCAAGTTATGTGGATGCCCGGAGGAAGGAATTCCTGAATCTGGTTCAAGGAAATAAGACGGTGGTAGCTTACGAGGCTGAATTTCTACATTTGAGTCGTTATGCTCAGACTATAGTGCCAACTGACCATGAGCGCTGTGTACGTTTTGAGGATGGACTGAATGATGAGTTGCGGGTACTGATAGCCCTACAACAAGAAAGGACTTTTGCCACGCTAGTGGAGAAAGCCAAAATAAATGAAGAGGCTAAGAACTCAGAACGTCAGAACCGAGAAAGAGGCAAAGGCAAGAGGGACTTTAAGTAATCGGGTTCCGCTAAAAGGTTTCAGAAGAGGCCCAAGAATGATGAGCCAGCTCAAGCTAGAGCACCTGCGGCTACCCATTAGATTCAACCATGTGGCCGATCAGGAAGACGACACTCGATGAGTCTTTGGAAAAGAAGCGGTGGGTGTTTCAAATGTGGTTCTAAGGACCATCACCTTAAGAATTGTCCTCGATGGATGCTCACTCAAGAAGCTCGTAACCCCGATACACACCCGGCTAGAGGCGCTCAACAGCCACCGAGGGGCCGTGGGCCGGGTCGTGGTGGTAATGGCACAGGACGAGGTCAAGGTGCACTGGGTAGAGGTAATGGCTTCAGGGGTAACGCGGATGCGAGGCAGCCAGGGCTAGTTTATGCGGTCAGACGCCGTGAGGATGGTGATGCACCTGATGTGATAACTGGTACGTTCTTCATCTTTAATGTACCTGTTACTGCTTTGATAGATATCGGATCTACCCATTCGTATGTTGCTAGCGCTATATCTGGAAACCTAAACATTAGATCTAAGATTACTGATAGAAAGATGACGGTAATTAGTCCTTTAGGACAGTCTGTGATAGTTGATAAATTGTTTAGAGACGTGCCCCTAGAAATTCAAAGAGAAATATTTTTGGCGGATTTGATGGAACTACCTTTCGGAGAGTTCGACCTTATTTTGGGCATGGACTGGTTGGTGAAGCACCGTGCGCACTTGGATTGTGCTACAAAGCGGATGTCGATAAGGACTTTAGAAGATAAGGAAGTGGTGATGATGGGCGAACGGAGAAACTATTTAGCAAATGTGGTATCTGCTTTAAAGGTAGAAAAGCTGGTGCGAAAAGGGTGTGGAGCATTCCTAGCCTTCATTAGTGCTTTGGATGCCAAGGATTTATCGGTGGAAAGTGTTAGAACGGTGAAAGAATTTCCAGATGTTTTTCCCGAGGAACTTTCGGGTTTACCTCCAGACCGGGAAGTAGAGTTTGGCATTGAGCTTTTGCCCGAAACGACTCCGGTGTCCATTACTCCTTATAGGATGGCACCGAAGGAGTTAGCGGAGCTTAAAGCTCAAATTTAAGAATTGTTGGATCGGGGATTTATTCAACCGAGTGTGTCTCCGTGGGGAGCACTGGTCTTGTTCGTCAAGAAGAAGGATGGGTCGATGCGTATGTGCATTGATTATAGGCAGTTGAATAAATTGACGATCAAGAATAGGTATCCATTGCCGAGAATCGATGACCTGTTTGATCAGTTGAAAGGAGCTTCAATTTTCTCCAAGATAGATTTGAGATCGGGTTATCATCAACTCAAGGTTAAGGAGGCAGATATTCATAAGACGGCATTCCGAACTCGTTATGGACATTATGAGTTTTTGGTGATGCCGTTTGGATTGACCAATGCACCAGCTGCATTTATGGACATGATGAACCGAGTCTTTCAACCCTACTTAGACCGGTTCGTGGCGGTGTTCATAGATGATATCTTAGTATACTCGAGGAATGAAGAAGAGCATGACTCACATCTGCGCATAGTATTGCAAATATTGCGAGAAAAGCAACTTTATGCCAAATTCAGTAAGTGTGAATTTTGGCTAAAAGAAGTGACTTTCTTGGGACATGTTGTGTCGGCTGAAGGAATCAGAGTTGATCCTCGGAAGGTAGAGGCTGTGTTGGATTGGAAACCACCGAAGTCAGTAGCTAAAATTTGGAGTTTCCTAGGATTGGCTGGTTATTATAGACGTTTTGTTGAGGGGTTTTCATTGATTGCTGCACCCCTGACTAAATTGTTGTGAAAGGGAGTACCGTTTGTGTGGGCAGATAAACAACAAGAAAGTTTTGAGAAATTGGAGAAGATTTTGACGGAAGCGCCAGTACTAATTCAACATGAGGCTGGAAAAGAGTTTATTGTTTACTGCGATCCGTCACACACGGGCTTGGGATGTGTGTTGATGCAAGGTGGAAAAGTGGTGGCTTATGCATCTCATCAATTAAGGCCGCACGAAGTTAACTATCCTACCCACGATTTGGAGTTGGCTGCGGTGGTTTTTGCTTTAAAAATTTTGAGGCACTATCTCTACAGTGAGAAGTCGATCATTTATATGGACCATAAGAGTCTTAAGTACCTCCTTACCCAAAAGGAGTTGAACTTAAGATAGCGGAGATGGATAGAGCTGTTGAAGGATTATGACTTCTCAATCGAGTATTATCCTGGAAAGGCTAACGTGGTGGCAGACGCATTGAGTCGTAAGGTGATATCGGAGTTGAGAGCAATGTTTGCTCATCTTAGTTTATATGAAGATGGCAGTTTGCTAGCGGAACTTTAGGTGAAGCCTATGTGGTTAGAACAGATCAAGGAGAAGCAGTTATCAAACGAAAAGTTTGTTCCCTTAATTTAACAAGTTGAAAGTGGTGTAATAGGGGATTTTGGATTGAATAAGGATGGAGTACTGTGTTTTCACGGAAGAATTTGTATGCCCAAGGATTCGGATTTGAGACTAATGATTCTGCGAGAGGCGCATAGTAGCCCCTATGCTATGCACCCCGGAGGAAATAAGATGTATCGAGACCTCCGTGAACAGTATTGGTGGCCAAGGTTGAAGCGGGAGGTTACTGATTTTGTGGGTAAGTGCTTGACTTGTCAACAAGTGAAGGCGGAACATCAATTACCGTCGGGATTGTTGCAACCGGTAAAGATTCCATTATGGAAATGGGAACGGATAACGATGGACTTTGTTAGTGGGTTACCCTTATCGCCTACTAAGAAAGATTCTGTCTGGGTAATAGTGGATCGATTGATGAAGACCGCCATTTTCTACCTGTTGTCATGCGGATTTCTCACTTGAAAGTTGGCCAAGTTGTATGTAGCGGAGATCGTGAGGTTACATGGGGTACCAGTGTCTATTATTTCGGACAGGGACCCTAGATTTACATCACGGTTTTGGAAAGCTTTACATGAGGCTCTGGGAACAAAGTTAAACTTCAAAGATGACTTTTCATCCCAAATGGATGGTCAGTCGAAAAGAGTAATTTAGATTTTGGAAGACATGTTAAGGGGTTGTGTGATTGACTTCAGGGGTAGTTGGGAGGATTTTATACCGTTGGCGGAGTTTGCGTATAACAATAGTTATCAATCCAGTATCCAAATGGCACCTTATGAAGCATTATATGGTCGTAGGTGTCGTACCCCTACTTGTTGGACTGAATTGGGGGAACAACAGTTATTGGGTCCTGAATTGATATCAGAGACGGAAGAAAAAGTAAGGGTGATTCGAGCACGGTTAAAGGAAGCTTCAGATAGACAAAAGTCGTATGCAGATCTGAAGAGTAAGGATATTGAGTTTGCAGTGGGAGATCAGGTCTTTCTAAAGGTCTCACCTTGGAAGAAGATCTTCAGATTTGGAAGGAAGGGCAAGTTGAGCCCTAGGTTCATTGGACCGTACCGTGTGTTGAAGCGTGTAGGACCAGTGGCTTATCAGCTTGAATTACCTCCGGAGTTGAGTCAGATACATAGTGTTTTCCATGTCTCTATGTTGAGGCGTTATCGTTCGGATCCGTCTCACATAGTACCGGTAGAGGAAGTTGAATTAAGGCCTGACTTGTCGTTCGAGGAAGAACCAGTGAAAATTTTAGATCGAGATGTTAAGGTGCTAAGGAAGAAGTCAGTACCGTTGGTTAAGGTTCTATGGCGTAATCACGGAGTGGAGGAAGCTACGTGGGAGCCTGAGGTCACCATTCGGCAGTAATATCCTCACCTCTTTTAACTAGGTAAATTTCGAGGACGAATTTTTCTTGAAGGGGGTAGAATTGTAACATCCTAAAAATTGAATTTTTTATTGTTGCATTATTTTGGTACTCAGCTAGTTAAACTATCCAATGTGTGTGTTTTTATAGTCTCGAGAAGGCTCGGGATTTATTTGGATTTGGAATAAATTTTGGTAATTAGTACTTTAATGAAATGGAACAAGTGACCTTAAAGCTTAAGGTAATTAAGTGGTAAAAGTTAGCATAAGTGAGCTAGTAGTAAAGAGGAGATGGCGCCATATGTGTTCCTTGAGGGGAAGGAGTTCGAATCCCTTGATGTACATATGAGAATGTTATTTTTTTGCTTTCCTTCCTCATAGTGTCGGCCAAGCCTAGTACATATGGTAAGTTGGACTTTTATTTTTATGATAAGGTGGCTAAGAGAAAAGGCAAGTTTTAATTTTGAGGAAGGGAATCAAATAGAAAAGGCATGAAGGGGGAACACAAGGCTTATAACAAGGAAAATGTTATGGAAAGTTTGGGGTGGCCAAACTTTGACCTTGTGGCCATGCACTTGGACAGTTTTAGGGGCTAGGGAGGTGGCCGAATTTTTGTTGGCTTTTGGTAAGGTTTAGGTGCTAGTTTGTCACTTTGGTATTTTGGCATTTTTGGTGTTTCTCTTCAAAGTTTTTCTCTCTAATTTTCTCTCCCTAGCCGAATGTATCATGAACAATAGGTAAAACTTTGCTTTCTTTTGGCCATTTCATTTTTTGACCATTTCGGTCTTATTTGTTCATTCTCTTCAAACCATTTCCTCTTTGTGCCGAAACCACATAACCTTGAAGGGCCATTATTCTTTTCTTCTCTTTCTTCTTTGCCGAATGCACAGTAGTCTCAAAACCTTTTCTCTATTCATCTTCCATTCTTGAAAAGAACCAAAATCTAAACACCTTATTTTCTTCTTCTTTTGTTTCTTGCAAAAACTCTCAACATCATTCCCTCTTTAATAATCACCATGGCCGAATATCATTAAGCATCATCCTCTCCAATTTTTCACTATAGTCGAACCTTTTACTTCACACATAATTCCTTCTCAACCGTTTTTCTTCTACTCACACTTTGATCAATTGAAACTTAGTGGAAGGCCGAAACTTGGATTGTCTGAAGTCATCGTGTTATCATTAGGATTCGGTTCAAAAACCTAAGGTAAGGATTACTTTCTAGGATTTTATATTACTTATTATTGAAGATAGGGCGATTAACCGATTTTTATCTTAGGGACTCTATCACTCGATTCTCATCCTTTGAACGAAAGGATTTTGTGGTAAGCCGACTTCACTCATTACGACCAATCGTTTTAATTACGAAGTATTAGTTTGGACTAATATTCATTTGTCAATGGAAGCAAACAAGATTGAATCAAAAGGAGTGGTGAATAGTGATCGAAAAAGGAGCGGATTTGCGATCCCCTCTAGATTCAAATGAAGGGCTGTTTCGGCAATCCGAGATTTTCCACCGGGTTGTGGACCCTCATCCGGTGAGAATCAACTATTCGAGGTTGTTCGCAGTTCGGAACAATTAGCTATTCGGGATTTTCCAACGGGTTGTGAACAGTCAACCGGGGAGAACCGGCAAATAGTAGTTATTCGCGATTCCGAGGGTAAAAATCCTAGACCATTTATCTTAGAATAAATTATTATTAGTGTGAATGATCTAATCGAGCGTTAAAAATATTCTAGGTGTTGACGATCAAGATAGTGTAGTGCTCACCGTAATTAGGTGTGTAATCTCACACCGAATTCCATGGGTTAGATAATTATATCGTGTTAATCGTTTGATTAAATCGCATATTAGTGACATCGGGTAAAATGGCATAATTATTACTAAAATGGTAAAGACTATGAAATCGGTATTAAGATTGTAAAATTACGAGTTTACCCTTAATGGGCCAAATGTGATATTTGATATATGGGCCAAATGTGATATTTGATATATGGGCCAAATGTGATATTTGATATATGGGCCAAATGTGATATTGGGTATATGGGCCAAAAAGAGTGATATCGGCCAGATTGTGGAAATTTTTATAATGGGCCATATTGTTCGTAATAATTATATGAATGGATTGTTGTAAATGAATATGCATAATATATACATGATTTGCATGGGTTGGGATATTGACGAAGAGAAGTTCTGGTAGCTTTGCTACAAAATTCTGGTGGCTCTGCCACAAATCTGAAAAATGGCAAATGCCATGAAAACTCTGTAAATCTGGTGGCTTGTCCACAAATTGATAAATGGCTTAATGCCTATTTTGGTGTGTTGGCGGGGTGGGTGACTAAAGCTCCCACACGTGTGTCTTTGGTTGAATGTGGTGGTGTGTAGCGGATGGAAATTAGGTTTGGTTTGGGAATTTCATATTACATTCATTTAATACATGTTATTATGTTATATTTGTATTGGGCTTTGGCCCAATAAATGCTAATTTGGATTTTGGCCCAGTGGACGATGGTAAGTGGTTTACACACTGAGTTCTAAGTAACTCACCCCCGTTTTCCTTACCCTTCTCATGTAATGATCAATGATGGAGGCTTGGGCCGGGGACGACTCAGTGGACGCCATACTGCGAATAATGGGTTATTTAAATTTCGGATTTCTTTAAGTACTTTTTATTATTTGCTATTTAAGTTATGTTGTAATAAGGCCTCTGGTTAAATTTTTTTATGGATGTTTTACTTGTGGATGGATTTTATAACTATGATTTAAATACTTAAGCGGAATTAATTTCCTTCAAAATAGAAATAAATGTTTTCCTCAAATATACGTGCGAAAAAGGTTTCATTCTTAAATATTTTTAACTCGAAAATTTTCTGTAACAATTCTTTTAAAATCTTTGTTTTTCAAAATTTCTTTCGAACTCTTTTCTTTAAATTTCTCGGAATATTAAATAAATTTTTCTAAGTTTTCAATTTATAAATCCTTACGTCTTAAATTATTAGATTTACCAATCAACATCGGTTTTCAATAAACTCCACGTCAAAAAGTTTTTTTTAAAAAAACCATTTTCTTTAAATATTTAAAAAGACTTTACGTATGTTCTTTTCGTGTGACATGTCAAATCTGGTCTTAACGCATAGACCGGGTTTGGGGTGTTACACCCCTTCTTAATCTCGCAACGTCTACTGACCTTTTGCAAGGTAGAGTCTATTTTCATCTTGTTTTACCACCATTAACAAATCAAAAGATAGACTGCAATCTCTGACATCTTTAAAGTCTTTAGATCCCTTAGATCCATATCTCATTCAAAAAGGGAGTTAGTAACAGCGTCGCTCATGTCATTGATATATGGGTACCTATTGCAGGTACGAAGGCAAATTCCAAAGAATAAATGATTCTAAGGATGATTATTTACGGTATGGTCATGAATAAAGAATGAAAGAATATTCTAAATCACCAAAGAATGTATAGTATAAGATGTAAAGAAAAAATATTTACTTAAAATGATGCATTTTATTGAAATAAAAATTCTGGACATAAGCCTATTTCACAAAAGGATTCTCATTGCCTCTAGGCTTAAAGCAACAAGCATGTTTCAATATTACTCTAGATCACTTCTAAAATACAGGGATCCCTTTCACAGGTCCCATTGTTTAAAGTCTTCCCAAGTACGTAAAGGCAGAAGCTTGGAAAAGTCTATTCATTGGTTCCCTCTTTGAATATGTCATTAATGTTTAGATTCCCCCAACGTTCCCACTGAGAATTTGATCAGGTCTTGCGTTAGGGCCCTGAGCTCGATGCATTCTTGGATCTCCTACCCCTATCCATCATGGAACTTACAAAGTTTACCCCTTTAACAGAAAGATTGGGTAACGGATTTTCTGCACCAGAAGGATTATCGAATTTTACAATGCCCATTCTGATGAACTTTTCGACTAACTTCTTGAAAGCGGTGCAGTTTTCCATCGAGTGCCCCGTAATTCCTGCATGGTATTCGCATTGGGCATTCACATCGTACCATTTAGGGTATGGGGGCTGTATTGGTTCCACGTAAAAAGGAGATACAACATGTGCTTCAAACAAAATTTGGTACAACTCCCTATACGAGATTGGAATGGGCGCGAACTGGGGTTTTTCTGAGTTCGGTCTTGGATCGGGTTCTTGCCTTGGGGAAACCTGACGGCTGGTAATTACAGTCCTTGGCTGGCCCACTGTGATCAGCTTCAGGTGACTCTTGTTATACCTACTCGTACTATTCACTTCCCTTTCCTTCTTTTTCGGGGCCATTGAAGTCTGCTCTCCTCTTTCTTTTGTTTCTGCCAGAACAATCGGTTTGGCTCGATCATCTTCCGGGTTAAAACCTGAATCCATCGGGAAGTTTAACAATGCTGAGGTATCAATCAGACATTGGGGTTTGATAATAACAGGTGCCCCCTGTGAATGCGTGTCTGGTTGAGTCGGGATGCTTATTGGGGAATAAACGATGTCTTCATCATCATCCACACTGTCGACCACTGGGCCACTCCTTTTTTCAAGCCCTCCGACTAGTAATTGGGTTAACTGTCGCATCATATGTATTTGATCTCGCATATCCTGTTGAATTTTGGCCAACTGCTCTTGCATCAGTATTTGCCTTTGCTCTAATCTCTCCAACCTTTGTTCCATGTCTTCTAGGTTAACTGAAATAATTCTACCTAATTAGGATCCTTTTGTGCAAATCTAATGCCAAAAAATGCAATGCAAATGATGTAATGAAAATGTGTGAAATGCAAATGCATGAAATGAATGCAAGAAGAAAGAGAGACGTTGATTCTGAATTCAATTCCATTAGAAGAACTTTTCTAGAAAACAAATATCTTTACATAAAATGGATTATATATGCGGCTTCGTCCTCATAGTCCAGGTGAAGACATCGATCTTCTCCTTCATATCCAGACGTTGCGGTCGAATCCTTCAAATCCTCCCAAAAGATGTCTCTCTTATTTCTACTCGGCTTGGTCACTGCTCACTTATCCCCTGCGATATTAATTAGCTTCTTCAAGAAAGTTGAGACATGATGGCTCTTGCACAGTTTTTGTCAATTTGAATCCTTCAGACAAGGTTCTACATTTCTCCGCGGACTATCAACCTTCTTCCATTGTGTTTACTTAGACTATTTCCAGACAACCGTATTATAATCCACTTTATCAAGAAGTTCGTTTCCTTATGACAAACTCCTCTATTTAGCAATCGAATATTAATCAACACCTCCTTTCTATGATGATGCAATGTGATTCAATCAAAACAAAAGAAAACACGTTAGTGCAAGAGAAGTAAACAACATAGAACACCTGACTGGGTGACCATTAGGGTTTGGCGTGGCTCTATCTAGGGTAGGTTCCTATAGCTGTTATATGCGGCTTGGTTCTAAAGAATGGGTACCTGAACCAGCAGATTCCTTAATCCTCACCCATTATAGGCTCATATGGATTGAGTTCGGTTCAGGGGAATACATTTCCCTATGGACATGCGGAGATGAAAATCTCACGAAGCACATAGGTACGGATGTATCCCGAAAGTAGTCCACTAGCCCATGCGGAGGTGAAAACCTCACGAAAGCATAGCTTCTTACTCCCACTTAAAGGTGTGACCACAACGGTCATGCAATGCGATGCCAAAGTATTTTATGAGACTCGACATTATTGCAATCATGGCACCAAAAATGCATTAAAAGAAACATGATTTTTCAAAACACTTTTCCAAATTTTGAACCAAAAGGACAAAAATTAATCAATCTATGGCCTGACTCTCAACCAGTCCCCAGTGGAGTCGCCAAGCTGTCGAAACCATTTTTATTTTAAGTTTGAAAAATGTGGATCGACTTTAAAATGACAAATGGGATGTGGAGTCGCCACCAATCCTTTTTGTTTAGGTGTGATCGGATCACCTATAAAAATATTTTGGTCTGTGAAATTCGAGAAAACGGATTTGGGAGTCAATTACGTGCAAGGAACGGTTAGCACCCTTGCAACGCCCAAAATTGGTACCGAATTGATAAATCAATGTCCTTGCGTTGAAAATTTGAAAATGTTTAAATATAATTCTTTTTTAAAGAAGGTTAATTTAATGTTGAATTTGAATCTCAAGATTAACTCATTTTGAAGGAATAAAAATATCATACCCAGTACGTTAGGATATAACACGTTTATATCTCGACACCGAGATCATCTTTGATCTTCAAAACATGCAATTAAAAAGGGTATTTGGCTATTTGGTTGGATGGAAAATTGACACCCAGTACGTTAGGGCATAATTTTCCGATCTTCCAAATGCACAAATATCGCCTTATTTTGGGAGAAAGTTTTTAAATACACAATCTTAAATTCGGCTCAAAATGCATTTTTAATGAGATGGAACATTTAGTAGAGACTTGAATACATTAGAAATCGAGGTATAATACAATGATAAGATGCATAAAAATTAATCATGAAATATACCCAAATTAAACAATCATATTAACAATAGGCTATAAAATGGAATAATCTTACCAAATTGACAATGACAAATTAACATAAAATTAATGTTGAATTTGAATCTCAAGATTAACTCGTTTCGAAGTAATAAAAATATCATACCCAGTACGTTAGGATATAACACGTTTATATCTCGACATTGAGATCATCTTTTATCTTCAAAAACATGCAATTAAAAAGGGTATTTGGCCATTTGGTTGGATAGAAAATTGACACCCAGTACGTTAGGGCATAATTTTTCAACTTTCCAAACGCACAAATATTGCCTTATTTTGGAAAAAAAGTTTTTACACAATCTCAAATTCGGCTCAAAATGCATTTTTAATAAAATGGAACATTTAATAAAAACTTGAATATATTGGAATTTGAGGCATAATACAACAAGATGCACAAACATTAATCATGAAATATACCCAAATTAAACAATCATATTAACAATAGGCTATAAAATGTAATGATTCTACAAAAATTGACCATGGCAAGTTAACATAAAATAGAATCTTGGATGCTAACAAAAATATTTAAAATAAATAAAATAAGTTGATTTTGAAATTAACACTTTATGAGATTATTTACAATGAAATAATTTATGAATATACTTATTAGAACTTATTTTAAAGAGAGAATTTATGCATTTAAATATATATATATGTAAACGTATACAAATAATAAGATATAAAAATATATGAAATGAATTAAAATATACAATAGATACTCTTTCAAATTAATACATTATATAAAAAAAACATGTATATAAGTAATTCTAAATGAAATAAAATATAAATTTAAAATGAAATATACATATGAAATAATACGTAAAAATCTTGTTTATATATATATATAATTTAAGGAAATAAATAATATTTTGCATGATTTAAAATATATAATATATATTTTAAAAGAATTACAAAAGAAAAGAAAGAACAAATAATTTACAAATACTAGCAATATTACAACAAATATGGAGGATCAAAATACAACTCGCACAATCCACAGAGGATTAAAAACGCAAATGAACCAAATTTCCAAACAAATATTTAAACCAGGACTAATTTAAAACATCGCACAAATTCTAAGGAAATATTTAAAAATAAATAAAACATAATCAAGGCGTAATTAAGGGTTAGTGCAAAAAAGGAAGGATTAATCGCACAAATAACCCTTTCTTAATAAGACACGCAGATCTAATAGGTGCCGGATCGGGTCCAGTCGGGTCGGCTTATACGACACCGTTTTAGAGCCACTGAAACAGGCCTAAACGGTGTCGTTCTGTGCACTTTAATAAGGCTAAAAAAAACCTAATCAACCAGTTACTTAAAACAAAAATCTAAACACTCCCACCCTCTCCTCAATCAGCCGACTCCCAAGAACCTTCCAATCGGACGCCTTTTCGTTTCCACGAACGGTGATTGGCAGAACTTGATGCTGCCTTTAGAGTTCGGCTTCGAAAGCTACTAAATCTGGCCTCAAAGTCCCTCTTCACTTCGATTGCGATGAAGAAAAGGTCTCGGATCCAAGGTAAATCTCTTTTTTATTCGTTTATTCACATGCGAAGGAAGAAGCAAATCGAAAGCCAGTCGAATCGAAAAAACGATGAAAGAAAAAAAATTGAAATCGAAAAGGAACACCTTTTGATTCTAATTACTGTATTGCTGAATCTGGTATTCTGTGTTTCTTTGTATTCAAAAAAATGTAAAGAATTTACAGTCGTTCTATTCGGCTTTTTATAGCCTGAAATACAAAAAATCTCTCATTTTTTATTTCTTCTCTGTGTATTGCTGTTTCTCTACTATTGGTGACTTGTTTGCAGGTACGGAAGGCGCGGACGTGGCGTACGGAGGCGCGTTGGGCGTACGGAAGCACGAGCAGTGGAGCGCGTGGAGTCACGCGCGAGGGGCTGTTGCGGCGCTGGAAACCTCTGGAAACTTTTCTAGGGTTTCTGTCTGCCAAAAATTATTTGGGCCGTTCGGGCCACTTCAGAATTGGGCTAGGGTTATTTTGTAAATTGGGTTGTGTATTGGGCTAAAATTTGTGTAGTGGTTTTAGTGTGGGTACTGGATTTGGGCCACTGTTTTGTAATGGACTGTGCTTATTTGGACTTTATTATTCTGTTTTGGTTTTGTTGTTTATTATATTTTTGGTTAAAAATGGGCCCGGGCGAAAATGGGCTTTTACAGGCACTTTAGTCCTTATTTCATAAAATCACAAAATACACAAAATTTCCATGTACACATGCTTAGCCGAATTTTCCCCTAGCTCATACAAGCCCACATATTTCATTTCTTTCACATTTTAGTCCTTCAATTTCTCATTTTCACAATTTAGACCAAAATAGCCAATTTCATCAAAAATTCAAAGACAAACTATGTTAACCCACCACATATCTTTTATATTTTATCATTAACTATCACAAAACTCACATATTCATCAATGGCACATCTCAAAATCTTCATCAAATTCTAAAATTAAAGCATGGGCTAGTTAGAACACTAAGCAACGATCACAAAAACGTAGAAATCACTAAAAACCGAGCTCAAAACGTACCTTGATTGAGCTTTATACTAGCCGAAACCTAAAACACATCCATGGCTTCTCTTTTCTTCATATTTTCGGTGGAATGAGTAAAAATGATGATAACATTTCATTATGATTTATTTATTATACATTAATATTTATTTTACCATTTTACCCTTTTGTTATTAAACCATTTAATCATCAATTATAAGCCTATTTATGTCCATCCAATCTATTAATGGCTTAATAACAACATAAGGACTTCTCATTTAAAAAGCCATGCCAAATAAGCACTTTAACAATCAGCATAAAGCTTTTGCATTTTATACGATTAAGTCCTTTTTGCAAATTAAGCACACAATCGATAAAATTTTCACACAGAATTTTCACACATGCTCAATCACATACTGTAAACACTAAAAATAATATTAAAATATTTTTCTGACCTCAGATTTATGGTCTCGAAACCACTATTTCGACTAGGGTCTAAATCGGGCTGTTACAACTCTCCCCCCTTAGGGATTTTCGTCCCTGAAAATCTTACTAGTGAATAGATTCGGATATTGCTCTCTCATAACTTCTTCAGGCTCCCAAGTAGCCTCTTCAACTCCGTGTTTGTGCCACAACACTTTCACTAAAGAAATTTTCTTATTTCTCAACTCTTTAATCTCTCGTGCCAAAATTTGGATCGGTTCTTCACTATATGATAAATCTGACTGAATCTCAACCTCAGTATGAGCGATCACGTGCGATGGATTAGATCTGTATCGTCGAAGCATCGATACGTGAAACACATTATGAATCTTTTCTAACTCAGGTGGCAACATCAATCTATAAGAAACTGGCTCAATTCGTTCGATGATCTCATACGGCCCGATGAACCTCGGACTCAACTTGCCTCTTCTGCCAAATCGAAGAAATTTCTTCCACGGAGACACTTTCAAAAACACTTTATCACCGATTTCAAATTCAATATCTTTCTGATTCAAATCTGCGTAAGATTTCTGACGATCTGAAGCCGCTTTCAAACTATCACGAATCATTTTCACTTTCTGCTCGGACTTTTTGATTAGATCAACCCCATGAATCTTATTCTCGCTAAGCTCAGTCCAGTACAATGGAGTTCTGCATTTACAACCGTAAAGAGCCTCATATGGTGCCATTTTGATACTAGATTGAAAACTATTATTGTATGCAAATTCAATCAATGGCAAATGTTTTTCTCACGCACTTTCAAATTCAAGAATGCAGCATCTCAACATATCCACGAGAATCTGAATGATCCGCTCAGATTGACCATCCGTTTGCGGATGAAATGCAGTACTGAAATGCAACTTTATGCCTAAAGAATCTTGCAATTTCTTCCAAAACCGCGAGGTAAATCTTGGATCTCTGTCAGATACAATAGATAGTGGCACCCCGTGCAATCTCACAATCTCAGAAATATACAATTTAGCTAATTTATCAAGTGAATAATCTGTTCTCACCGGAACAAAATGAGCTGATTTCGTCAATCTGTCAACTATCACCCAGATTGCATCTTTCTTTCTCAGAGATAAAGGAAATCCCGACACAAAGTCCATCGTGATTCTCTCCCATTTCCACTCAAGAATCATAATCGGTTGTAGCAAATCGGATGGAACCTGATGTTCAGCTTTAACTTGCTGACAAACTATACATCTCGAAACAAACTCTGAGATATCCCGTTTCATACCATGCCACCCATAAAACTGTTTTAGATCATTATACATTTTGGTACTTCCCAGATGAACAGCCAAACAACTATTGTGAGCTTCATTCAAAATCAATTGAATCAACTCTGAATTTCTCAGAATAAAAATCCGATCTCGAAATCTCAAACAACTATCATTATCAACTCAAAATTCTGAATCAAAATTCAAACCACACTGATCTCGTTTTGCCACTATCTTAGCATCACTTTTCTAAGCATCACAAATCTGACGTATAAATATTGGCCTTACTTTCAATTCAGCCAAAACTGAATCATCATCACACAGATCTATTTGAGTACTCATTGCTCGCAAAGCAAATAAAGACTTTTGGCTCAAAGCGTCAGCAACAACATTAGCTTTTCCCGGATGATAATCAATTACTAATTCATAGTCTTTTAGTAATTCTAACCATCTTTGCTATCTCAAATTCAATTCTTTTTGAGTCATCAGATATTTCAAACTCTTGTGATCAGTATAAATGTTAAATTTCTTACCAAATAGGTAATGATGCCAAATCTTCAATGCAAATACAATCGCAGCTAATTCAAGATCTTGCGTCGGGTAATTCTTTTCATGCGGCTTTAACTGTCTCGAAGCATAAGCGATAACTTTGCCCTCTTGCATAACACACAGCCCAAACCATTCAACGATGCATCACTGTAAACTATGAATTATTTACCCGATTCAGGTTGAACTAACACTGGTGCCTCTGTCAACAATGCTTTCAACTGTTCAAAACTCTGTTGGCACTTTTCTAACCACTCAAATTTAACATCTTTCTGTAACAATTTCGTCAACGGAGTCCCAATCATCGAGAAGCCTTTCACAAACCGTCTATAATATCCCGCTAGTCCCAAAAAACTACGAACTTCAGACACATTCCTCGGAGGTTTCCACTCTAAAATTGCTGAAATCTTGCTCGGATCAACTCGTATTCCCGCAGCTGATACAATATGCCCCAGAAAACCAACCTCACACAACCAGAACTCACATTTGCTGAACTTTGCATACAATTGCTTCTCATGCAGAGTCTGTAACACGATTCTCAAATGCTCGGCATGTTGCGTCTCATTAGAAGAATAAATCAGAATGTCATCAATAAACACCACGACAAATCGATCCAAATATGGTCTGAATATCCGGTTCATCAAACCCATAAACACTGCAGGAGCATTCATTAGTCCAAAAGGCATAACTAAGATTCATAATGTCCGTACCTTGTTCTAAAAGCAGTTTTCGGCACATCTGATTCTTTAACTCGTAGCTGATAATAGCCCAATCTCAAACCTATCTTAGAAAACACTGTAGCTCCTTTCAGCTAATTAAACAAATCATCGATTCGCGGTAGAGGATATTTATTCTTTATCATCACTTTGTTCAACTGTCGGTAATCAATACACATCCTCATAGTTCCATCTTTCTTTTTCACAAACAATACAGAGCACCCGGTATGAGAAACTTCGGTCGTGCAAATCCTCTATCGGTCAACTCTTGCAACTGAGACTTCAACTCTTTCAATTCTGTCGGTGCCATTCTATACGGAGCTATTGAGATAGGAGTTGTTCCCGGCACTAAATTAATACCAAACTCAACTTCTTGTATCGGAGGTAATTCCAGTAGTTCTTCAGGAAATACATATGGAAACTCGCAAACTATAGGTACAGATTCAACTTTCTTTTCAATCACTTTTGTATCTATCACATACGCAAGATAGGCTTCGCAACCTTTTTTCACATAATTCAAAGCTTTCATCGAAGATATAACAGCCGGTAACCCATTCAAATCATTGGATTCAATTCAAACTATCTCACCATTCTGGCTTCTCAAATCAATACTCTTTCATTTACAATTCACAATAGCATTATGCAAAGTGAGCCAATCCATACCCCAGAATTATATCAAATTCATCGAATGGTAGTAACATCAAATTAGCCGGAAAACAAATATCTCGAAACATCAACGGACAGTTCTTGCACACTTTATCAATCAGAACACACTTGCCTAAGGGGTTTGATACTCTAATTACAAATTCAGTAGACTCAACAGGCAGAGTCTTACTAGATACTAGATTCACACACACATAGGAATGAGTAGATCTTGGATCTCTCAATGTAATCACATCAGTATCAAAGAGAGTAAAAGTACCAATAATGACGTCTGGAGATGACGCTTTTTCTCGAGTGCGAATAGCATAAGCTCGGGCAGGTGCTCTCGTCTCGGATCTCACAGCTATATCCGTCGTCCCTCTCTGACTACCACTTACATTTCCAGTGTTTCTGGGTGGTCTACCCTTAGCCGCCGTATTACTCGGCCTCACACTCTGAACATTGTCTTTCTCAGCTAACTCTGGGCAATCTCGAATGAAGTGATCTCGTGATCCACATTTGTAGCAAGTTCTATTATTGTACATGCCCCAACATTCTCCAACATGTCACCTCTCGCACTGTCTACACTCAGGCTTGTTGCTTTTGACACTTCCAACACTCGATTCAATCAGAATTTGAGTTCTTGGACCAACACTTTGTTTCACACGATCTCTACCCGAATATCCAAACGAAACATTTGAGCGACTAACTGCATCTTTGAATCTCTTTGATGGAGGTTGATACGACTTGCTCATCGATCTTTTTCTTTCATCTCTAGCTTCAGAATCAGCTTTCTTCTTTTCTTTACTAAGTTTTTCGGCTTTGCAAGCTCTTTCAACTAACACTACAAATTCATTCAAATCAAGTATTTCAACCAGCAATTTAATGTCTTCATTCAGCCCTTCAATGAAACATTTACATATAGTAGCTTCAGTCGAAACACATTCCCGCGCATATTGGCTCAATCTCACAAACTCTCGTTCATATTCACTAACTGACATACGGCCCTGTTTTAGCTCAAGAAATTTTTTTACGTTTCTGATCTATGAATCGTTGACTAATGTATTTCTTTCAGAACTCAGCTTGAAAGAAATCCCAGGTGATTCTCTCTCTCGGAACCACTGATATAAATGTTTTCCACCAATTATATGTCGTATCTCTCAACAATGAAATAACATATTTTATGCATTCTTCAGGAGTTAATGACATCTCATCAAACACTCGAATTGAATTCTCGAGCCAAAACTCAGCTCGTTCAGCATCATCATCAACTGTGACCGTAAACTCTTCGGCCCCGTACTTTCAAATCTTATCCACTGGAGGTTTACTCAACCGGATCGCATCTGTCACTGGTGGCACTACAGGTACTTGTGGGGGTGGAGGTTGTGGAGCAGCCAGATTCGTTCGAACGAACTCCAAAATCCACTCAGTCATCATTCGAAAGAAGACTTGCTTAGCCTCTCCCTCTTGGCTACTAGCAATCGGCCTAGACTCAACCGGCGTTGTCCCTTGAGTGGGAGCAGGCGCATTGCTCTCAACATCATCAGCAACTGCTTGATCAGGATCCATTTACTATACGAAAAAACATTTTTAACTGTCAGGATTCATCACACTATCGCAGTTATATATATGGCATGTATAGCTAGACTCACACGCGTTACCTTAGTCCTAGAATCGACTAAACCGTAGCTCTGATACCAATAAAATGTAACACCCCTAACCTGTAACCGTCACTAGAATAGGGTTGAGAGGTATTACCAATCATCTCAGAACATTTAACTTCATTCCACATCAAAACATAGCAATTCACATTCATATAGTCCCTTAATTAGGTCAATGAGACCTTAATCATGCATTAGAAATGGGTCGGGACTAAACCGAACACATACGAGAATTTCTGAAAATCAAGCATTTTTCAAAGCTACAGAGGTCACACACCCGTGTGGGTAGGCCGTGTGCCTCACACGGCCTCAGACACACCCGTGTATCCAAGTCGTGGCAAAACAGGGCATACATACTGACTTGTCCACACGGCCTAAAAATACCCGTGTGCCTGACTTGTACCACACGGCCAGTCACACGCCCATGTGTCCAGCCCGTGTTCGAGTCTGACTTGTTTCAATTTGCAAACTCGAAAGACACGGTCAAGCCACACGCCCGTGTGCTAAATCGTGTGGGCAATTATAGGCTATTTACAAGGCCAAACTTGCCACCCACACTTAGGATCACCTACAAGCATCAAACCATATGCATTTATACCTCATATGGCAACCAAAACATATCAATATTTTCACCAATTAATCATCAACTACAACATTTATTTCTATACTCAATTACAACCCCAATAAGTCCATCTAAAATACCAATTTCACATCCCAAATCATATAAGTCAAACATCATATAATTCATACCACAAGTTCACATTTAAACCACCATTCTTATCAACCAATTTAAGCATGAGACATACCATATCCATTTTCTCTACTCATACCATATTTATCATTCACATAACTCACACATATGAACCAACATCATTCAATTTCCAAACCATATCATATGGCAAGATGTACACTTCAAAACATGCCATAATCACTAGCCTATACATTCCATATACCAAATATATACAACTTGCAAGAGTACTAAAATAGATAGCCGAGAGTGTGATTGAGTCGCTGACAATTCTCGGATCCGAGCTAGCTTTAAATACACTGTAAAACAGAGAAACACTTCACACAGTAAGCTTTAAAGCTTAGTAAGTTCGTAATATAATACATTTAGTTCAATAATCCAAATCAATACACAAAATACACCATCACATAGATTAATTTACAAGAATGCACAATCTCATCATTAACCATATGCTTATACAACTATCCAATTGTCCATAAATGATTTCAACGACTACATAAGTTCTGAACATACCTTTGCCAACACTTAGTTAACAATCATTCTCGCTACTCAATGCTCAATACCACTTTTCGATAAATATTCGTTATTCGTTCAATTTATTCGCACACTTAGTGCCAAACTCATAGCCGAAGCTTAAATATAGTCGCACACATAGTGCCTTTACATTAAATAGAATTTATCTCAGTATCGCACACACAGTGCCAATCAATAAAGTCGAGGCTTCTATTACTTCGCACACACAGTGCTATTCACCTCTGTCTCGATCCTAATTACGCACACTTAGTGCCACATTTCTCAATTCCATATATAACATTTTGTAACACCCCAAACCCGGTCAATACGTTACGACCGAATGTGGTATGTTACAAGAAAGGTAGTTTTGAAACTTTCAACAGAACATCGTAATTTGGAAAAAAAAAATTTCGTTTAGTGATTCTATCTTAAAGATAATTTAAAATTTTGTTTGAAGATTTTCTTACCATCTTCTATTTAAAAATGAACTAAAAAGTCGTAAACGATTTTGTTTCACGAAGGCCGAAATCAGGAAATTCCATAAACGTGACATTTGAAAATGATGTTGAGGTTTTAAGAAAATCTCCAGATTATTTAGCTTAAACCTTTAATCGCTTGTCATCTTTGGTTAATACTTTAAAAATATGATTGTTTATATTTTTATTTTAGGAAACTCCTTATTTGACAAATCATAAGATATGCAATAACCAATTTAAAGCAAAAACCCAAATTAAAGTTATGGAGGCCTTATTACATTGCAAAATCCCATAAATAAAAAAAAGTAAGTTTAAATAAGAACCGAAAGTTTACGAGAAAGTAATGCATGGCCACCTCAAGCCCACCTCGGCTCCAAATCTGCAAATAAGGGTTACCTACAAAATTAAGCAGAGGGGTGAGTCACCGAGACTCAGTGTGTAATTCCCCTTATAACGCAATCGGGCTTTAAGCCCACAGATGCACATTGGCCTTAGCCCTCACAATATAGCATATTAAAAATGTATGCAATGCAAAATTGACCCAACCTAGTTTTCCATCCTCTAGGTCACCCGAATCACCCAAACACCCGTGGCACCAAGCCACCGTGGTTCTAAACCACCGTGGTCCTGCACCACTTGTGACAGAGTCACGAGAATATATAAACGTGGGGCCAACCCACCGCGTGTCCCTAGACCACTTTGTGACAATCTCTCGATAAGTATATGTGGGGCCAACCCACTATGGTACCAAACCACTAAGATAAGTCACCGATAAATATATGTATACATGGTTCCAAACCACTTTGTGGTCCTGCACCAACTTTGTGATGAAGTTACTAAATCACACTTCCCTCATCAATCATATCCCAAAGCCCATGCAACATATTATCATATTGAGATGAATGCAAACATACTTTCCATGTACAATGACAATTAATTCATACATACATATCTTCGAAAGTAAAATCATAGTGGTACTTACCCTGTGTCTCAACCTTACCCACAAGGGTATCTCGACTATCTATACAATCATTTCGACTTTCACCAACACGAGCTACTAACGCAAATAATAAAGAAAAGTGTGAGCGTTATGCACTGACATTGCAGTAGACTAAACTCTCTAGATTGTCGACACTCTCACTAGAAGAAACAATCACGACTTGTCTATCCCAGCAGGATGTCGGCTCCTACCACACCTGGCGAGAAAGTCTCGAATCGCGACACAAAGACGTCGCTTAAACTTAAGAGTAGAGACTACGAGTCCACTCCCCTCCTTAGTTTGGCTAGCACTCGCATCCATGGAGAGAATATTTGATCAGTACCCAAGGAGAAACGTAGGTTGACTAACAAAAGAATTTGATTAAGGCAGACTACAATTGAAAGGGATGAAATAGCCAAGAAAACGCAAAGATGGCTCCTTACCTTAAGAACCCGAATGGAGTGATCAGATTCGGCAATCAACAGACCTTCAGGCTTTGGACCTCCAACGTTCGGCTAATGGGGTTTCCCGAAGTAAACGTTCCAAAACGAGAGAAGAAGAAGAAGGGATTAGCCGAAATCTAAACACCAAAAACACATAGAATCGAAAGAAATAAAGAAAGAAACGAAAGAGTCTCCCCCTTACCTTAACCAACAGAAACCGATTGAAGAGACTTCCTGCGGCCAAAGATTCCTAGCACCTTGCTTCGCGTTGTTCGGCTAACAGAAAAAAGAGTGTAAGACTAGATTTAGTATGGTGTCAAAGGAGATTCGGCTATGGTGAAAAGGTGTAGAAACGAAACACAAAAGAGAAAAGAGTGAGAAGTATGTTTCGGCTAGAGAAGAAAAGAGTGTAGAAGAGAAAACCTCTAGGGAAAAAGAATGAAAGGAAAAAGAAATGCCCGAGTGGTCACCCTAGTTTCGGCTAATGTCAAAGAGGCAAGAAGAGATGAAGAGAAGAAAGTGAAAGTTTCACACACAAGAGAAGTAGAAAATCGAACAAGAGAAAAAGAAAGAACTCCCTAAGACCCTTGCAAAAATTCGGCACTCTCCCTATATGACCGAAAATGCCAAAATGAAAATGCCTACTACTCAAGAGAATTTCGGCACACTCACCTATCCTAGCAACTAAACCGAAATCCCTCCTCCAAGCTCCCCACATTCGGCCAACACCTCCACCATCACCTAATCCCTTGATTTGCTCCACCAAATACTCCCTATCCCCCATTCAAATTGGTTTGACCAATTCAAACTCCTCCAAGCTCTCTTGTCCATCCATTTGAATGCATTGACCCATTCAACCACCACCCTTGAAGAGTCTCAGCCGAAACCATCTCCTCTCCACCCTGGCGCCAAAAAAAATAAAGCTTCATAATGAGGCTTATGGGATTCGAACTCCTCCCCTTCTGGTCCTACAAGTGACGCCACATCCACTTGGCCACAAGCTTCTTTGTGTCAACAAACACACGCAAATAAACTTAAGGCCTGCTCCTGCTAGCTCTCCCCTTAGATGCCCAAAAGAAAAAATTTCACTGAGGCTCGCTTGAACCCGAGCCTCCCCGGGACCCCAAGCACACCTAAATAACAAGCAAACACAAGCCAAGCACACGAGAAAAGCATAAAATGCGTAACCCCTAATTTTAGGATGTTACGCTTCTACCCCCTTAAAGAAATTTCGGCCTCGAAATTTACCTGATCAAAAGAGGTGAGGGTATTGCTGTCGCATCACATTCTCTGGCTCCCACGTGGCTTCCTATGAACCGTGATTCCGCCATAAGACTTTAACCAACTGAACCGACTTCCTTCTCAACACTTTAATGACTGATCTAAGATCGAATCGGTTCTTCTTCAAAAGACAAATCGTGTCTTATTTCAATTTCCTCTACCGGCACTATGTGAGATGGATCCGAACAATAGCGTCTTAACATTGAAACATGAAATACATCATGTATCCGATTCAACTCCGACGGTAACTCAAGCTGATACACTACTGGTCCCACACGTTTCAACACTCGATAAGGCCCGATGAATCTGGGGCTCAACTTGCCCTTTTGTTCAAACCTTAAAACCTTCTTCCAATGTGAGACTGCCAGAAAAACTTGATCACCCACTGAGAATTCTATCTCCTTTCGCTTCAGATCTATATACGATTTCTGCCTATCGGAAGCTTCCTTCAACCGAGACCGAATCAACTTAACCTTTTCCTCCGTTTACAAACCAATTACGACCCAACAACTGCCGCCACCCAACTCTGCCCGGCGGTAGGAGTACGACACTTACGACCATATAACGCTTCATAGGGTGCCATTTGAATACTGGATTGATAGCTAATGTTGTATGCGAATTCTGCCAACGGTAAGAAATCCTCCCAACTACCCCTGAAGTTGATAACACAAACTCTCAACATATCTTTCAGAATCTGAATTACCCTCTCTGACTGACCATCAGTCTATGGATGAAACGCCGTGCTGAAATCCAGTCTTATACCCAACGCTTTATGTAACGCCTTCCAAAACCACTATGTAAACCTAGGGTCTCTGTCTGATATGATAGATACTGGTACCCCATGTAACCTCACAATCTCTGCTACATACAGCTTGGCTAACTTCTGTAGTGAGTAATCAACACTAACTGGTATGAAGTGAGCGGACTTCGTCAACCGATCGACAATTACCCACACTGAATCTTTCCTAGAAGGCGTAAGAGGTAGCCCACTAACAAAATCCATCGTTATCCTCTTCCACTTCCAAAGTGGAATCTTCACTGGATGTAGCAACCCCGAAGGCAACTGATGTTCCACCTTCACCTGCTGACACGTCCAACACTTACTCACAAACTCGGTAACTTCTTGCTTCAGACCTGGCCACCAGAACTATTCACGCAAATCTCTATACATCTTACTCCCACCGGGATGCATAGCGTATGGACTACTATGTGCCTCCTGCAGAATCCTCTGTCTCAACTCGAAATCCTTTGGCATACAAGCCTTTCCACGAAAACTCAATACCCCATCACTGTTCAAACTAAAATCTTCTGTCTCACCACCTTATACTTGCTAAAATCTAGAACTTAACGATTCATCTGACAATTGCTTCTCTTTAATCCGACTTACCCATGAAGGCTTCACTTGAAGTTCGGCTAATAAACGTCCATCATCATATAAACTGAGATGAGCAAACATTGCCCTCAAATCCGCTATTACCTTACAGCTCAACACATCGGCCACTGCATTAGCTTTACCCGGGTGATACTCGATTGAGCAATCATAGTCTTTCAACAATTCAATCCACCTCCGCTGCCTTAAATTCAACTCCTTCTGGGTAAAGAGATATTTCAGGCTCTTATGATCTGTGTAGATAATAGACTTCTCCCCATACAGGTAATGTCTCCAAATCTTCAGAGCGAACACTACCGCAGCTAACTTCAGATCATGAGTGGGATACTTCACTTCATGCGGTCTTAGTTGTCGAGACGCATACGCTACCACTTTCCCCTCTTGCATCAACACACATCCTAACCCCGTGCGACGCATCACAATAGACGACAAACTCCTTCCTGACCTCAGCCGAATCAACACCGTGCCTCCGTCGATCTTCTTCAACTTCTCAAAGCTTTCCTCACGCTTATCTGTCCATACAAACGGTACCCTTTTCAGTAATAACTTGGTTAAAGGTGCAATGATCAACGAATCCTCAACAAACCTTTTGTAATACCAAGTTAACCCAAGGAAACTTCAAATTTCTCGCTCAGACTTGGTGGTTTCCAATCCAAAATAGCTTTAATCTATCGGGATCAACCCTAATCCCCTCGCATACACAACATGCCCCAAAAAGTAACTTCCTCAACCAAAATTCACACTTGCTTTGAATTTGGCATACATTGCTTCTCTCTCAAAATCAAGAGAACAATCCAAGATGCGAATCATGTTCCTCTTCCATCCTTGAATATACCAAGATATCGTCTATGAACACTACGACAAACCGGTCCAGATAGGGTTGAAATACCCGGTTCATCATATCCATAAATGCGGCTGGTCCGAACGGCATCACTAAGAACTCATAGTGACCATAACGAGTTTGAAAAGCAGTCTTATGAATATCCGCCTCCTTGACCTTAAGCTGATGGTACCCTGACCTCAAGTCTATCTTTGAGAAGACTGAAGCGCCTCGCAGTTGATCGAACAGGTCGTCAATTCTTGGCAACGGGTACTTGTTCTTAATCGTTAACTTGTTCAATTGCATGTAGTCAATGCACATCCGCATCGACCCATCCTTTTTCTTAACAAATAACACCGGTGCTCCCCACGGAGACACACTTGGTCGAATAAAACCACGATCCAACAATTCCTGAATCTGAGCTTTAAGTTCTACTAGCTCCTTCGGCACCATCCTATATGGGGCAATGGACACCGGAGCTGTTCCCGGAAGAAGATCAATGCTGAACTCCACCTCGCGATCCAGAGGTAACCCTGGAAGCTCTTCTGAAAAAACATTCGAGAACTCTTTCACCGTTCTAACATCTCTTACAGACAATTCCTTGGCCTCCAAAGCACTAATGAAAGCTAAGAAAGCCTTACACCCTTTTTGCACCATCCTTTCAGCCTTTAATGCAGACACCACATTGGACAGGTAATCCCTTCTCTCACCTATTACCAACACCTCCTTATCCTTGAGAGTCTTCAAAATCATGCGCTTAGCAGCACAATCCAAGTTTGCTCGATACTTAACTAGCCAGTCCATGCCTAAAATCAAATCGAACTCACCGAACGGCAATTCCATCAAGTCAGCTGGGAAAACAACCCCTTGTACTTCTAAAGGCACACTCCTAAATAGTTTGTTTACCACTACAGATTGTCCTAAAAGGCTAATCACAGTCATTTCTCTAGAAGTAACCTCAGATTCTATATTCAAAGTTCCAGACACAGTACTAGCAACATATGAATGTGTAGACCCAATATCTATTAGTGCTGTAAAGGGCAAACCAAAAATAAGGAACGTACCGGTTATGACGTCCGGTGCATCGCCATCCTCTCGGCATCTAGCTGCATAAACCAATCCAGGCTGTCTTGCATCTGTATTCCCAGCACCTCTGCTTGATGCTCCACGCCCTCGACCAAAACCATTTCCTCCTCTGGCCGGACCACGACCTCTCGGTGGTTGCTGCCCACCTCTTCCAGATCAGATATCCCGACCTCATCGGTCGTGCCCCTGCTTTCGGCTCATGTGGGCGATCCCCCTTACTGATGATCTACAGATCCACACCTGTAACAACCTTTACTTCATGCCCAACACTCCCCCGAATGATAATTCCCACATCTAGCACATGGTTGAGGCCTACCAATAGTAACAGGCTTCACAACTCGACCTGGCCCATCAAACCTAGGCCTCTTTTGGAAACTCCTAGCAGATCCTGACGACCCAAAATTCCTTTTATTACTACCCCTATCCTTATCCCGATTCTGCCTCTCAGACCGCTTCACCTCTTAAGCTATCTTATCCTTCTCAACCAGAGTAGAAAACTCTCTTTCCCGCTGCGGAGCTATTAGTACTCGCAACTCGTCCCTCAGACCATCCTCAAATCGGACACAATGCTTGTGATCTGTTGCAACGATACCCCGAGTATAACGGCTTAAACGCAGGAATTCTTCCTCATATTCAGCCACTGACTTATTCCCCTGGACCAAGTTTAAAAATGCCCTCCTCTGAGCATCCACGTAACTTGTCCCAACATACTTTCCTTGGAATGCTGACTTAAAGAAGTCCCAGGTAATATGGTCTGATGATGTACCATCTCTTACCGTGAGCCACCATTGGTATGCCTCATCTCGAAGGAGGGACACTACTCCTTTCAACTTTTCCTCCGTAGTACAATCAAGATTGTCCATGATTCGTTCAACCGCTTCCAGCCAGTACTCAGCTACGTTAGGAGCCACACCAGAAATGCCCCTAAATATCTCAGCCCCATTAGCTCAAAGTCGCACAGAAATAGATTTTCGAGCTACTGATCTCGTGCTTGCTCCAGCAACCCACTCCAAAACACGCAACATAGCTTGAGACATAGCATCGTCTCCACCAGTTTTGTCTTGAAATCTCGTTTCCGCAATTGGTGATGCTGGCACTTCACCTTCCGGCCCATGCCCTGATTTCGAGGGTTCAGCCTCAACACCCCGGCCTCTACCACGACCGCGCATACCACGTCCACATTCTCTAGCGCTCATGATTACGAATTCGACTTAATCTTATTACAATTTTATGAGTTAGCATTTCTTCCATTGTTTATTACTGGATAGTCTTATGAAAATAGCATTAGAAGTAGTTTTTGAAAAAACATATTTCTAAAGATCTCAGTTTCTAAAGTTGAATTTCTTAGAACTATCTATCACAATAAAAAAAATTTCATAAGAATTCAAACAATAATCAGAAAACTTACAGTGCAGATTGGTGCCGGAGACTCGGGTGCCATACTTCCAAAAATCATGTATTTTTCTAAACCATATTCCAAACCAACTTTTGAAAATATATTTTTTATTTTTTTTGAACCCCAAACCCACAGCTAAGTTTTGCAACTTAGGCTCTGATACCATAATTGTAACACCCCAAACCCGATCAATACGTTACGACCGAATCTGGTATGTTACAAGAAAGGTAGTTTTGAAACTTTCAACAGAACATCGTAATTTGGAAAAAAAAACTTTTCGCTTAGTGATTCTATCTTAAAGATAATTTAAAATTTTGTTTGAAGATTTTCTTACCATCTTCTATTTAAAAATGAACTAAAAAGTCGTAAACGATTTTGTTTCACGAAGGCCGAAATCAGGAAATTCCATAAACGTGACATTTGAAAATGATGTTCAGGTTTTAAGAAAATCTCCAGATTATTTAGCTTAAACCTTCAATCGCTAGTCATCTTGTGTTAATACTTTAAAAATATGATTGTTTATATTTTTATTTTAGGAATCTCCCTATTTGACAATTCATAAGATATGCAATAACCAATTTAAAGCAAAACCCCAAATTAAAGTTATGGAGGCCTTATTACATTGCAAAATCCCATAAATAAATAAAATTAAGTTTAAATAAGAACCGAAAGTTTACGAGAAAGTAATGCATGGCCACCTCAAGCCAACCTCTGCTCCAAATCCGCAACTAGGGGTTACCTGCAAAATTAAGCAGAGGGGTGAGTCACCGAGACTCAGTGTGTAATTCCCCTTATAACGTAATCGGGCTTTAAGCCCACAGATGCACATTGGCCTTAGCCCTCACAATATAGCATATTAAAAATGTATGTAATGCAACCCAGCCCAACCTAGTTTTCCATCCTCTAGGTCACCCGAATCACCCAAACACCCGTGGCATCAAGCCACCGTGGTTCCAAAACTCTCGTGGTCCTGCACCACTTGTGACAGAGTCACGAGAATATATAAACGTGGGGCCAACCCATCGTAGTTCCGCACCACTTCGTGACAATATCTCGATAAGTATATGTGGGGCCAACCCATCTGTGGTACCAAACCACCGAGATAAGTCACCGATAAATATATGTATACGTGGTTCCAAACCACCGTGGTCCTGCACCACTGTGGATGTGTCACTAAATCACATTTCCCTCACAATCATATCTCAAAGCCCATGCAACATAGCATCATATTGAGATGAATGCAAACATACTTTCCATGTACAACAGACAATTAATTCATACATACATATCTTCGAAAGTAAAATCATAGTGGTACTTACCCAGTGTCTCCAACCTTACCCACAAGGGTATCTCGACTATCTATACAGTAGTTTCGGCTTTCAGCCAACCCAGTTACTAACGCAAATAATAAAGAAATGTGTGAGCGTTACACACCTGATTACGCGTAAGACTAAACTCTCTAGATTGTCAACACTCTCACTAGAAGAAACAATCGCGACTTGTCTATCCCAGCCAGATGTCGGCTCCTTACCACAGCCTGGCAGAAAGTCTCGAACCGCCGACACAGCACGTCGCTTAAACTTAGGAGTAGAGACTACGAGTCCACTCCCCTCCTTAGTTTGGCTAGCACTCGCATCCATGGAGAGAATCTTTGATCAGTACCCAAGGAGAAATATAGGTTGACTAACTAAAGAATTTGATTAAGGCAGACTACAATTGAAAGGGATGAAATAGCCAAGAAAACGCAAAGATGGCTCCTTACCTTAAGAACCCAAATGGAGTGATCAGATTCGGCAATCAATAGACCTTCAGGCTTCGGACCTCCAACGTTCGGCTAATGGGGTTTCCCGAAGTAAACGTTCCAAAACGAGAGAAGAAGAAGAAGGGATTAGCCGAAATCTAAACACCAAAAACAAAATAGTTATTCGGCTATGACCACATAGAATCGAAAGAAATAAAGAAAGAAATGAAAGAGTCTCCCCCTTACCTTAACCAACAGAAACCGATTGAAGAGACTTCCTGCGGCCAAAGATTCCTAGCACCTTGCTTTGCGTTGTTCGGCTAATAGAAAAAAGAGTGTAAGACTAGATTTAGTGTGGTGTCAAAGGAAATTCGGCTATGGTGAAAAGGTGTAGAAACAAAACACACAAGAGAAAAGGGTGAGAAGTATGTTTCGGCTAGAGAAGAAAAGAGTGTAGAAGAGAAAACCTCTAGGGAAAAAGAATGAAAGGAAAAAGAAATGCCCGAGTGGTCACCCTAGTTTCGGCTAATGTCAAAGAGGCAAGAAGAGATGAAGAGAAGATAGTTGAAAGTTTCGACAAAAAGAGAAGTAGAAAACCGAACAAGAGAAAAAGAAATAACTCCCTAAGACCCTTGCAAAAATTCGGCACTCTCCCTATATGACCGAAAATGCCAAAATGAAAATGCCTACTACTCAAGAGAATTTCGGCACACTCACCTATCCTAGCAACTAAACCGAAATCCCCCCTCCAAGCTCCCCACATTCGGCCAACACCTCCACCATCACCTAATCCCTTGATTTGCTCCACCAAATACTCCCTATCCCCCATTCAATTTGGTTTGACCAATTCAAACTCCTCCAAGCTCTCTTGTCCATCCATTTGAATGCATTGACCCATTCAACCACCACCCTTGAAGAGTCCCAGCCAAAACCATCTCTTCTCCACCCTGGCGCCAAAAATAATAAAGCTTCATAATGAGGCTTATGGGATTCGAACTCCTCCCCTTCTGCTCCTACAAGTGACACCACCTCCACTTGGACACAAGCTTCTTTGTGTCAACAAACACACGCAAATAAACTTAAGGCTTGCTCCTGCTAGCTCTCCCCCCTTAGATGCCCAAAAAGAAAAAATTTCACCAAGGCTCTGGCTTGAACCCGAGCCTCCCCAGGACCCCCAAGCACACCTAAATAACAAGCAGCACAAGCCAAGCACACAGAAAAGCATAAAATGCAGAACCCCTAATTCTAGGATGTTGCACATCTCTAATTCAATAATCACATATTCATTCATTCATTTCAATGTTACACATTTAATAACTCGTATTATATCCGAACCTACCTCAGATGTCGAAGTAACAAAACGAGTCGATAAATCGAGCACTTTATCTTTGCCTCAATCTCGATCCAAATCCCTCTTTTCTTGATCTATACATATTAAAATTTAGCTCATTCAATCACAAATTCATTCAATTAAGTCAAAACACATATATTTAGAGCATTTTACAAAATAGCCCTCACATTTTCACATTTTGACACTTTAGTCCCTATTTCATAAAATCACAAAATACACAAAATTTCCATGTACACATGCTTAGCCGAATTTTCCCCTAGCTCATACAAGCCCACATATTTCATTTATTTCACATTTTAGTCCTTCAATTTCTCATTTTCACAATTTAGCCCAAAATAGCAAAATTTCATCAAAAATTCAAAGACAGACTATGTTAACCCACCACATATCTTTCATATTTCATCATTAACTATCACAAAACTCACATATTCATCAATGGCACATCTCAAAATCTTCATCAAATTCTAAAATTAAAGCATGGGCTAGTTAGAACACTAAGCAACGATCACAAAAACGTAGAAATCATTAAAAACCGAGCTCAAAACGTACCTTGATTGAGCTTTATACTAGCCGAAACCTAAAACACATCCATGGCTTCTCTTTTCTTTATATTTTTGGTGGAATGAGTAAAAATGATGATAACATTTCATTATGTTTTATTTATTTTACATTAATATTTATTTTACCATTTTACCCTTTTGTTATTAAACCATTTAATCATCAATTATAAGTCTATTTATGTCCATCCAATCTGTTAATAGCTTAATAAAAACATAAGGACTTCTCATTTAAAAAGCCATGCCAAATAAGCACTTTAACAATCAGCACACAACTTTTGCATTTTATGCAATTAAGTCCTCTTTTTGCAAATTAAGCACACAATCGATAAAATTTTAACACAGAATTTTCACACATGCTTAATCACATACTGTAAACACTAAAAATAATATTAAAATATTTTTTTGACCTTAGATTTGTGGTCTCGAAACCACTATTCCGACTAGGGTCTAAACTGGGCTGTTACACATCATCCCCTTTGATGGTCGAAAACACGAATCTCTTCAAACAATTCCTTACCATATGTGGACCATCATAAATGAAGCATTTTATCTTACCCCCCTTCTTCTTTAGGTTGTTGTTGGTTTTCCCCTTCCCATTTTGTAGTTTCGCATTGCCACTATTACCGTTGCCATACTTATCATCTCTTTCTTCATCTTCCCTGACATTGCCTTTCCCATTAGGCTTGGAAGACTCAAATTTGTCTTTCCTCAAACCAAGCTCAACAAAGTATTTCGCTTCACCCATGGCTAGAGTAAGTTCAGTGATACCTTGTCAATGCAACTCTTGTTTCACCCAAGGCTTCAACCCGTCCTTAAAATAGTAGAATGCTTCTTTTTCACTCAATTTAGTGATTTGAAGCATCAACTCACTGAACTCTCGAACATATTCTCAAATAGTAACTTGTTGCGTAAGCTGGCGTAACTTTTCCTGAGCCTCCTCATTGACATACTATGGGTAAAACAACTTCTTCAACTCTCTTTGGAACTCCTCCCAAGTTTTAATATTCATCCCACCATGTTTCTCATCCGTGAACCTATGACACCACCATTAAAGAGCAACATGAGTAAAATAAATTGAGACAGTGTTTACCTTAGTGGCATCATCCCTAATGTCCATCGTACGGAAGTATTGTTCCACATCTTAGAGAAAGTTTACCACTTCCCTCACGGTTCTTGTCCTATTTAACTCTTTTGGTTTGAGAACATCCATTTTTCGTTACTTCGGTCCTGAAGCCAACATCCCACTACCCAAAGCAGCCTTGTAGGTCATGAGCTCTATTGGAAAAAATCCAATTTGAAAACAGTTTTCTTGCACAACGAAAAATAAAAATTTTGAAAATTGACTCGATTTGTGATATTTATAGCAATAAATCCTAGATTGAAATTATACATGTGTTTTCAGATAGACGAATATTTGTCATTCCCGGCTCTCAACCAAACGATCTTCTCCGCTATTCTTGTACCACGAATTGCTTCGAGTGTGGGTTTGAACAAAATGAATCAAACACAGAAACTAGAAATAGTTTTCTCTACTTTTTGGGGTGAAAACGAAAAATTCTCTCTTCAAATAGAAATCGACAGAATCGTTATTTTAGAAAATATATTTAATTCTTAGAGAATAAAAGCCTCTCTATTTTCGGGAAGAATAACAGTATCTGAAAGTTGTGTGTTAATAGCCCTATCGATGCCATCTATTTACAAGGAGAGAAGATAGAACCCTTGTTGAACTAGAGAAGTTTATTTTAAATAGAAAAACACTCCCTATTTAGAGTAGGATTAGGGTGGGAGGCACACCCCTAGTATTCCAACTAGGGTTGTTGCCCTTTCATATTCCATGAGGGGATTTTGGGCCTCTTTCACATCGGGTCCAATTACTAGTACTTCCCGGGCTTTTCGACCCAGTACTTTGTAATTTAATCCAACTTAATTTTATTTTTATATTTCCTAAAATAAACTTCAATATTTATATTTAAATAAGTAATTTTGTAATACTCCATAATCTGCCTAGACAACAAGGCCAAGCCTCGAGAGTTACAACGAATGGCAATCAAAACACATTCTACAATTTATATTAAAAATCCTTTAAAGTCATAAAAAGTTTTAATAAAAACAAACCAGTAATTCATAATTATCATCCAACTAATTGAAACTATGGAACACTAACATTATTAATAATACTAACCAGTGTAAAACACATAATCGAGCTCCCCATCCATCGACCCATTCAAGTCTGCGATTTACTTAAAATTCATTCAACAATAAATGAATTAATTAATATATATTAGAAAGGAACCAACTATTTACATATTCAATAGGGTATCGATAAAACCAAGATATCCAAGTGCATATATTGATTCAAAATTAGGAAACAGTTTATTCAGTTACAGATCAAAACCATACAGAAAGATAATGATTCAAATTGTAGTTAGATGCAGAACAGAACAAATGCAATTACTTAATACCAGCCGCTACACTGTAATAGCCTGATTTAGGGCCTAGTCAGAATAGTGGTTGCGAGACCACAAATCCGAAGTAGAGATATATGTTTTATGATTTTTATGAGGCTTATGTTATGTTTGCATGATTGTGTGAAAATTTCATGAAGAAATTTTATTAATTAGTGATCAATTTATTCATTAGGACTAAATTGCAAAGATAGGAAAATATGATATTCTAGAAGATTCAAATATGAAATAGCATTAGGAAAATTATTAGAGGTCCTTATTTAGCAATTAGACCAATATATGTCAAGATGGACAAAAATAGACATGGGAAGGAAAAATCTCAAGAAAGGGGCCTTAAAGGCATTTTTGTCATTTGGTTAATAAAAGAATTAAAAGGGAAAAAGAAGTCAAAATTCATGTCCAGCTTTTTCATGCTAACTGAAATTTTCAAGCTCTCCATAGCTAAGGTTTCTTCAATTTTCAAGCTTGATTGTAAGTACCTCCTAACCCCGTTTTTAATGTTCTTCATATTTTTTAGATCCTCGTAGCTCGATTTAGCTATTTCTAGCTATATTTTGAGCTAGGGTTTATGTTCAAAAATTTACCCATGAATGACATGTATGCATTTTGATGATTTATGGAGGAATATGAAAGTTTGATGTATGATAAACATCTTTCTCTAAGTGATTTTCATGGGAAATTCATAAAAAGGACCAAATTGTAAAAGTCATGAAAATGGTCATAAAAGTGTGAATTAGTGGAAATTGCTAAATTTTGTAGTTATGAAAATGGTTCGGCTAGGCTTGAAATACAAAGAAATTGAGTAAAAATCATTTTACGAGCCTAGGGGCAAAAGTGTAAATATGTGAAAGTTTAGGGGCAAAATTGTAATTTTTCCAAAGTATGATTCATGAGTTATATTAATTAATGTGATCATTAAATGAGTGAAATTGTTATTATAGATCAAGAAACACGAAGCCCGAACTAATCCGTATGTATGTTTAGGGTCTCGTAGACTTATAATCGGGACGTTATGAGTATGAATGAAAAAGTTTTAAGTTGAAACGAAATTTTATGGTCCGATGTTGTATGTTTGAGCAAGTTAAGTCAGGTGATGCCTTGTATCCAATTTCAGCGTTGAATACGGGTAAGGGGTGTTACATTTAGTGGTATCAGAGCTACGGTTTAGTCGATTCTCGGATTAACGTAGCGTATGCACGAGTCTAGCTATACGTGCTATACGTATGAGTATTTGTATAATGATAGTGTGACGACTCCTGACGATTTAAATTTTGTTTTTATATAGTAAATGGATCCCGACAGAGCTGTGGCGGATGATGTAGAAAGTAATACGCCGGCTCCCGCCCAAGGGACGATGCCGAATGAAAATGAGAATAGACCAACGACAGTAAGTTAGAGAGGAGGAGAAAAGGCTAGGGAAGCCTTTCTCCACATGATGAATGCTTGGTATACAGAGTTCATTCGTATGAACCCGAATGCTCAACCCCCTCCACCCCCACCTATTCCTCAGCCTAGCCCTGTAGCTCCCCAAGTTGTAGAAGTGGTAAAAAGAGAAAAGCCTCCGGTTGATAGAATCCAAAAACAAGGAGCCGAGGAATTTTGAGCTAGTAAAGATGATGATCCTGAAAGAGCAAAATTTTGGCTTGAAAATACCATCAGGGTATTCGATGAGTTATCCTGCCCACCTGAAGAGTGCATGAAATGTGTGGTGTCTCTCTTGAGAGATTCTGCCTACCAGTGGTGGAACACCCTTATGTCAGTTGTACCAAGGGAGAGAGTTAATTAGGAGTTTTTCCAAGAAGAATTCCAGAAGAAATACATTAGCCAAAGATTTATTTATCAGAAAAGAAAGGAATTTCTTGAACTGAAACAAGGTAGAATGATAGTAACCGAGTATGAGCGTGAGTTCGTAAGGCTCAGTAAATACGCTCGAGAGTGTGTATCCACTGAAGCCATTATGTGCAAAAGGATTGAGGATGGATTAAATGAGGATATCCGATTGTATGTTGGTGTCCTAGAACTAAAGGAATTTGTTGTGTTAGTAGATAGAGCTTGCAAGGTCGAGGAGTTGGCCAAGGAGAAAAGAAGAGCTGAAATTGAGTCTCGTGATTCGAGGAAGAGACAGCTGAGTAAGTCATTTCAATCCTCATCCAAGAAGTCAAGAGATTTCACTATTCGATCAGCTACTTCTGCTGGGTTTTCAAATAGAAGTAAGGGTAAACAGTACTCGGGGATTAAAGCTTAGACTACTCCAGTTGCTAGTGTTGGTAACGCTCGACCAAGTAGACCGGAGTGTCCACAGCGTGGCAGACGTCACCCCGGTGAGTGTCGAGCACATGTGAGATCTTATTTTAAGTGTGGTTCCCAAGATCATTTTATTAGAGAATGCTACGAGATGGTTGAAAAAGAGAAAATTCAGAGTACAAGATCAGGAAGTACTACTAGAGGGAGACAGCAGAGAAACCCGAGAAGTGGAACGGGTAGTAAGAGTACACCCAGAGAGCAGACTGCAAGATCTGAGGGTAGAGCGCCTGCGAGGACTTATGCCATTTGTGCTCGCGAGGAGGCGTCATCTCCTGATGTAATTACAGGTACATTTTCTCTCCATGATACTCATGTTGTTGCTTTAATTGATCCGGGATCTACCCACTCATATATTTGCATGAAATTAGTATCTAGTATGAGCATGCCTGTAGAGTCTACAGAATTCATGATAAAAGTGTCCAATCCCTTAGGCAAATGTGTGTTAGTTGATAAGCTATGCAAAGATTGCCCATTGATGATTAGATGTCATTATTTTAAGGCGAATCTCATGCTATTTCCATTTGATGAATTCGATATAATTCTTGGCACAGACTGTTTAACCGCTCATGATGTAACAGTAAATTGTGGAAAGAAATACATTGAATTGAGATGTGAAAACAGGGACACTCTTCGTGTTGAATCAGATGAACAGGACAGATCGCCTGTAGTGATTTCTCATATGTCTGCCCAGAAATATGTAAGAAAGGGATATGAAGATGATCTTGCCTTTGTGATGAATGCCAAAGAGGCTGAGTTAAGAATTAAATCAGTGCCGATAGTATGTGAGTATCCAGATGTATTTCCAGAAGAATTGTCAGGGTTGCCCCCGGTTAGAGAAATTGAATTTGGCATTGAGTTAGCCCCTGGTACTGCGCATATTTCGATTGCTCCGTACAGGATGGCTCCAACCGAGTTGAAAGAATTGAAGGCAGAGTTACAAGAGTTGACAGACAAAGGCTTTGCAAGACCGAGTTATTCTCCGTGGGGTGCTCCCGTATTATTTGTGAAAAAGAAAGATGGTTCCATGAGATTATGTATACATTATCGGCAGCTTAATAAGGTAACTGTGAAGAACAAGTACCCATTTACAAGGATTGATGATTTGTTTGATCAGTTGAAGGGAGCCACGATGTTTTCCAAGATAGATTTGAGGTCAGGATATTACCAGTTGAGAGTCAAAGATGCGGACGTGCCGAAAACTGCATTTCGGACAAGGTATGGTCACTATGAGTTTTTAGTTATGCCTTTCGGATTGACAAACGCCCCTGCTGTGTTTATGGATTTAATAAACCGCATCTTTCGACCATATTTGGATAAATTTGTTGTGGTTTTTAATGACGATATACTGATTTACTCTCGTGATGAGAACGAGCATGCTGAGCATTTGAGGACGGTTTTACAGATTTTACGAGATAATCAGTTATATGCCAAGTTTAGCAAAAGTGAATTTTGGCTTAAGGAAGTTGGATTTTTGGGGCACATTGTCTCGGGAAATGGATTTCGAGTTGACCCGAGTAAAATTTCAGCTATTGTTGATTGGAAACCGCCAAGAAATGTAGCAGAGGTTAGAAGTTTTCTGGGCCTAGCAGGCTATTACAGACGGTTTGTCAAGGGATTTTCCATGATAGCTACTCCGATGACAAGGTTTCTACAAAAAGGTGTAAAGTTTGAATGGACAAAAAAGTGCCAACAGAGTTTCGACAAACTAAAGACAATGTTGACTGAGGCTCCAGTTCTAATGCAACCTGAACCGGGAAAAGAATTTTTGGTTTATAGTGATGCATCCTTGAATGGATTGGGCTGTATGCTTATGCAAGAGGGCAAAGTGATAGCATATGCCTCTAGGCAGTTAAAGCCGCATGAGAAGAACTACCCGACACATGATTTAGAGTTGGCTGCCATTGTGTTTGCATTGAAGATATGGAGACACCATTTGTATGGTGAAAAATGGCGGATATTCACCGATCATAAAAGCCTAAAGTACTTGATGACTCAAAAAGAGTTAAATTTAAGGCAACGAAGATGGTTAGAGCTGATAAAGGACTATGAGCTAGTGATTGACTACCATCCGAGAAAGGTGAATGTGGTCACTGATGCCTTGAGCAGGAAATCCTTATTTGCATTGAGAGCCATGAATACACGAATGACTTTGTCGGATAATGGTTCCATCCTAGCTGAATTGAAGGCTAGACTGATGTTTCTCCAAGAGATCTGTGAAGCTCAGAAAGGTGAAAGCGACTTGCAAGCCAAAAGAGTTTAATGTGAGTTGGGTGTTGAGTCAGACTTTCGGATTAATTCCAAAGGATGTTTAACGTTCCGAGACAGAGTCTGTGTACCGAGGAATGATAAGCTTATTCGGAAAATTTTATATGAGGCACATATCGGATGTTTGTCTATACATCCAGGCAGTACAAAAATGTATAACGACTTAAAGAAATGGTATTGGTGGCCGAGTATGAAGAAAGATATTTCTGAGTTCGTATCGAAATGCTTGATTTTTTAGCAAGTGAAAGTTGAACACCAAGTACCTTCAGGTTTGCTTCAGCCTATTATGGTTCCCGAGTGGAAATGGGACCGTGTTACTATGGACTTTGTGACGGGTTTGCCTTTGACACCGAGTAAGAAAGATGCCGTATGGGTTGTAGTAGATAGACTTACGAAGTCGGCCCATTTTATACCGGTACGCATTGACTATTCGCTTGATGAGTTGGCGAAATTATATGTTTCAGAAATTGTACGACTCCATGGAGTACCGTTGTCGATTATTTTGGATAGAGATCCGAGATTTACATCACAGTTTTGGAAAACATTGCAAGAAGTCTTGGGCACGAAGTTGAGTTTTAGTACAGCTTTCCACCCATAAATCGACGGACAGTCGGAGAGAGTAATACAGATACTAGAAGACATGCTCCGATGCTTTGTTTTAGAATTTCAAGGCAGTTGGGAAAAGTATTTACCGTTGGTAGAGTTTGCTTACAATAACAGTTTTCAATCGAGTTTGAAAATGGCGCTTTATGAGGCATTGTATGGGCGGAAGTGTCGAACGCCATTGTATTGGACCGAACTCAAAGAAAATCAAATTCACGAGGTCGATTTGGTTAGAGAAACCGAAGAGAATGTAAAATTAATTTGTAATTGTTTAAAAGCTACTTCGGATAGACAAAAGTCCTATGCAGACATGAAACGAAAAGAGATTGAATTTCAAGTGGGTGATAAGGTATTCTTGAAAGTATCACCATGGAAGAAAGTTCTCAGATTTGGCCGAAAAGGCAAGTTGAGCCCGTGCTTTATCGGACCGTATGAGATCACCGAAAAGATAGGGCCGGTAGCCTATCGTTTGGCTTTACTGCCTGAGTTGGAAAAGATTCATGATGTGTTCCACGTGTCTATGTTGCGAAGTTACCGATCAGATACTTCACATGTGATTACACCGACAGAGGTTGAAATTCAACCCGATATGACTTATGGCGAAGATCCAGTTAAGATCTTGGCACGAGAAGTCAAACAGTTAAGGAATAAAAGTATAGCTCTTGTGAAAGTATTGTGGCAAAGACATGGGGTAGAAGAGGCTACATGGGAGCCCGAGGAGGCTATGAGAAACCAACATCCTAACGTTTTTACCGGTAAGATTTTTGGGGACGAAAATCCCTAAAATAGGGAGAATTGTAACAGCTCGATTTAGGGCCTAGTCAGAATAGTGGTTGCGAGACCACAAATCCGAAGCATAGATATATTTTTATGATTTTTATGAGGCTTATTTTATGTTTGCATGATTGTGTGAAAATTTCATGAAGAAATTTTATTAATTAGTGATCAATTTATTCATTAGGACTAAATTGCAAAGATAGGAAAATATGAGATTCTAGAAGATTCAAATATGAAATAGCATTAGGAAAATTATTAGAGGTCCTTATTTACCAATTAGACCAATATATGTCAAGATGGACAAAAATAGACATGGGAAGGAAAAATATCAAGAAAGGGGTCTTAAGGGCATTTTTGTCATTTGGTTAATAAAAGAATTAAAAGGGAAAAAGAAGTCAAAATTCATGTCCATCTTCTTCATGCTAGCTGAAATTTTCAAGCTCTCCATAGCTAGAGTTTCTTCAATTTTCAAGCTTGATTGTAAGTACCTCCTAACCCCGTTTTTAATGTTCTTCGTATTTTTGAGATCCTTGTAGCTCGATTTAGCTATTTCTAGCTATATTTTAAGCTAGGGTTTATGTTCAAAAATTTACCCATGAATGATATGCATGTATTTTGATGATTTATGGGGGAATATAAAAGTTTGATGTATGATAAACATCTTTTTCTAAGTGATTTTCATGGGAAATTCATAAAAAGGACCAAATTGTAAAAGTCATGAAAATGGTCATAAAAGTGTGAATTAGTTGAAATTGCTGAATGTTGTAGTTATGAAAATTGTTCGGCTAGGCTTGAAATACAAATAAATTGAGTAAAAATCATTTTACGAGCCTAGGGGTAAAAGTGTAAATATGTAAAAGTTTAGGGGCAAAATTGTAATTTTTTCAAAGTATGATTCTTGAGTTATTTTAATTAATGTGATCATTAAATGAGTGAAATTGTTATTATAGATCAAGAAACACGAAGTTCGAACCAATCTGTATGTATGTTTAGGGTCTCGTAGACCCATAATAGGGACGTTATGAGTATGAATGAAAAAGTTTTAAGTTGAAACAAAATTTTATGGCCCGATGTCGTATGTTTGAGCAAGTTAAGTCAGATAATGCCTCGTATCCAGTTCCGACATTGAATACGGGTAAGGGGTGTTACATACACACCATCTCCGACCAACCCAACACACCAAATAGGGTATTTATTAGCCTTCTAGCCCTACACACCATACAGTGTCGGTCTGACACGTTTTAGAGAATGCAGCCTAGCTGCCAGATCAGAACACAGATACCAGTGATTTAACCACTGTTTTAGAATAGAATACTTCCTTCTGATTCAATTCCCACCCTATGCATATGCAGACTTCACATGACAGTTAATACAGAGTTTTATGCTAATACTCAAATACAGCTCATACTTGAATACTGTAAATCAATTCCATTAACATTAGTCAAACACAGTACACGTGCTGATAATTAGTACTCAAGTTCCAGATCATAGAATACCAGTTTATACAATTTAATTCAGTTCAAACAGCCTCACAGAAGGCTTGTATTCGGTTTGAGCGATGCTCGGGATATAGAAAATTTTTGTAAACTGTCCTACATGCCCGTGTGGTCTCACATAGCCTGGGTAGCTGGCTCGTGTGATCCTTATTTTGTAAGCTGTGGGTTACATGGCCTGGACACACGCCCATGTCCTTAGGCCCGTGTGAACCCTGCACTATCATGGCCACGCATGGTCTGAGCACACGCCCGTGTCCCTTGCCCTTGTGGCTTTTACCTGGTGAACAGTGAGTTACACAGCCTACCACACGTCCTGGAACACAGCCGTGTGGCATCGACAGCCATGTTTCTCGGCATCTAAAATTCGTAAAAGCTCGGGTTTTCGGTACGCACCTGAAGTAGTTTCGAAGCTGAAACAACATAGAAGATTCTCGAGACCTAAAACGAACAATCTATAACCAATTAAGCAATAATTCAAAACAACACTAAAATTATCACACAACCAACCTCGTTGAAACGTTTCGACACGAGAAAATCCTAAATCCTATAATAATTACCTCCGTACCACCGCAATCATGAATCTAGAGCGTTAGAGGGATTTTTATCTTCGAGACCTTTCCCTAAGAATAACAACTGAACATATAATCAAAAGGTTCGAACAGTTTATGAAAAAACTACACTTGGCAAGGAATATAACAACTAATGTTTTCCAAAGTTGAACAACCAAGCGCAGGAAATTAACAGAACACAAACTTACACTACAATGGTAGTAAACAAGACGTATGAATCTAAGCGGCAAATGAACGGAAAAGAAAAAGAACTCCAAGGGAAAAAGACGAAGAAAAAATAAGAAAAAAAGGGAAAAAATATATGGAAAAGCAAGGAGAAGAAAAAACGTTTAATTTAATTTAACCACCGATTAAAACTTTGACATTAAGCAAAAATATTATCTTACGTATACACCGAGACTCAAACACAAGACTAGAGGGTATATAAAGACGCTTAACCATTGAACTAGCAGGCTCATTCTTGACACGGATTTAGACAGAATTAAATTTAAGTCAATGGCTCAGGAATAGAAGTTAGTTAAAATTAAAATAGCAAAACCTCTAAAACCGCATCTCGAATCCCTGACCTCAAACACATAAGCAGAGCACATAACTACAGATACAGGGACTCAATTACAATAGAATCCAACAATCAAACACTTAATTTTTTTAGGGCGTTACAAATTTTCCCATCTCAATTTTACCCCCGGTAAAATTATGGTGATTTTACCCCTGATAAAATTTTCGAGAAAACATATTTACTATTTCACCATTCAACTTGTTCACTATGATCGTATGGTTTATTTTCATTTTCAGGCTTTAAAATAGCTTAAAAACATAAACTCAATCTTACGATCATTTTTTAGAATTCCTTGTTCATTTCAAAATGAATTCATTTCACATTTTCATTTTCATTTCCATTTCCATTTTGGATAAAACCATATTCATTTCCAAATGATTTCATTTCTCCATTTTCATTTTCTTTTTTGAGAAAACCTTAATCATTTTCAAATGTTTCCTATTTCTCCACTTCACCATTTCTTTGATTCAACATTTAATTCATTTATGATTTCAACAAGCTAGCTGAGAGACTGATTAGACATACGTAATTGAGACTCAAATAATTTATAATTAAGTTCCAGCTTTTTTCCTATTAATTATAAACTCCTTTAGTCACGAAGTCATTCCACTACAGTATCATGATTGAGCTCTCCCCAACTGCATACCATTATGACAACAACTTGATAAGTGCTCGTCCAATGACTTTTTCATAAGTGTATTACCATCATAGGATATCCTTAATCTCTTTGGGATAATATTCATCCTCCCAATATGATTCTATTTTATATCATGGTAACCATTACATCTTCATTCATGAAAATTCAATCACTACCAAATAGTGATCAAGTTATCCATCATAAAGACGAATGACCCGTGGCGATGTTTACTTTTCATCAACCATCTAATGCCAATAAGAGGATATCATTCACCTATGTCTCGGGCTATGAATTCCACCATTGTGAATGTAACGGCCTGTTTTCAATGAAATCGAAACAGTGGTTTCTTGACCACAAATTTGATGTCGAAAAAAATTTATTTTAATATTATTTTGTGGTCTACATCATGATAGTATTATTGCATAAAAATTTTGTTAAGAAATTTTATCGTTTGTATGCTCAATTTGTGAAAAAGGACTAAATCGCATAAAGTGCGAAAGTGGTGTTCTATTAGCTAAAGGTGTGAAATAGCTATAGAACTTTAAAGTGGAGGTCCTTACATGGTAATTAGGCCATTAAATAAGTTAGTGGATGTGCATGGATTGGTAATTGAGTAAATTTTAAAGTTAGGTAAGGGTAAAATGGTAAAAAGCCAATTAATGATAAAAAATAAAATAAAACAAAATGCTCATATTCTCCATGCATGCTTCCACCAAAAATTTTAGCAACTTAAAGCCTTTGAAGAGCTTAAATTTTTAGCAATTTAAAACCTTTGCATGTAAGTGAATTTGATGTTCGTTTTTATCGATTTTTATGTTTTTGGAATCGTTGTTGTTTAACCTATCTAGTGAGGGGATTAATTTGCAAAACTATTGAATAGTTTGAGAATTTCCATTGATGAGTATAATAGATTTTTGAAGATTAATGGAAGAAAATGAAACCTTGTTGTGTGTTAAACACTTTTTGTTAAGTGAGTTTTGATGAAAACGTGAATTAGGGGTTAAATTGAGAAAAAGTGAAAATTGTGTGTTAATTGTAAAATATATGGGCTGATATGAGCATATATGATTTTCAACTAGGCTTGGGTTTAGAGAAACTTGCATGAATTTTATTTTACGAGCCTAGGAACTAAATTGTAAAGAAGTCAGATGTTTAGGGGCAAAATGGTAATTTTTCCATAACATGAAATTGGATTGAATTGAATAGAATAATTATTAAATTAGTTAAATTTGATTATATAGATCAAGAAAAGCTACGTTCGAAACTAGATCGAGGCAAAGATATAATAATGGATTGATCGGTCGATTATCTCCATATAAATATGAGGCAAGTTCGTATGTTGATAAGCATTAAATTAAATGCTTTATTATTGTAATTGTGATGATACAACTCCACGAAAATATTCGACGAAGTTTCGACGATGTATGGATCCCGGTTGAACCTTAGGAATAGATAGGATAGAAATGACATGTCATTAGGGGTTACCGTGTTTGGGTGCTGGCCTCGTAAGTCCTACCGGTAGCTGAGTTTCTGGCATGTGTTGCGATTACTTTACAGCTTGTGTGAGCATCACCGTGTAGCTACGTCTTGACCGATAGCTTGTGTGAGCAGACCCAGTGATGTCTTGAGAGTGAGCATCCATATGAGATATGAGATAGAGGTGGTTTTGACCATGTATTGGCACTTAGTGTGCGAGACACTCGAGTATCCGATAGTATTCCAAATTGTTCAACGGGCACAGATGATGATACGAGATTATACGAACTAATACGAATCAGTACAGGTATTCATGTGAAATATGAGAAGAAATTCATATTTGATGTATTTATACATAACTAACATAATTGTAATTATGTGTTAGGCTTTGGGCCAAATGGGAATTTACCTATGTTTTAGATTATGCTTATCTAAATTGTGGATGACTTGGTAAGTTGTATTTATTAGCTATACGAATTTACTAAGCTTAATTGCTTACTCAGTTTTAATTTTCGTGTTTATAGTGATTCGGAAGCTTGCTCGGTTTGGAAGTCGTCGGAGATTTACGTCACACTATCAAACTATATTTTGGTACTTTGGACTTTACATTTTGGGTTAAATGGCATGTATAGGTGTTTTGGCTAATGTAGCCTATATGTCTCATGTTGTTTTGGTTATGTATTTAGCCATGTGATTTGGCTTATTTTGGTATACTTGGTTATGTAAATATGTATAAATGATCTTTTGGTATGTGGTGTTAGTTGCTTGGTGAATGCCTTGGTTGTGTGTTGGTAGTTTGAGTACCAAATGATTGAATTTGAGATGTGGTATGCATGTTGAATGAGGCACAAAGTCTAATAAGTGAGTTTGACCATTTAGGTATACATTGGAGGTATATTTGGTATGTTGTAAAGTGATCATTGGCATGTGCTTATGTATATCATGTTGTATGTGTGGATAGTACATGATATAGGCTTGATATTGGTTGGTTTTAAGAGCCTATCTATGCCATGGTTGTATGTGCATTGTTGAGCTTAGGTTGGCATCATTTTGGGTGAGAAATATGGCTTGGAAAATGGCCTATTTTTGTCCACACGGGCGTGTGTCTCAGCTGTGTGTGACACACGGCCAGGTGACACGGCTGTGTGTCCCCTGAATTTTCTAATGGTTGCAAGTTAGTAGCTTCACACAGCCTAGCACACGGGCGTGTGGCTTGGCCGTGTGGCACAAGTCAGTATACCCTCTAGTTTTCACACGGCCAGGTACACGGGCGTGTGAGTCCATTTCAAAAGGTACACGACCTGGCACACAGGTGTGTTGTCTGGCCGTGTAACCCAAGTCAGTGAGTTTGTAACGCCCTAAAATTGTGGGGTTGTAATTTTTGCTGAATTTGTTTAAATTCCAAGATGTGCTTGAACGGTTAGTTATTTGAGTGTATTTGGAGGTTCTAAGGAGGCCTGGGTTCGAGTCTGAGCTTTGGAAAAATTTTAGTTTTTGGCTCTTAAGAGGAAGGGGCTGTTAGCAGTAGGACTTAAGTATAAATATGTGCGTTTATGTGTCACAAAAAGAGCATGTGACTTAGTGGGTGTGGCGTCACTGAGATAGCAAGGGGAGTGGGGTTTGAATCCCATGAATAGAAAAAGGGGACTTTTATTTTATGTCTTGGGGGTGGAAGAAGTAGAGTTTGGATCAAACTCTGCAAAGGAGGTTGAAGACTTGGTCAAGAATTTCGAATGGAAGGATGGGAGCAATTCAATGAGGATTTGGTGGAGAGTTTGAGGGAATTGGAGTGTGGAGGAGTCTTGGCCGAATGGGAGAGTTTGGCTAAGGGAGGAATTTCGGCTATGGGGTGTCATTTAGGCATTTCGGCAGCTTTGTGTGAAGAGAAAAATCGAAAATCCTCTTTGCAAATTTTGGGTTTCATTCTTTTTGGCACCTCGTGCAAACTTTTACCATTTGGGTTTTATCGTTCTTTCCTCTTTTCATCTAATATTTCTCTATTGCTGTTGACCTTCTGCCGAATCACTCTTTCTTCTTTCGGTTTCCTCTTTGGCCGAACACAACCCTTCTTTGCCTCTCGTGATTCTTTCCTTTTCTTTACAAGATAGTCGAGTACTTTCTTTCTTCTTGTGTTAGCCGATCCTATTAGGGCCTGAGTATCCTCTTCTCTTCGTTCTAACCGTTTCCGAGTCTCTTCCATTAGTGGGTAAGTGGTGGCTATAGCCGAATGTAGGTTGGCTTTTTCTTTTTTTTTCGATTTGGTTTCTCTGGGGCCGAAAGGCTGTTCTCCTAGTTGCCGTGGAGATGTATTACTAACATTTTCTTACTCGTCGAGTGTTATTAGGGACTCGTTTTCTTTAATCAATGGGGTAGGCCGATACTCTTCTACTGCAAGAGATCTATCGTTTCGTGGTGTCTTGGGAGCGCTTCAAACCACAACTCATAACAGATGTGTAATCGCACACCCAACACCGTACTGTTTGAATGCGGGATAAAAGTGTTCTCATACTCTGGTGCTGTAGCGAATCGACAAAAGCCGAAAAGCCAAAATTTCGGCATCTAAGGGCCCTCGAGCGTGCGAACGCTCGTAGGGATAAATCGAGCCACAATTGTTGGTGTTAGACCGTAAAGGCCGTCACGGGTGTTTTTGTGGGCTTAGGTCGTAAAATTACCGAAATACCCTCAATGGGTAAAATTACCGAAATACCCTCGATGAGTAAAATTACCGAAATACCCTCGATGGGTAAAATTACCGAAATACCCTTGATGGGTAAAATTACTAAAATACCCTCGATGGGTAAAATTACTGAAATACCCTCAATGGGTAAAATTACCGAAATACCCTTGATGGGTGAAATTACCGTTTTACCCTTAACCGACAAAATGACCATTATACCCCTAGTGGTAGTGTGTATGATATTTAGATGACTGATTGCGATTGTGACATACTGCATACACGAAATATTTATGACACGACATTCTGCATTGGGGTTGGGTATCTAATTTGGGAGGAAGTACTGTACTAGTGGCCCTGCCACATTTTTATCATTTTAGTGGCTTCACCACGTATGCTGAATTTAGTGGCTTGGCCACGTTGGTCGTTATTAGCGACTTTCTTTGCGTTATTATTAGCGACTATCTTTGCGATCTCGTGTGTCTTTGCCGGGTGGGTCGACTTGGTCCCCACATGGTGTGCTGGTTGGTACAGGTGGTGTGTTGGCTAGACTGGGTTGGGTTGCATCTCTGTTCTGCATTGTTATATTTTTGGGCTTAGACCCACTCTGTTACTATATAGGGCTAAAGCCCAGACCGATCTGTTACTGGATAGGGCTTGGGCCCAGACTGTCACTGTAATAGGGGATTACACACTGAGTTCTCGTAACTCACCTTTTTCTTTTAACTGTGTAGGTAATCCCCAGCCTTAGATGATTTGGAGCTGCGAGGGACTCGGAGGTGGCCACACGCTCGATATGTTTTAATCTTAGAATTAGTTATTTTGTTTATTAATAATTTGGGTTATCGATGTTGTAATAAGGCCATTTGAGGGGTTTTTATAACTTTTATTTGGTATTTCTCGTTATTTCAATCTGCTAGTCTAGGGAACACGGGTTTTTAAAACAATAACGGTTTCTAAAGAAAATTACGATTTTCAAACCTTAAAGTATACAACTAAAATGGCTTCCGCGTTTTATTTCAGATTGATAAGCTTTTAACAATTGATACGTCCTATAATTAGATAACAAGGTTTTACAATATTAACATTTTCAAAAAAAAATGTCAAATGGATTTTAAAGTTAGTAACAAATTTTTATCGACAAACTCGGTTTTCAAACAACACTTCAATGTGACACGTTAAATCTGGTCGTAACGTCTAAGTCGGGTATAGGGTATTACATTTAGTGGTATCAGAGCCTGGTTTCAAAACTCGGCTGTGGAATGGGTTTTTAAAAATTTTCTAAATCTGTCTAAATTTTGGTTTGGAAAGAAATGTTGTTTCTGAAGGTGTGGCACACCGAGTCTCCGGCACCAAATCTGTAAGTTCTCTGACACTGTTTTCTGTTATATACTGAAATCATTATACTGAGAAACTACTATGGATAGTGGGAGTGTATTGAAACTCTTTAGCTAGAATAACTTGAGATTGTAGGAGATTGAAAACTGTAGTGAGGCTTCGATCTGTGAAAACAACTCTAATTACTGTTTATCATAAAATATCTGTTAATAATTATTTGAATTATAAGCTGATGCATAAAACTCTTAAATCAGATAAATACGCTACATCGATATGAGCACAAGAGGTCGCGAAATGGGTACACGTGGCCGCGATAGAGGCCGAGGTGCTAGGGCTAGGTCTTCAGCATCGGGTCACATGCCTGCTAGGGAGGCACCAGCCTCACCAGTGACTAAGACGGGGTCTCATGACCGAGCCGTTGGAGATGATGCACTATCTCAAGCAATGTTACGGGTCTTGGAAAGGGTTGCTGGAGCAAGTACTGGACCAGTGGGCCGAGGGTCGATTTCTGAGCGACTATGTGGATGCCTGAAGGAAGAAATTTCTGAGTCTGGTCTAGGGGAATAGGTCTGTAGCAGAATATGAGGCAGAGTTCCTGCGACTGAGCCGTTATGCTCAGGGCATAGTCGCGACTGATTATGAGCGTTGTGTGCATTTCGAGGATGGTCTCCGAGATGAGTTGCGGGTGCTGATAGCTCCGCAGAGGGAAAGATACTTTGCTACCCTTATTGAGAAGGCAAAGATTGTCGAGGATGTGAAACGCTCAGAGCGTCAGAACCAGGAAAAGGATAGGGGCAGAAATAAGAAGGATTTTGGGCCCTCAAGTTCTTTTGTTGGGCCTAAGAAGAAGCCTAGATTTAATGTGCCAGTCCGAGCTGGGGTCTCTATTGTTGCTGCTAGACCGCAGCCTTGCGTTGATTGTTAGAGATCTCACCAGGGTGAGTGCTGGAAAAGAACTGGGGCGTGCTTCAGATGTGGGTTCAAGGACCATCAGGTTAAGAACTGTACGTAGAGGCCTGTTCAGATGCAAGCCGCAGGTCAGGGCTATGTTCAGCCGAGGAGAGGAGGTCAGCAGCCACCGAGAGGCCGTGGTCAGGCCAGAGGGAGAAATGGTTTGGCTAGAGGTCGTGGAGCACCGGGCAGAGGTGCTGGTAACACTGAGGCAAGACAGCCAAAGACATTGGTCTATCTTTGCTTTCGGCGCAGAGAGGATCGGCGCTCCCGGCGTCATAATCATAATGATCGATTTAGGGGCTAGTCGGAACAGTGATCTCGAAATCATTAATTCGAGGTTAGAGAAAATTATTTGCATGATATTTTATGTGTTATAATATGTTTATAAAGAGGCATGAGAATTTTGGTGCTTTAATTTTAGCGATTGATGGCTTAATTGCGAAAAAGGACTAAATCGCATAAAGTGCAAAAGTTCTATTTGAATTGCTAAAGGTACCAAAAAGCTATGGTTTATAAATTGGAGGTCCCAAATGTGCAATTAGGCCATGGGAATTAGCTTGTCCGTCAAAGAAGACAAAGGGGACAAGGGCATTAAATGTTGTCATGTTTGGTAATTAAAAAGCAATAAAATAAGATGAAATAAGCAAAAAGCTATCATCTTTTTATTTCTTCTCTTCTTCAACCGAAAATATCAGCCATGGGAGGGGTTTAAAAGCTTCAAATTTCAGCAAGCTTTACTCCATTCAAGTAAGTTATTTTGATGCTTATTTTTTATGAAAATTGCATTTTTGGAGTCCCCAAAGCTTAAGCTAGCTAATAGGAGGATTAATTTGCGACATGGTTGAAAGTCTAGGGACTTTCCATGAGAGAGTTTATGTTGTTTGATGAGTTTTTATAGAAGAAAATGAATGATAGGATGATGAGAAACAACTTTTGTGAAAGGTGTTGCCATGAAAACACCTAATTGGGACTAAAATGCAAAAGTTGTAATTTGTTCATTAAGGCATGAAATAGATTGAATTGTGGATAGTTGTAAGAGGATTAAATGTTCAGCTAGGCTTTCTTAATAAGAAATTGAGATGAAAATTTATTTACGGGCCTAGGGGCAAAATCGTAATTTTGCCAAAGTGTAGGGGCAAAATAGTCATTTTTGCCTAAAGTGTAGATTATGGTGTATTATGATTTATAAATGATTAAATCTGTAAATTTCATTGTTCTAGATCAAAGAAAACGAGTTTCGGACCTAGAACGGATGAAAAGAGAAATATGGGCAAAAAGGTCCCTTTTGGCCCTTTCGACATCGAGGTAAGTTCATATGCAAATGTTGTAATTACTTATGAGTTAAATTTAATATTCTAATTTTGTATGGAATGTATGAAATATCTTTTGATGAGATGTCAAGAGAATTGAATTTGAGAGTAATGAGAAAGGTATATAGTATGATATGATGATAGTTAAAGTCTTGTGTAAGACCATATTGGAATATGGCCTTGATGTAAGAATTTGTATAAGACCATGTCAGGGACATGGTATCGATATGTTAATGCAAGTAAGACCCTATTGGGGTATAAATTCTATGTGACATTATGAGTATGAGACTCAAGAGAGTTATTTAATAACTTGAGTGATTCAACGTATATGTTGAAAGAAAGAAAGTATGTGGTTGTACCCCGAAAAGCACAAGTGTGTGTTAGAATTGAATTGATATGGATTCAGTATATGATGAACCCTTAGTGGGTTATGTGTATTCAATACGCCTTAGTTGTATGAGATAGATTCATTTATGCATTGTGTGAATGCGAACGAGTATCGTAGAAAGTTAAGTAAGAATAGAAGTATGTGAGGATGTTCTCGGATGAACATTTGAAATAGAGATATACATGTGGATTATTATCCATCGCTTATAAATAATTGGTGAGCTAAGTGTGAAATCACCATAAGTATAAATGATTGGTGGGCTGTGTGCGATACCACCCTATTAGAGATTCAATGGTGGGCTAAGTGCGAAACCACCGAGAGATTAATAGTATGAGTATCTTATTGAAAATGCTTGATGAGCTGTTTTATATTATCATGTGGTGATCAGTGCAGGAATATGTACTAATTAAATGAGCAATTGGCTTATGGCAAGGTAAGAATGTGGTAAGAGATTGAATGAATAAGTTTCAAGAATAGTTGAGTAAGTAACCATGAGTTTATGAGAGACACTCTTCATGATACTTTGTAATTATGTATATTCAATGAATATCAATATTTGACACATTATGCAGATGAGCTTACTAAGCATTATTGCTTACTCCTTTACTTTTCTCATCTCTTATAGGTTATATTAACTAGCTCGAGTTGGAGGTCACGGAGATGTTTTCACACTATCGAGCAGACCCTTGGTATGAGGTATCAAGTCCTTAGAAGTCATGGCATGTATAGGGCTAGTACTTGAGGTTGATTAAGTCATCGATAATGTGCCAAATTGTATTGGCCTAAGAGAATCTAAGTTGGTTGTATTTGTATTGGGAGTAGTTCTCCCTAGTGTATGGGATAAAGACTTTATCTCTTTAATGATTAAATGTGTTAATTCATGTGTTTTAATTGATGATTGAGAATGTTTTGAAGTAGTATATGAATGTTTGCAAACGGGAGTGGTAAAAGGCTTGGTAAGATAGCCACTAAGTGTCCACACAGATAGACACACGGGCGTGTGTCTAGGCCGTGTGTCTCCTACACCTTAGTATCTTAAGTCAGATTAGACCATGGCCTGGTCACACGGCCGTTTGTCCAGGCCGTGTGATACACACGGTTGGCACATGGGCATGTTCCAAGGCCGTGTGAAGTCTGCACTTGACACTGAAAAATTCAATTGTCACACGGCTGACGCACACGGGCGTGTGTACAGACCGTGTGGATAAGTTAGAATGCCAAGGTTTGGCACACGGGCCAGGGCCACAGGCGTGTCCAGGCCGTGTGGATTTAGTCAGTGTCGACCATGGGTGGAAGGCATGGGCATGTCTTAGGGACACACGGGTGTGTCCCTATACCAACACGGACGTGTGGCCCCTATTTTAAAGAAAAGTTTCTTTTGGCTTGTAAAAGTTTTCGGATGCAAGTTTAAGGCCTCGTAGGCCCACAATATGAATGATTTGACTAGGAAAGAGAAGTTTTTAATTTGGAACAAAATTTTGTATAAGTACATGTTTAAGCAAGTTCAAGCATAGTAATGTCTCGTATCCGGTCTAAGCCTCGAAATCGGGTATGGGGTGTTACATTTAGTGGTATCAGAGCTATGGTTTAGTCGGTTCTCGAACTAACCTAGTGTGAGTAAGAGTCTAGCTATACATGCCGTATGTGGACCGTGATAGTGTGATGTCTCCCGGCTCTAACGAAATTATTTTATTAAGACAGTGATGATTCCCAATCGAGCTAATTTCAGTAAGTTTTTAATTTTTTTCAAGCTTCATGAATATTTCATTGAATTGCTTGTGATGTTGTTATATGTACATTATTTCCATGAAAATGTCTAATGATTTATTAAACAAAGAAGTTACTAAGAGCATGTATATGAAAGTCCCGATTGAAAATGAATTACTTGGGATACTCAATCTGCCACATGAGACAAGAAAGTCCGTATAAGACCATGTCAAGACATGGCATCGGCAATCAAGCAAGTTGTCATGTAAGACCAAGACAAGTCTTGGCATTGAAGAGTTACTATGAGATGAAGACCCATATAAGCCCAAGCCAAGGCATGGCATTGGCGAGTCTCCAAGCAAAGATGTCATGTAAGTCCAAGACAATTCTTGGCATTGAAAAGATATCAAGAGATAGAGATCCCATGTAAGTCCAAGCCAAGGCATGGCATTGGTGAGTAACAAGGAAGATTTCATGTAAGTCCAAGCCAAGGCTCGGCATTGACCAGTTCATGAGTAAAGTTACCAATAAGACCATGTCAAGACATGGCAATGGTAAGTTCCCAAGGGAACCCACAAGCAAGACTTCGTGTAAGTCCATGTCAAGACATGGCATCGATACCAAGTAAGAGATCCCATGTAAGACTATATCAAGGATATAGCATTGGCATCAAGATACATGTGAAATGAGATTGAGATCCTCGATCCAATCATAGTAATTCATCGGGCAAAAGAGTAAAGCTTAAATGAGATAGCAAGAAAGTTAGTAGTAAAGTTGATATTATGTCATGCTAGTGAAGGCTGACTAACAAGTATAATTCATGTTATGAATGATGATGTTGAGATTATGCTTGTTATAGTAAAGTATACTAATCTATGTGATCAATTGTTACAAGTACCTTGTTTACCTTACAAACATGAGACTAGTAAGTACCATGATGTATGTGAGAAGCAGTAAGAGTAAGTAAGCATTTGAGATTTGTGATGCCATTGTTTATGATAAATATGTCCACATGGTTAAATCTCACGTATGACTGTTAAAGTGGAGAAGGTATAATGTTTCGTCTTATGACCCTGTTACAAAGTCACACATATTATAGTGTGAGAGTTAAAACTAAAAAGTTTGACTAAGTAGAATGCAGGAGATGAGTACGGTCGTTCAATGATAAAATGATGAATAAGACCATGGTTGGACCATGGCGGTATATGTGATCCCATATAAGACCATGTCTGGGGCATAGAATTGGCATCGATACATGATCCCGTATAAGACCATATCAGGGATATGGCTTCAGTATTGAATAAGTTAATCGGATAAGACCATATCTGGGATATGGCATCGATATTTGTTGTGAGATCCCGTATAAGACCATATCTGGGGTATGGCGTCGGCATCGAATAGTGGTTCTGTTTAAGACCATGTCTGGGACATGGCTTCGGCACCAAAGAAAGATCTCATATAAGACCATGTCCGGGACATGGCATCGACATCTAAGTATGATCTCGTATAAGGCCATATCTGGGATATGGCATCGACATCGAGTTACAAGATCCCGTATAAGACCATATCTGGGATATGGCATCGGCATCGACATGAGTTTCCATGTAAGACCGTATCTAGGATATGGCATTGGTATTGATATGAGATTTCGTGTAAGACCATAGCGAGGCTATGGCATCGTGACGACATGTAAAGCAATAGCTAGACTATGATGTTGTGATACGAGTAAGACCATAGTTGGACTATGGCGATCAAGTAAATAACGTACTCAAACCGTAAGACATTCTCTAGATTAATAAGCAATAGTGAGAGAAAGTAGAGTTAAATGTTAAGTACTCGAGTAGATATTAATGTGAAACTTGAGTTATTAAAGTCACAGTTCGAAAGTATAAGTGATAGAAACAATTGTAGCGTGATAAATGTGAAAACTCACTTGAGGCGAGTTGTGTGACTATGATGATATTTCATTAACAATAAGTAGTAAATCATATGTATGTAGTCACGAGAGTTAGGTTAAGGGACTTTGCAACCTCACCCCCTTACCATTGTTGAATCATGATGAGATGTTTATGAGAATCAAATTGAGTACGTTTACATGTGATTAATGCAATATTATGTTAGCATAATTGAGAATGCTTTGTATCACATTGATACATGATACTCTACTATGTAGAGTAATTGTTGTTGAACATGAGATTGAAGTCCTAGGGGACTATAATGAAAAGGCTATCGTTGAGATATGAAATAGAGAAGGTCCCGTATAAGACCATGTTCGAGGCATGGCCTCGGCACCAAGTTATGATTCCGTATGAGACCACATCCAGAATATGGTTTCGGTAATGTATATGAGAATCGTATAAGACCATATTTGGAATATGGCATCGATACTTTATGTGGAAGTCCATATAAGACCTTATCCGGGATATGGCATTGGCATTTAGAGGTGACTCCATATAAGACCACCTCGGAAGTGTGGCATTAGTTTTGTGCCTACATGAATGACGATGAATATGCTTCTTTGATTATCCCTAGTGATCAATGGGACTGATAGATGAGTCTAGAGGTAGAAATGAAAAATTGTACTAAAACCGTGTAAATAAGTGAACACAGGCACTCGTGAACGAGTCAAGAATAAATGAGTACGATGTGTTGCACGATATGTGCTAAATAAATGGAAAGTATGAGTAAGTTGGCTCGGAGCCTGTAGTTTGTGCATGGTTAATTGATGCCAAGGATGGATTATAATAATCTCCTTGAGTATTAAGTACAAATATCTGTTGCCTTTCAGGGCTGTTCATAAACCATGATTTTATGAGAATGTTAGCTGATTGTAAAAATCAGACAAAACGGTTGTCGATTTAGTAAATTGAAATCGACATTCCTTTATCTCCTCGTAACCCTATTCGGGTGCTTTGAGGGAGAAGTTGGAGATGATTCTAGCATAAGGAGTGAAATCATGAGTTTCACGTTGTGTGATGGGTTTTCAGACAAGCTGAATAGAGTTAATGAATTCGACCAAAATGTCCCTACTATCGTGAGATATGGCGATAGTAAAAGTTTAGATTAGCATAGCAAGAGAAACTCAGATGAGAGTGTGCTTGAAATATGTTCTCGGTGTGGAGAAAAGAGTAGATTAATGTATTGAGATATGATTCGAATTCTATGTATATTCACGCATGAATCAATAAAGAGAATAAATTTCTGTGTGTTCGTGAGTGGGGAGCATGATACAAAGATATGCTCATAGAAATGTTCAAACCGTGATGGTTGAGTTGAAAATTATTGAAGGAACTATTAATTGAAAGTTCTAGTACTGAGTTCAATCTGAATCGAGAAAAGAATTGCAAGTACACGATTGTGACTGATTACGATTGTGACATACTGCATACACAAAATATTTATGACACGACATTCTGCATTGGGGTTGGGTATCTGATTTGGGAGGAAGTATTGTACTAGTGGCCCTGCCACGTTTTTATCATTTTAGTGGCTTTGCCACGTATGCTGAATTTAGTGGCTTGGCCACGTTGACTGTTATTAGCAGCTTTGCTACGTTATTATTAGCAGCTATGCTGCGATACTGGTGTGCTGGTTGGGTGGGTCGACTTGGTCCCCACATGGTGTGCTGGTTGGTACGGGTGGTGTGTTGGCTGGACTGGGTTGGGTTGCATCTTTGTTCTGCATTGTTATGATTTTGGGCTTAGACCCACTCTATTACTATATAGGGCTAAAGCCCAGACCGATCTGTTACTGGATAGGGCTTGGGCCCAGACTGTCACTGTAATAGGGGATTACACACTGAGTTCTCGTAACTCACCCTTTTCTTTTAACTATGTAGGTAATCCCCAGCCTTAGATGATTTGGAGCTGCGAGGGACTCGGAGGTGGTCACACGCTCGATATGTTTTAATCTTAGACTTAGTTATTTTGTTTATTAATAATTTGGGTTATCGATGTTGTAATAAGGCCATTTGGGGGTTTTTCTAACTTTTATTTGGTATTTCTCGTTATTTCAATCTGCTAGTCTAGGGAACACGGGTTTTTAAAACAATAACGGTTTCTAAAGAAAAATATGATTTTCAGACCTTAAAGTATACAACTAAAAAGGCTTCCGCGTTTTATTTCAGATTGATAAGCTTTTAACAATTGATACGTCCTATAATTAGATAACAAGGTTTTACAACATTAACATTATCAAAAAAATTGTCAAATGGATTTTAAAGTTAGTAACGAACTTTTATCAACAAACTCGGTTTTCAAACAACACTTCAATGTGACACGTCAAATTTGGTCATAACGTCTAGGCCGGGTATGGGGTGTTACAGAGTTACACGGGTCAGACACGGGCTGGGACAAGGCCACGTGATCCCATTTTGAATGCCCACACGGCTTGAGACACGGGCGTGTCCCTTGCTCGTGTGAGACACAGGGCCTGGCCATACGGGCGTGTGTGTAACACCCTGAATTTGGGCCTAGAATAAGTGGGTTCGTGTGTCGAGAGAATGGATTTTTATCGTTAAAAAAAAATTGTAATTATTGTTTACTAATTTTTCCTCCCTTTTAAATATATTAACTGAATTATAATAAAATTTAATGTGGCATAATATTAAACTCTATGTAGTCAATTTATGCATCAATTTATCAAATATTTTCCATAACTTTGTCCTTGTCATATAATTAATTATTTTATTTATGTTATCAGTGTGATGAACGAAGTTATAATTTAGAAATATTAATTTTTCTATTCTCGATTTAATTTTTATATTTTAATATAATTTAGTTTTTATATTTTTTTATAATATCAATTTCTATCGTTAAATTTTCATTAATATACAATATGAGTATATATAATTTGAATGTACTAAAAAAAATTAATATGTGGTTTATACTAAAATAAGATAATGGTCAATTTTTAATTGACCCCTAGATTATGCTAAAATTTGGGGATTTGATTTATATGCTTTACTTTTACACAGTTTGTCCCTCTACTTTTATAATGTCACTAATGCATTTAAATAGTTAATTTATCTTAAAAATATTATTCAAACAGAAATAAATTATTTTATCATGAAAAGTTTGAATGGACATTGTCTTTTAAAAAAAATTATTATTGCATGTTTAGTTTAATTTTTTTGGGGAGGTTTAGGAAGGGTTGGTAGTGTTGGAAAAGTCCTAGGCTCGATCTAGGGCTTTAGCAAAAATGTTGTTTTTTTTTAGGGAGGTTGGTGGTAGTCATAAGGCTTTTAAAATATTGTTGGGTTAAAAGATATCACAAAGAAGTAGGTGGTCTGGTGGCTTGGGGCGTTGTGAATAAGTTGGAGGTCAAAGGTTCAAGTCTTGGGTATGGAAAAAATTTTATTATGCATATGATAGTATGAAGGCGAGTTTAGGCCTTATAATTAGTTGGGGCTGTTTCATGACACAAGGAAACGCTTTGGCCCAATGGCAAAGGCGTTAGGAGTAGTAGGGGAACAAGGTTCTAGTCGCGTTGTCTTGCGAAATGTTGGATTTTTTTAAGTAAACCTGGAGCACGGAATAAAGGTTGATAATTAATTGGGAAGGAATTATGACTCAAATGAAACGGGTGGCGCAGCGGGCAAGGGACGTGCCTCATAGTGAAAAGGGCGAGGTTCGAATCTGGGGTCGGTTAATATTTTTGGATTTCTTAGGATGATTAGATTATTTGGAAAGTATACTTTAAAACAAGTTGACAACGGAATATATCACAAGAATGGTTCTGGTGCAGTGGCTGGTAGCGTGTGGTTGTGCTTGGAGGTCTTGGGTTCGAGTTGCCTTGTGCGTAATAGCTTGAAATTTTGTTGCTGGCGTGGGAAGGTATTTGAATGGGACCAAAATGCCAAAAGATGGCTGCTGTTCGGGAAGCTATTTGAATGAAATTCAAATTGAATTTTTGGGCTAAATAAAAGGACTTTTTGATGAGGATAAATTTTTAAGATAATAAAGGAATTTAATTAGTGATAAGTTTGAGTTGATTAGGGAGTGTAGGTTTATTCTATTTATTTATTTATTTATTTATTTTAGTATATATGGGTACCAAATTTTCCCTTTTCTTTTAGCTTGACTTTTAGTTATCAGGAAGTGCGTTTTCGGGTTTGAACAATAGGTGCCGAAATTTCTATAAATAGGGGAGGATATCTCATTGATTCTGACATTTAAACCCTAATTTCTTCTCCTTCCATTGTGCCGAAATTCTTAGTCTCTCCCTCTCCAATTTCTTTTCTTCAATTTCTTCAAAAGTCGAAACCTCTTCTCCATTCTTTTTCCCTTTGAGCCGATTTCTCTAAAAAGCCGAAATCTCCATAGTTTTTCTTTATTCATCCTAGTTGAGAATTAGTTCTTCCGAAGCATTTAAATCTTTTTCTTTGACATTCATCGAATCTTCTCTCCAAGTGCTAGCCAAATTCCCTATACTAAGGTAAGTGTCGACTTCTGTTAGATCTCATATTCTATTTCGGTTCTTGAAAGGAAAAAGTCGAAAAACTAATAGTTTAATGGTGCTATGTTGGGCGGCATTCCGGGATTTGAAGGAGACCTGATCGTCTAGATCTAAAAGCCGAAAATCGTTAGTCTCTAAGTATCATACCTCTTTTCGGGATTTTAAGGTAAGGTAGTTTTCTCTAGATTTTCGTTACGTTAGATTATCGTATTCGTAATCTTAACCCTATGTTATGGATCAACAACCACATGTTACGATGGTAGCAACTGATAAGGTCCCTCGATGGAATCAAATATGGTTCAGGCAAAGGAGGGGATTGGATCTGTAAAACCAATCCCTAAGTTTAAAAAGCGAGCGGTGTCAGCAGTTCGGGATTGGCCAGTAGGTTGTGGACCGGCATCCGAACAAAATCTTAGACAGATAGCAGTTTTAGCAGCTTCTGATAGTGTCGACATAGAGAGTGTCGTCCTAATCGGTAACTGTGTGTGTAACTTCTCACACCATTAGATTTTATATATATATATATATATATATGTATATGTGTAATAAATCACGCTATACTACTGTTAAATGCCAAAAAATCCCGACATAACGTTTGAAAACCGAGAAAGGTAAAGGCTAAATATCGTGTTAGTGTTTTCTGCCATTCTTGATGAATGTTTCATTAAAAGATATGTTTTGCATGTAAATTTCTATGTATGCTCGGGGTAGGGTAATTGATGAAAAGGGGGAAGTGTTCTGTTCTGGTGGCTTATGCCATTTCAGCCTGGTGACTCTGTCACAACTCTGTTTCTATGTATGCTCGGGGTAGGGTAATTGATGAAAAGGGGTGTTACATTCTGCTCGTGGCTTATGCCATTTCGGCTGGTGACTCTGTCACAACTCTCGCTTCGTGGCTTATGCCATTTCACCTGGTGACTCATCTCACGATTTGACGATGAGCGACTAATCGTAGCATGACTGCCATCGATGGTGTGTAGCGGTGTGGGTTGATTGTAGAAATCCCCAATGGTGTGATTGGCAAGTAAGGGTGGTGTGTAGCGGTTGGAAACCTAGGAGTTGGGTTGGGCTTTGCATAATTTCTGTTATAATATATTCTGATATATGTTCTGTGGGGCTAAGGCCCAAATCTAATGGTGCATGTGGGTTGCACACTGAGTCTCGCGACTCACCCTATTATTTTAACAATTACAGGTAGCACTTAGTGCATCGGGCCAGGCCGGAGAGGAGAGCAAGGTGGCCATGCGATGAAGTCTTGAGGATTCAGAAAAAAGACTTTATTTTATTTATTTTTAAGAAATTTGTCTTAAGTGAGTTTTATATTTTGTTGTAATAAGGCCTTGGGCCACTAGACTATTATTTATGTTTTTGGGTTTAAGTTGGGTTTATTTATTAGACATTTTTATTTTTATGATTAAAATTAAACTAAGACATGTACAAAGTTTCTTTTTTTTTTTTGGATTTTAATTAAAATTCATCAAGGCAATTTATAACTTTATATCTTATATGACTTAATAAATTATTAAGTTTTCGGTATTAATGATTAAACCTAGAGATCGTTTTCCAAAATGCAACATGTTTTGCAAAATCACTCAAGTGACATACCAGATCCGGTTGTAGTGTTTGGGCCGGGTTTGGGGTGTTACAGATTGGTATCAGAGCCCGGTTCAAAACTCGGCTTTGGGTTTTTGGGCCCAAAACATTTTCTAAAGATGGGTTTTTGAAAACATGCATGTTTATAAATGACACAGGAGGGTTTTCTCGGCATGGCACCTGCGTCTCCGGCCCAAGTCCGCCAGGTAAGTATTCTGAACTCGCTGTGTGTTATATATATATATGTGGGCTTGATGGGCTTTAAGGGACGTAGATTATTTTAATTAGAGCTTGATGGACCTTTGGCCTAGTTAAACAACTCTCAATTGCATAAGACTTAATCCAACCAAACAAACCTGTGAACAAGTCGCAAGACTAGGGTGTGGCAACAGGCATGTGCATGTCTAGGATTGGATCCGGAAGAGCTTGGTACTTAAGCAGTCCTAGTGACTCACCTCCTCTTCGCTGGAATCCTACCTGGTGCGTAGTGACTGTTCACCCTAGCCACGAGGATTTGTTGACGGGCCAAAATTAATAATTTAAAACTCAAAAGGGACCAGCCACTCTATTTTGTAAAACTACTAAATTACCCCTGATTTATAAGTGACAAAAATATCCCTGATTTGTACAATTACCAATATACCCCCGGATTTCCAAATTTCACAAAATCACCAAGGAACCCTATTTCAGAAAAATATGAAAATACCCCTGTAGGATAAATTACGGAAATACCCCTAGGTAGTGAAATGACGAAAATACCCTTAGGTGATGAATGTAAGTTCGTGGATGCTATTTGTATGTGGATATTAAATGATTGAATGTACGTGTTTCCTAGAACTAGGAGACAAACTTGAGAGACTAAACTTGTAGATAGGTTCGAATTGAAAGAATCACTCTTAAAATTACTTTTCATAAGATTGTTCGTGGATAATCAAGTGGAAGAAAACCAATAATTCATAAAATTTTTAATCGATAAACGCGACCGATAGCATGAGTACAAGGGGACGAGGGCGCTCTAGATGTGAATACCGGTGCGTACTCTACCATAGAATACTAAGTGTTTATTTTGGGTTTAGTATTGGAGTGCTTGTGCAAATAAAGCATGGTAATGAGACATAGGTAGTATGATTACTAGTTAGTTGGAAATTTCGAGGACGAAATTTCTTTAAGGAGGGTAGAATTGTAACACCCTGAATTTGGGCCTAGAATAAGTGGGTTCGTGTGTCGAGAGAATGGATTTTTGTCATTAAAAAAAAAACTTGTAATTATTGTTTACTAATTTTTCCTCCCTTTTAAATATATTAACTGAATTATAACAAAATTTAATGTGGCATAATATTAAACTCTATGTAGTCAATTTATGCATCAATTTATTAAATATTTTCCATAACTTTGTCCTTGTCATATAATTAATTATTTTATTTATGTTATCAGTGTGATGAACGAAGTTATAATTTAGAAATATTAATTTTTCTATTATTCTCGATTTAATTTTTATATTTTAATATAATTTAGTTTTTATATTTTTTTATAATATCAATTTTTATCGTTAAATTTTCGTTAATATACAATATGAGAATATATAATTTGAATGTACTAAAAAAAATTAATATGTGGTTTATACTAAAATAAGATAATGGTCAATTTTAAATTGACCCCTAGATTATGCTAAAATTTGGGGATTTGATTTATATGCTTTACTTTTACACAATTTGTCCCTCTACTTTTATAATGTCACTAATGCATTTAAATAGTTAATTTTTCTTAAAAATATTATTCAAACAGAAATAAATTATTTTATCATGAAAAGTTTGAATGGACATTGTCTTTTAAAAAAAATTATTATTGCATGTTTAGTTTAATTTTATTTTTGGGAGGTTTAGGAAGGGTTGGTAGTGTTGGAAAAGTCCTAGGCTCGATCTAGGGCTTTAGCAAAAATGTTGTTTTTTTTTAGGGAGGTTGGTGGTAGTCATAAGGCTTATAAAATATTGTTGGGTTAAAAGATATCACAAAGAAGTAGGTGGTCTGGTGGTTTGGGGCGTTGTGAATAAGTTGGAGGTCAAAGGTTCAAGTCTTGGGTATGGCAAAAATTTTATTACGCATATGATATTATGAAGGCCAGAGTTTAGGCCTTATAATTAGTTAAATGTTTTTCATGACACAAGGAAACGCTCGCCCAAAGATGGCAAAGGCGTTAGGAGTAGTAGGGGGAACAAGGTTCTAGTCGCGTTGTGCGCGAAATGTTGGGTTTTTTTTAAGTAAACCTGGAGCACGGAATAAAGGTTGATAATTAATTGGGAAGGAATTATGACTCAAATGAAACGGGTGGCGCGCAGGGCAAGGGACGTGCCTCATAGTGAAAAGGGCAGAGGTTCGAATCTGGGTGTCGGTTAATATTTTTGGATTTCTTAGGATGATTCGGTCGCTGGAAAGTATACTTTAAAAAAATTTGACAACGGAATATATCACAAGAATGGTTCTGGTGCAGTGGCTGGTAGTGTGTGGTTGTGCTTGGAGGTCTCGGGTTTGAGTTGCCTTGTGCGCAATAGTTTGAAATTTTGCTACTGGCATGGGAAGGTATTTGAATTGGACCAAAATGCCAAAAGATGGCTGCTGTTCGGGAAGCTATTTGAATGAATTTCAAATTGAATTTTTGGGCTAAATAAAAGGACTTTTTGATGAGGATAAATTTTTAAGATAATAAAGGAATTTAATTAGTGATAAGTTTGAGTTGATTAGGGAGTGTAGGTTTATTCTATTTATTTATTTATTTATTTTAGTATATATGGGTACCAAATTTTCCCTTTTCTTTTAGCTTGACTTTTAGTTATCAGGAAGGGCATTTTCGGGTTTGAACAATAGGTGCGGAAATTTCTATAAATAGGGGAGGATATCTCATTGATTCTGACATTTAAACCCTAATTTTTTCTCCTTCCATTGTGCCAAAATTCTTAGTCTCTCCCTCTCCAATTTCTTTTCTTCAATTTCTTCAAAAGTCGAAACCTCTTCTCCATTCTTTTTCCCTTTGAGCCGATTTCTCTAAAAAGCCGAAATCTCCATAGTTTTTCTTTATTCATCCTAGTTGAGAATTAGTTCTTCCGGCATTTAAATCTTTTTCTTTGACATTACTGAATCTTCTCTCCAAGTGCTAGCCGAATTCCCTATACTAAGGTAAGTGTCGACTTCTGTTAGATCTCATATTCTATTTCGGTTCTTGAAAGGCAAAAGTCGAAAAACTAATAGTTTAATGGTGCTATGTTGGGCAGCATTCCGGGATTTGAAGGAAACCTGATCGTCTAGATCTAAAAGCCGAAAATCGTTAGTCTCTAAGTATCATACCTCTTTTCGGGATTTTAAGGTAAGGTAGTTTTCTCTAGATTTTCTTTACGTTAGATTATTGTATTCGTAATCTTAACCCTATGTTATGGATCAACAACCACTTGTTACGATGGTAGCAACTGATAAGGTCCCTCGATGGAATCAAATATGGTTCAGGCAAAGGAGGGGATTGGATCTGTAAAACCAATCCCTAAGTTTAAAAAGCGAGCGGTGTCAGCAGTTCGGGATTGGCCAGTAGGTTGTGGACCGACATCTGAACAAAATCTTAGACAGATAGTAGTTTTAGCAGCTTCTGATATTGTCGACATAGAGAGTGTCGTCCTAACGGTAACCAGGTGTGTAACTTCTCACACCATTAGATTGTTTATATATATATATATATATATATGTATATGTGTAATAAATCTGCTATACTCTGTTAAATGTCGAAATCCCGGCATAACATTTGAAAACCCGAGAAGGGTAAAGGCTAAATATCAGGTTAGTGCTTTCTGCCATTCTTCAGTGAATGTTTCTATTAAAAAGATATGTTTTGCATGTAAATTTCTATGTATGCTCGGGGTAGGGTAATTGATGAAAAGGGGGAAGTGTTCTGTTCTGGTGGCTTATGCCATTTCAGCCTGGTGACTTTGTCACAACTCGCTTTCGGTGGCTTATGCCATTTCACTGGTGACTCTGTCACGACTCTGCTTTCTGGTGGCTTATGCCATTTCGATCCGGTGACTCACATCACGATTTGACGACGATGAGCAACTAATCTGCAGCATGACCGCCATCGATGGTGTGTAGCGGTGTGGGTTGATTGTAGAAATCCCCAATGGTGTGATTGGCGGTAAAGGTGGTGTGTAGCAGTTGGAAACCTAGGAGTTGGGTTGGGCTTTGCATAATTTCTGTTATAATATATTCTGATATATGTTCTGTGGGGCTAAGGCCCAAATCTAATGGTGCATGTGGGTTGCACACTGAGTCTCGCGACTCACCCTATTATTTTAACAATTTGTGTAACACTTAGTGCATCGGACCGGCCGAGAGGAGAGCAAGGTGGCCATGCGATAGAGTACTGAGGATTCCGAAAAAAAAAGACTTTATTTTATTTATTTTTAAGAAATTTTCTTAAGTGGGTTTTATATTTCGTTGTAATAAGGCCTTGGGCCACTAGACTATTATTTATATTTTTGGGTTTAAGTTGGGTTTAATTATTAGACATTTTTATTTTTATGATTAAAATTAAGCTAAGACATGTACAAGGTTTCTTTTTTTTTGGATTTTAATTAAAATTCATCAAGGCAATTTATAACTTTATATCTTATATGACTTAATAAATTATTAAGTTTTCGGTATTAATGATTAAACCCAGAGATTGTTTTCCAAAATGCAACATGTTTTGCAAAATCACTCAAGTGACATACCAGATCCAGTTGTAGTGTTTGGGCCGGGTTTGGGGTGTTACAGTGTGTCCCTACACTTTGAAAATTTTCCACGTTTTCCCAAAAAATTCTTTAAGTACTTCGGTTTTAGTCTCGATCAGAATGTTTCTGGTTTAGACCCTAGCCGAACAAAGGGTTTCAGACTCACAAATTCGACATCGAAAAATTTATTTTATTTTTATTTTGATGTCTACAGTTTTTTATAAATGTTGTGTTAAAATTTCGTAAAGAAATTTTACTGTTCTAGTGGTTAATTTGATAAAAGGACCTAATCGCGTAAAATGCAAAAATTATGTGCTAATTGTTAACGTGCTTATTTGTTTGATTAATTGAATATGAGGTCCTTATTATGTGATTATACCATTGTTAGTGGATTATGACATAAATGGTCATCCATTATATGATTTTGTAATGTTTTCATTAATGGCATTAAAGTAATTTTGTAAATAAGTAATATTAAATAAAAACAAAACCATATGTTCATCTTTTCCAAGTGAGTTCCACCGAAATTAAAAGCTTAAGAACACCATTTATAGGGTTCAAGCATTCGGCATTTATATTTCTCAATTAAGGTATGTTTTGAGCTCGATTTTTGATGATTTTTATGTTTTTGTGATCGTTGCTTCGTGTTCTAGCTAGCCCATGCTTTAATTTTCAAATTTGATGATGATTTTGTGAAATGCCATTGATGAATATTCAAGCTTTTTGTTGTTTGATGATGAAAAATAAATATTTGTTGATAGATTATCATATTTTATTAAGTGATTTTTTATAAAAATGTGTATTAAGGACTAAATTGAGAAATTTGTAAATTGAGGGGTCAAAATGTGAAATAAATGAAATTAATGGGCTGCTAGGGACCTAAGGTAAATTCGGCCTAACATGGGTTTGATGAGATTTTGTGAATTTTGTGTTATTTTGAAATAGGGACTAAATTGCAAAAATGTGAAATGTTAGGGCTAAAATGTAAAATTCCCAAATTATGTGTTCTTGGATGAAATTGAACAAAATTTTGAATAAGTAAGTTAATTTTGATATTATTTAGATTGGAAAAAGCGGAATTCGGATCTAGATCGAGGAAAAATTAAAGTATCGGATTAGTCAACTTAATTTGTCGATACTGCAAACGAGGTAAGTTTGTATTTTAATAGACGTTACGAAATCATGTTATAAATGCATAATATTTGTGTGATTGAATTCAATGCCGAATAGTAATGTAAATATATATGTATTTTGAATAAGTTATATATGTTATTATGATAATTGAATTGTTCGAGAAGCAGGATATATGAATACGAGAAAGCATCGACAATGTGATGAAATCTGAAAGCCCCGTATGAACCATAGGAATAGTTAGGATACATATGTCATGACATAGGATTTCGATATGTGTTTTCGTGTAAGACCACGTCTGGGACGTTGGCATTGACTTGTGTTTACGTGTAAGACCATGTCACATTGGCATCGTATTTGATTCGTGTAAGACCCTGTCTGGGACAGTGGCATCGATATTTGATTACATGTAAGACCACGTCTGGGACGTTGGCATTGTACGAGCTTTCTGAGCTATCCGAGTATCCTTATTGATTTCGAACGGTTCAACGGGCATTCCGAGAAGTAAGTGATTAAGTGAATGACATTCCGATTCAGGTACGTTGAAAAATATACAATGTTTGGAAATGAAAGGTAAGTATATGTGCAAAGAATGTTATGTGATGTATATGGAAATGAAATGTGAATATGTGCAAAGGAAATATGAAAAAATGTATAAGATGTGATTTATAAAGTTGCATATGTGATATTATCAGATACTATATGAATAAAAGGTGAATTTGAGTATAAATGATGATATGAGATTTATATGAGAAAGATATATGATTGAATGTGTTACTTCCCATAATGTGCTCATTTGGCTATACGAAAATGTGAATTAAATGATATATGAGAATTGAATTGAATAAGCTTGTGAAAGTTACAGTTAGCTAGTTATGTAGTATAATATTGAATGATGATAATTCGATATGAGAACATGTTATATAATTTAGAAAAGTTGTGTGTGATAGTCTATTATGTTTAAGACATTGAATTGAAATTATTTGTTACGTTAAGTTTATTAAGATATGAGCTTACTAAGCTTTAAAATCTTACTTTGTGTGTTTTTCCTATATTTATAGATTTTCGGAGATTTGCTCGGGTTGGAAGTCGGCGGAGATCGCATCACACTATCTGGCTAATGATTTCGGTATTTATACCCTTTATAACTTGGTTATATGGCATGTATAGGCTATGGTATTTGGTATTATGGTTGGAATGTATTTGGTCATTTTAGATGGTTGATTATGAATATGGTTGTGGAATTTAGTATATTTTGATAAACTTGATATTGACTAAATAGTTTAGAATTGTTATGAGATTGGCTTGATATGATCTAAGTGTATATGACCATTTGATAGATGATGAGTATTTTCTCTAGAAATGCATAAATTTGAGTTGATGAATTGGTTCATTTTTGAGGTATGGATTGATGTTTGAATTGGGAAATATTGTATAATTGGAATAGGTTATATTGATGATTATAGCTTGTATATTTGGGATGTTCTTGGTTAAGCAAATGGTATTGAAATGTGCATTGAAATGGTTAGGGATTTGAATGGCATGAAATGTATATGTAATAACATGTTTTGGCTGCCTATTAAATGTTATTGAAATGGTATAGAATGATGTGGTTTAGGTATGCATGAGGAGGGTGAAAAATATGGCTTAAACCAAGCCTAATTTCGTGCCACACGGCCTGAGCACACGGGCGTGTGACTCAACCGTGTGACCCTTGCTACTTAAATAAAACAAGTCAGTGTGTTCCACGGTCTAGACACACGGGTGTGCCTGGTGGCCGTGTGTGGCACACGGGCTGGACACACGGGCGTGTGACTGGCCGTGTGACCAAGTCAGTATGTATGCCCTATTTCCACACGGTCTGTGACATGGACGTGTCTGAAGGCCATGTGAGGCACACAGCCTGTCCACACGAGCGTGTGACGTTTGAAAATGTGAAAATTATTCTAAGTTTTCAAAATTTTTGTATATGTTCGGTTTAGTCCCGAACCACTTCTAAGCATGTTTTAAGGCCTCGTAGAGCCTTGTAAAGGGTGTAATATGACTGAGTTTGAATAACATATGTATTTGAATGTCTAAATGTATGAGATATGAATATGTTATGAAGTGAGTGATCAGTAACACCTTGTAACCCTATTCCGACGACGGGTAGGGGTTAAGGGTGTTACACGAATCACTTTGAATGTTTATTTTGGGCCTCGAGGGCTCGTATTAGAGACCATATGAATGTTTATGAATGGTTTTTGATTTGAATTATAATTGATTATGAAATGTTTGATGGTATAAGTTATAAGTCCGGTAATGCTTCGTAACCCTGTTTTAGCGTCGAATATGGGTTAGGGGTGTTACAGTGAATAGTGCAACATACTACATAAGCCATACACCCAACGCACCTGCTTTCGGTTCCTTATATATTCGAACTCAGGATTTTACTTACATCAAAGTGTACGAGTCATGCATACATAGTTCGTCATCCACTCCGGATTTAGGTATGTCACACTATGAACATCACAAGTGAATAAATCCATAAATGGATTCATGATCTATTCTTCTTGGGTCCAATCCGATGTATTGTCAGTCTAGTCAGTCACATCTATGTCTCTATATTCTAGGAGTCATCCGCTCCGATGCCCAAGACAAAGAATCTCCCTAATTGGACTTCATAGATGGCATATTAGTCTTTTAATCAGTTTGCTCATTTTCGATTAGACTAAGGACATATTTGGGTTCGTTTACTAATATAAGTTGTCTTTCCGTATTATGATCCAACCACGTAATACCACTTAGTATTATTTTAAATGTTAGACAACCAATGAGCAACATTTGCTTCCATTTTGCTTTGCGTGCAAAAATCATATAAGGAGAATCATACAAAGTATATTAATGTGATTAATGAATTTGTTTTATTAACCAATCTATTCGAAAAAATTACAAGTGTACTTAGACGAAAACATTATACTTAGGGAACCAGATCCAATGAGCTCCCCCTTAAGTTTTGCAGTCTCTTCCTTCAAGGCCTTCACCATGGCCTCGAGAGCGTCATCTCTTACCATCAATTTGTTTGCAGTGGAACCGAGAGACTCCAACAAAAAATCCCTAAGATGCTCCCTCATTGATTCCAACTCATCGGTATGTCCCTCGAGTGTCTCCCTCATATCCTCCATGGACTCCTCAAGATTGACCACTTGACTCTCCAAAGCCAACAGCATGTCTCTCAATCGACTAGCTTTCCTGGCTAAGGTCTCTATTGGCTCAACCTGATCGGCAAATTCTTTCGACATCTTCAACAATTCCTTCGAAACCTTAACTTTGATACCAACTGTCATGGGGCTAGACTTTTTGTCTCGCAATCCGTGTGGTCTTAGACGATTTCTTCACTTCAAATGTGCCTAAGTTAGTCTAACCCTCGCAAAGTGATAATTCTCACATAATTTCTCTAAGGCGCTAAAAATATAGCGGAAGCAACTCAAAGACAAAAGAAAACTCGAAAGAACAGAATAGCCACAGAAAAGAAAAGCACGCCAAGTGTTTGAGTAAATGCTCTCAATATATTCTTTAACTCAAAGAATAGAATACAATGGGTCCTTACAAAATGAAGGGGAGACTTTCTATTTATAGTTGAGCTCCCCTAAAACTTACGATATAGATTGAGTTACATCGACGGATGAGATTGAAGCTTATCTATAATTAAGGTATTTACATAATTCCCAAGATTACAAAATCAAATCTTATCAGATTACAAATCTTCTAAGATTACTTTCCCTATTTACCAAGGTAGCACTAGTTTACCATAAGTGTTTCACTGGGCCACAAATGCTTCAAGTAGATGGACTTCGTCACTTGTTCTTCGAATTGGGGCAGTTCAAGTGGGTCAAATGAGCCTTATTTAATATGTAGACTTCTATGAGATATTGTTTGTGCTTTGGTCACGAACTTTGAATCGTGGCCCGTGACATTAGAACAATGACTCCAATAATATTGTTTGTTAATATTGTTATGAATCGTGACATATGAAGCACTACTTCAAGAAACTCAAAGTGTTAATGCAATAATTACTACACATGTTGTAATTTTTATGAATGAGTTTGTTAAATTTTCACAACAACAAGAATTATTGAAAGGATCCACTTATGTTACTACTCTTGTGAACTCAAGTGAATTTATTGCATGTCTTATTTCATTTTCATTCAAGCCGGTCATTCATTCTAATGTTATACATCATATAAAGGTAATTCTATCCTTCTCTATACCTTTTAGTTACATAAATCATCTTTTCCTGTGATTATAGTTAATGGGTCTACTTATAATATTCTTGGTTTTAGAAATATTAATTCAACTTCCTCTTTTACCTTATCATCAGTATTAAGTCTGTAACACTTTTTACCCGGTTCGATAACAAATCTGAGCAAGAGACTTCATATAAAAAAAAATTAAAACTTTTCTTAACATATAAACACTTAATTTATTATTATTGAACTCAATTTCAACCTTTGAAATTCAATTTCGTATTTTATATCAAAATATATACATATATCCACCATCCGAGCTTATTTCATAGCCTTAAATTTTAATTTTTTTTTATTTTCACAAATGCATATACATAACTTAATCAAATATTCCAAATTACATACAAATCATAATCATTCTAACTTACCAATTTAAAATTTCTATTATTTAACTTCATACAGAATTATTTATCAAATATTTCATGGAATCAAGTATATAATTACTATGCCCAGATTAATAACTACATATTTCATAATTGAAAAAATAGTCCCAATTCCTAAAATTTTACAATTTTTACAAAATCATACCCTAAAATTCAAAATTTTTAGTTTTTATGATTTAGTCCTTGAAATCCCAATTTACACAATTTTACAATTCAGTCCCTAAAAATCAAATTTTCTTTTTACAATTTAGTCCTAAATCCCAATTTTCATAATTTTGCAAAACAGTCCTTCAAAATATTTACAATTCGGTCCCTATTAACTCAAATCTTATAACACAATGTCTCCTTTCAATTATTTCAAATAAAAAACCTTGCTTAATAATTAAAACATTAAAATTTCAAATTTTCACATTTCAACACTTCAATTTTGAACATTTAAAAAATTTCTCAATTTAGTCCTTTCAATTTAAAACATGATAATTTAAATACAATTTTCCAATACTTTAAATATCATATTCTTATAACATTATCATAAAAATCCAAAAATTAATTTATCTATTTAGTTCCTGGATTTTTAAATTTAGCATAATTTGCAATTTAATCCTTATTTCAATTTTTATCAAATTAATCACTTAAAACCATCCATCAAGTTGTTCATAAAATCATTCAACATTCACATCATAAAACATAATACTTTCATCACTTAGAACATAGAAAATAATTATGCACACTTTATTCTTACAATTTCACATCAAATTATACATTCAGATAAACATAATATAATAATTGGAACAACTTACCCAAGTTTTCTCCCACTTCCATCTTCATCTTCAAGTCCCAATGATTGGTTTCATATGAAAGGACACTCTTGAATTAGAAGTTGGATGTGATATCTTACTTTAATTCCAAAGAATGTTAGGTTAGAAATATACTTGAACAAGAAAATGATCAAATTGAATTAAATGTAAAACTTGTTTTTTCCTCTCCTCTCTCTTTTTCTCATGCACCCCACATTGGGATTTTTATAAAGACAATGATTTCCCTTCATATTTTTAAAATTTTCTTTACTTTTCTTTGTTTTTCTTGATTTAACATTTAATTGTTTATTTTATTTTATCAAAGGTTTACATTTAATCACATGATTTTATCTAATGGTTATAATTTCTCCTATCAAAATATCATATTTTTTTATCATTTAAAATTAAAAAATTAATATTTAGTGACAAAATGATCAAATTTCTCTTTAATATATCTTTTGTTATATTTAAGACATAAGGGAAAAACAGTCATTTCACCCTTTTCCATAACTCATTTGTTTGACACGTGACATAATTATGTGTCCAAAATAATTATTACTTATGCATATATTATATTTATTCATGGTATAATTACAATTAAGCCCTTTTCTCACAAATGGTTAAATTTGACTTTAGTCCCTTTACTTTTAACCACTTTTCAATCTAGTTCATATCTCCATTCTCCGAATCCACCTACCAATTCATATCCATGTCACATTCATAAAAAAATATTTTTTACATTTTTGCCCCTTTTTCAAAAAAGGTAAATTTGCACTTTTAGCTCATCTTTCACAAATTTTCAATTTAATCTTTACTAAAATTTTACTATTCATATTTTCTTTTTCAATGTCAAATTTTGACTTTACTATCATTATTAATTTGATAAACTCTTACTTTTTGTGAAATTTTATTATTTATCTTTTGAAATCCTATTATTGGTGACACTGAAATTTTTAGGGTGTTACAAAGTCAGCCAAACCTTGCCTTTGACTTGATTTCTGTAAGTTTACGTATGATAGAAACTACTATATTTCATTATGATAAGAGGGTAGCATCCACAAAGTCCCCAGTAAATTCAAAATTGCTTCGAGCTCAAGAAAACTCATTTTGACAATGGAGGCTTTAAATTGCACCTAAGGTTAGGCAGCATGCAAGAACACTTAGAACCTAAAAATAATTAGAAAAGAAAGTGAGTAGTCAATTACCAATAGATGAAAGGAAGAAAAAAATAAAGAAAAAGTTTATTACTATAAATATCACAATCCGACTCGGTTTTTAAATTTTTTTTCCGTTGTGCAAGAAAATTGTTTTTAAACTGGATTTTTTCCAACATTTCGTCTCCCTACTCACAAAAAAGGGCAAACTAACCCATGTACATTAGATTAAAGAGAAAACTGATCATCTCGTTAAAATTTTCATCCATTTCTATCGTTAAGTGATGATGTGATTGATAGAGCAAGTAGACAACAACACTTGGCGAGCCACTGTAACTCATGCTGATATGGCAATTTTGCCACATCAAAAAATTTTAAAAATTAAAAATCCTATAAAAGTTTTTAAAAAAAAAACAATTACTTGAAAACCCGCATCCAATATGAACCTAGACAAATTTATCCATATTCAAATGAACTTGGGCAATTATTTGTCCATATTTATTCTAAACATGATTTTTCAAATAATTATAAAATTATAAAATTATATAAAATCGTTTAAAATTTATTAAAAAATTATATGAAAGTATACAAATTATTTAAAATTACAATAAATATTCAAAATACAAATTTCTTATCACCATCAAGTTATAATTTAATTAAATATTTAATAATTATTATGATAATTACTATAAATATAAAAGAAAAAGAATTGAAATGACAAATAACTAGAACAATAATGTAAAGTTTAATGGAAGTAAAGCTTTTGTTTTAAGCAGATGTTTGCCCCACATCTTGTCCACTGCTAAGTGGATCAATAAGAGAAATATGTTACAGATTTGGAAAATAAACATTTCGAGGGAGTATAAAATATGTTATAGGTATTTGTACTTTTAAAAATTTAAAATTTTAGTTAAAATGTAGTCTTTTTACTTTTCAAATTTCAAAATTTAGGTTAAATTGTTAAAATTGTTAAATTTATTGGTGTGAAATTTGAAATAAAAAAATACCCATTTGGTAGCAATGTAACTAAAAAAATAACTTTATAATGAACATGAATTTAACAATATAATTTTAATAGTATAAACAATTAAACTTGAATTTTAAAATCTAAAAATTACAAAAAAATAAATTCTTAAAAATAAAAATATAAAAACTAAATTTCAAATTTATAAAAAAAAATAACTATATTAACCCTCATTTTAAAACCCGTAGAATACGGTAGTTGCCTTTTTTTTCCAAACAAAATTGATTGAAAACAAATCTCCGCACCGTCATTAATTAAATAATTCAAATATTAAATTAGGATCTCTTTTTATATCCTCACTCGTAATTGGTTTTTAATTTTATTGCTTAACATAATAAAATGGGTTGAAAAATAATTTCAAATTTTAGCCTTAATATCATGCAATGCAAAATAAAGGTTATAGGAATTAGTAGATAATGAATTAAAAGCCAAAATAGTGAAAAAAATAAATTTTAAGAATTCCGAATATAATTTCAAAACAACATATATTGAAAAAGAAGGTAAGGGAGAGGATCCCGAAGTTAAATTACTTACTAAAACCTTTATTCCGAAATGTATATACTTAATTTAATCAAACATCTCATTGTTTCAAATTACTTACTAGCTAAAACATTTATTCTAAAATGTATAAACTTAATTTAATAAAACATCTCATTGTTTCAAACTACTTACTAAAACATTTATTCGAAAAATGTATAAACTTAATTTAATAACACATCTCATTGTTTTTGTTTTTGTGTATATGCTCATTTAGTATTGATAGCAAATCTCTTTCCACATTGCACTCAATTTTCATATTTCAGGAGCTGGTTGAGTGAAAGAATCGAAAAAAATTATCTTTTTTATAGAAGTATACCAATTGTCACCATCAAACTTATCACCTATTAGGACTCTTTCATTTATTATTAACAGCCTATAAAAAGGCTGCCAATATGAAATAAAGAGTAAGCAATTTGTTTTTATCACAAACGTTATTTTGGGAGGAGGTTCAGTTAATGACGAATCTGCCTTTTGAGTAACTATAGGTCGAAGCAAGAACTCTTTCTCGTCTAGACTTGTGACTAGATCCTACGCAAAGGCGTATAACAACTTGGTATCGGAGCCTTCTGTCATGGGTGACGAAGAGACTTTGGCAGCCAAACTGGAAGCTTTCATGGCACTAATGGCTACAAGGCAACAAGCATTAGAGGAGCAGATGGTAGTGTTATCTCTTTTGGCCCAAAAGACAACGAAAGGGTATTCGGAGAAAAATAATGAGGAACAAGGCAGTAGAGAAGCCAGAAAAAAGAATTCAAACTCACAACAAGATGGGTGCATGATATAACGATACTCTAAGATGGAATTTCCTACTTATGATGGTGTTGAAGATCCTTTAGGGTGGCTGAAAAGATGTGAATTTTTTTTGGAAATCAACGGGCTAACAAAGAAGACAAAGTAGGCTTAGCTTCATTCCATCTCTAAGGAGAAGCACAACTGTGGTTTGATCAAATAGAAGAAGAAGCAGATCTTGATTGGGGGCGCTTCAAAGAGTGTTGTCATGTAAGGTTTGGGCCGTCTATGAGTAATAGCCCCTTAGGGGAACTTGCAAACCTGAGACAAACCAGGGCTGTAGAAGAATATCAACGCCAATTTCAATCACTACTGGACAGGACTACTGATCTTAAACCTGGAAAACAAGTAGACCTTTTTACTTCCGGGTTGGTAAAGGAACTTAAAATTGATATTGAGATGCAACAACTGGGAAACCTTGAAGTTGCAATGAATATGGCTTGAGCTTTAGAACGTAAACAAAAGGTCTCTTCCAAAATGTTATCTCGAACCAATCTAAACTGGCCAACTTCCCAAAACACTAGTAGTAATTCGATACTTCCAACAACTAAGAGCTTTGCAAAAGGAAGGGGACAAACAATGAAACCAATGGGGAATAATGGCAAAATAGGTTCTTCCGCACCATTTATCAAGAGATTGACACGAGCAGAAATGGTGGAAAGAAGGGCTAAGGGATTGTATTACAATTGTGATGAGTCTTATTCCATGGGACACAAATGTTCAAGGTTATTTTGGATAGAAATACCAGATGTTGAATATGAGCAAGATGACGATAAGGTAGATGATCTTGAAATTTCTTTACTTGTCATCAGAGGAACTTGCAATTCATCTACTATGCAACTAACAGCAAAGGTGTAAGGAAAAACAGTGTTAGTCCTCGTTGATTCGGGCAGTATGCATAACTTTTTCCATGAAGGCTTAGTGCCAAGATTGGGACTAAAAATACGGAAAAAATCTGGCCTACAAGTATGTGTGGCAAATAGAGAATGGGTCCCTAGCATAGGCATTTGTAAATCAATACAGTTCGTGGTGGCAAATGACAACTTTCAAGTTGATTTTTATACAATACCATTAGAAGGGTTTGATATGATTTTGGGGGTTAAATGGTTATGTGCCCTTGGTCCAATTTTATGGGACTTCAGCTCCTTGACTATGCACTTTACAGTAAACAAAAAAGAAATACTATGGCAAGGGCAGCACCCAGAGGAAGTTCCACAACTTAGTCTGATGCAATGATAAGATTTAAGTAATATAGTCTTAGAATTTGCGCATTTGCTCCAAGATTCATCTGGGTTACCTCCTAACCGCAAATGTAACCATTGTATAACTCTTAAATCAGGATCTAGACCAATTGTAGTTAGGCCTTATCGATACCCACATTTTCAAAAAGATGAGATTGAGAAGTAGTGTGATCAAATGTTACAAGTAATCATTCGACCTAGTAGATCACCATTCTCTTCTCCAGTACTCTTGGTAAAGAAACATGATGGGACATGGCACTTTTGCGTTGATTACCGGGAGCTTAATTCTAGCACTGTTAAAGAAAAATATCTGATTCCTGTAGTGGATGAATGGTTGGATGAACTTTATGGGGCAAAACATTTTAAAAAGTTGGATTTAAGATCGGGATATTTCCAAATTAGAATGGAAACTACAGATGTGGAAAAGACAACTTTTCGAACCCACCATAGACACTTCGAATTTCTTGTCATGCCATTCAGGTTTACCAATGCCCCTTCCATATTTTAGAGTTTGGTGAATGACATTTTTCGCCCTTACTTGCGTAAGTTTGTTTTGGTCTTCTTTGATGACTTATTAATTTATAGCAAAACATGGAATGAACATATGCATCATGTAAAACTAGTTTTTGAACTCTTGCGGGATAACATGTTGTTCTTAAAGAAATCCAAGTGTTTCTTTGGAGAGTCTAAGGTAACCTACCTTGGTCATGTCATCCATGGTGACGGAGTCGAGGCTGATCACACTAAAATTAAAGATGTCACCAATTTGCCAACTCTTAAATCTACCAAGGCTCTACGAGGCTTTCTAGCGCTGGCGAGATATTACAGAAAATTCATAAAGAATTATGGCAAATGGCTGCACCCTTAACATCTCTACTAAAGAAAAATGCCTTCAACTGGACTAAGGAAGCTGATGTTGCTTTCACCCAATTAAAAACTTCTCTTTCAGCAGCCCCAATCTTTCAATTACCCAACTTTGAGGAGGAATTTGTGGTTGAATGTGATGCTTCTAACAACGGGTTTGGAGTCGTACTGCAACAAAAAGGACACCCATTGCCTTTTTCAATTATAAGATTGCAGATCGACACCTTAAGATGGCTACCTACGAGTGAGAATTAATTGGTTTGGCAAAGGGAGTGACTCATTGGAGACCCTATCTTTGAGGAAGCCACTTCCTTATCCGTACTGATCACTTTAGTCTTAAGTACTTGTCAGACCAACTACTTACGACATCCCCACAACAGCATTGGATCAGCAAGCTAATGGGGTTTGATTTTCAAGTGGAGTATAAAGCAGGAAAGTTGAATAGAGCTGCAGATGCTTTATCTAGAAAAGATGAAGACTTACCACACCTCATGACTGTTCATTTCCCTCAAGTTGAAATTCTTAAGGCTATAAGACAAGAAACGGAAACTTCTCCAGAATTATTACAACTCCAGCAAAGAATTCTACAATGAGAATTGAGGTCAAATTGGGTTGCACAAGATGGGTTGATTTTCTTCAAAGAGAGGTTATACCTTCTACCTACCTCTCCAATTATTCCCACTATTATTTCCTCTATACATGCTATGGCACATGAAGGGGGATTGAAAACATTGCATTGTCTTCGTCAAGATTTTTTTTGGAAAGGAATAAAGCTTGCAACCTCAGAATTTGTGAAAATTTGTTTAGTATGCCAACGCCACAAATGGCAAAATTTACAGCCCGCAGGTTTACTTCAACCTCTTCCAATTCCACAACAAATTTGAGTTGATATCTCTATGGATTTTGTGGAGGGTCTACCCAAAGTTAAAGGGAAATCGATACTTATGGTGGTTGTGGACAGACTATCGAAATATGCTCATTTTTTACCCTTGGCCTATCCATTTACTGCTATATCTATTGCTATTGTCTTCCTTCCAGAGGTTCTGACTTCATGGCTTGCCGGAATCCATAGTTTTGGACCGTGATAAAGTTTTCCTCAGCTTGTTTTGGAAGGAATTATTTTGTCAGAGTGGTTCTAAGCTCGCTTTTTCTTCAGCATACCATCCCCAATCTGATGGTCAGATAGAGTTAGAAAATCAAACAATAGAAATGTACCTGCGATGCCTCTCTAGTGATCGTCTACGATAGTGGGTCAATTAGGTTCCATGGGCTGAGTATTGCTACAACACCTCCTATCACACTGCCCTAAAGGCCACCCCTTTCCAATTAGTATACGGTAGGGATCCACCTCGACTTCTCTCCTATTCAACTGGTTCTACAAGGATTGAAGCTATGGATAAGACCCTACAAGATAGGGATGCACTTTTACAAAATGCTCGGGATAGACTCTTACAAGCTCAGCAACGAATGAAGAACACTTATGATTTGGGGCACAGAGAGTTAAACTTTGAAGTTGAGGATTGGGTTTGGTTACGACTTCAGCAATATCGACAATTGACGATAACTAAACAGAAGCATCACAAGCTACTGCCAAAGTATTTTGGTCCTTTTAAAGTCTTGAACAAAATAGGAACAGTGGCCTATCAGCTTGAATTACCTACAGGCAGCAGAATACATGATGTATTCCATATTTCTTTCCTCAAAGAATATAAGGGACCTCAACCAGATGCAGTGGGAGACTTGCCCTTAGAGTATGATAGCAAGGCATTGTCTACTCAACAAGATATTCGTAGCAGGCTAAATCGAGGTCGACGGGAACTATTAGTGCAATAGGCAGGTTGTTCTCAAAAAGATGCCACCTGGGAACCATTTGATTGTTTTCACGAAGCTTATCATGAATTTGAGCTTGAGGACAAGCTCAACTCTGAGAGGGGGAGTAATGATGTGGATGTTTTTATTGAGAAACAATATCAGAAAAGGAATAGGAAAAAGGAACGACAAAAATTAGAGTTTTAGATTTATTTAATTTCTTTATTATATCAGATTTATTAAGAGTTTTAGTTTTACTTATTCTCCCTATTATATTAGTTTTTTTTATTTCCCTTATAAACTCTAAGTTAGGAATTCTATTATGACTCTTTCCTTTGTTATTAACAACCTATAAAAAGGCTGTCAATATAAAATAAAGAGTAAGCAATTTATTTTTATCACAAGCGTTATTTTGGGAGGGGGTTTAGTCAAGGACGAATCAGCCTTTTGAGTAACCATAGGTCGAAGAAAAAACTCTTTCTCATCTAGACCTGTGACTAAATCCTATGCCGAGGTGTATAACAACTACTTACTAAAACCTTTATTCCAAAATGTATAAACTTAATTTAATAAAACATCTCATTGTTTCAAACTACTTACTAAAACATTTATTCGCAAATGTATAAACTTAATTTAATAACACATCTCATTGTTTTTGTTTTTGTGTATCTGCCTATTTAGTATTGACAGCAAATTTCTTTCCACATTGCACTCAATTTCCCTGTTTCAGGCGTTGGTTGAATGAAAGAATGGAAAAAAAAGTTTAACATTTTCTTAGAAGGGTATATCAATTGTCGCCATCAAACTTATCACCTAACTGAAAGTATCATGTTTGGTTTATATATTACTTGGATACACAAAACAAAATATTTGCGAAAACCCTGTCAAATTATAATATAAAAAAAAAAACCTTTCCTATTTGAAAATATCTTTACATGCCAATATAGGTTATTCAAAAAAACAAAAAACAAAATAGTTATCAAATAAATTACATCAAACAATCAAATTATATAATTTCATCAAATTAAGACAATGAATTGAAGCAAGTCAGATTGAGTCACGTCCAAATTTCTTTCAACCTTGGTCAGAACCATCTTATCATCTTTCTTTTTAATCTTGTATCTTCATCTTTCATTCTTAATTTACCTGAAATTAGGCCTCTTTTTTTATTATTGTATTTTTTATATTTAGAGTTTTATATTTTAAATTTTAAATTTTAAAATTCAAATTTACTTGTAACTACTAATAAAATTTTTTAATTAAATTCATTAATGAAATAAAAAAATTATTTGATAATCATTTACCAAAAAAAATTAATATTGAAATAAATATGAATTTAATAAAAAATTTTTATAGATGTTTGTATTTAGATTTGAATTTTGAAATTTAAAAAGTAAGGCTGGAGTGCTTAAAATAAATGGTAAACTATACAAATGGTCATCAAACTATACCCGCGTCCATGTTTTAGTTACCCAACTTTAAAATTTTCAATTTAAGCATTAAACTTTGTATTTGTTCTTGTTTTGGTCACTTCCATTAAATTGATAACGTAAATAATGACATGAATATTATCAATTTAATTACATATTTAGTCATCAATACTTACATATTCTTTCAATTTGATCTTAATTTTAAATAATGTAATAAATTTAACCCTTCACATTTATAAATTTTATTAATTTAATCCTCACATTTTCTAAACAAAGCTTTCAGAAAGCTTTGACAATATAGGCATTCTAAAACCCAAAAAAGAAAAAAAAAACATTTATACAATTGAGCAAATATAACATACTTTACGAGTATCTTGATAATTGAACTATACAAGGATTTTAGTTTATGGGTTATTTAATTTTTTTACTCTTTTTTTTTTTTGTATTTAATGTTTACCCAATTTAATCCATGAGCTCAAAGATGGGTTCTTTGCTGCTGGAAAAATTGAAAAAAATAGAATTTGTTGTTGTTAATTGGTTTTATTTTGTCGGCTAAATCATCCATAAAGAAGATCAACAACTTTGGTGTTAATTGTTCTGGATTTTATTGGATTAATTAGTACCTGCTACTAGATTTTGTGTTTCATAAGCTTTTTTCTTTGGATTTGGATGTTGAATAAGAAATTTGGTTTTTTGGATTTGGATGTTCAGTGGTGATCTGATTGTTTGGTTTATAAGCAATAATATATTTACACGTGTTATTTATTACAAGTATGTTATATTTGCATAATTAGAGAAGGTTTTTCTTTTTCTTTTTTGGGTTTTATAAACTTATAGATGAGAAATGGCCTTGTTTTAAAACTTGAAAAGTTTAGTTAGAATGTTTAAGGATCAAATTGATAGAATTCGTAATGTGAAGAGTTAAATTTATTGAATTATTTAAAATTAAGATCAAATTAATAGATTATGCAAGTATTGAGGAAATGTGTTATTATACACAATTAAAAAAAGATCATGTTATTATTTTCGTTATCAATTTAATGACGGGTGATTAAAACAATAATGAATACAAAGTTTACGCTACGTTTGGTTGGATGGAATTGCTATTCCATTCCGCCCTAATTCCGCGCGCTACAGTAAAGCAGCCATTTGGTTCACCGTTCGGGTGATTCCACGGAATTGCTATTACCGTCTCATTCCCTCAGCTCACCGTTTAGGTGTTCAGGGGTTGGGTCTGAATACCTATTCAACACCACACCGTTTGTAACACACCAAACCCGGCCTAGACGTTATGGCCGAATCTGGCGATGTCACATGTTAGTGCTTTTGAAACCGTAGCCACGCTCAAACCATTTCTCCTTTTTAAGTGTTTTTCATTATTTTATGTTAACTCCAATTAATGTCATTCGATTCCAAAATGCTGCCCGTTTTCCAAAACATTTTTACTTTGCGAAAGCTTTTAAAAAACAGTTTGCGTAATCGTGGTGTTTTGGTAAAACATTTGTTTCTTTTGGAAAAACCGCGCTTTCCTACTTCTAGCAATAAAAACCATAAAACATTGCAAATCCTAATTTAAACCAAAAATTCATAATGGCCATAATTACTTAAAACTTTTCCCAGGTATAATCAAAACCATAAATAAGTATAAAACCGTGAATCTATCGTGAAGCAGAAGCAGTGGTCACCGTCGAGTCCTCCGCTGCATCGATCCGTCTAATGCTGGGGATTACCTGAATAGATTAAACAGAGAAAGGATGAGTTTTCGCAAACTCAGTGTGTAATCCCCACAGAAAACATGTACAAAGATAATATCGAAAAACAACATATACTTACAATTCGGTCCGAGCCCATTACAGGATCGGTGTGGACCTTAGCCCACTCAGATACAGAATAAGATACAATTTATATATTAGGGCCTTAGCCCAATCAGATACAGAATCAGATATATATTAAGGCCTTAGCCCATCTCGGATATAATATGCGAATGAGCAGAATAACAAGGTCCTACCCACCACCTCTACACACCAACTCCGTCCAACCCTACACACCATGTGGGGATAAAATCAACCCACCCATCCCTACACACAATTCTGTACCGAAATGCGGCACATGATCAGATAATTGCAAAATGAGTGCGCGATAATCGAGCTTAATAGCCTTTCGATACTTCCTCCAATATCATCAACCCACCCCAATGTAATGCAACGCCACAATACATGACATGCAAATATGCAAATAATGGATCATACATTCGATTCGATGCATTTCATATCATATAATCGGATCACAAAAATAGGGGTCTAAGTATCACTTACCGATCCTACAGTAGGTCCACAGTCGACTTGGGCGACCCGTGCAACCTTACAGATCATTTCAGAAAAATGGGCTCACACGCCCATGTGGCCTGCCCGTGTGACCCACACGCCCGTGTGGCCCACACGCCCGTGTGGCTCACACGGCCCATGTTGGCCTTGGCCGCATGGATCACACGGCCTGGCCTAGACTTCCACACGCCCGTGTGGTTCACCCGTGTGGACCTACACGTTCGTGTGGCCCACACGGCCCAATAGGTCGAGCTCGTGTGTCGCACACGGCCTTGCCCGACCCTCACACGACTATGTCACTTGCGCACGGCCTGGTCGTTGATCACACGGCCGTGTTGTGGCTCACAGCCTTGCACACGGCCTACCACACGGCCTACCACACGGCCGTGTGGCGTCGACAGAATCATTTTTTGACTTTCACCGATTCTCGTTTTCTGTGTTCTCGGGTACACACCTGATTCGTTTTCGACGCTTAATCACTCCCGAGCACTCCAAAACCTATATTCGACAATTGGAAACTCAAACTTATTCACTTAATCTGAATTACTTACAACAGTCAATTCTCAAAACTATCGACAACCTTACCTCGCTTGAGCAACCCTGTTTTTTCTACAATCACAACGTCAATTGAGATCTACTAGCCCCTTGATTATCTCCTAAGCACCAAACGAACCCAGTAAACAATGATTCATGATTCCAAAACAATAATTCCCCACTATACTTACCAAAACGCGAAAAGAGAACCTAAGCGGTGGATTGTAGAGACCAAGCGGCAAAAGAAAACGATTGTAAACTGTAAAAAGATGGGAAATTCGGTAGCAAGGTGGAGAGGAAAAGAAAGGGGAACAGCTGAATTTTAAAAAAAATAGAAAAATCAGAATTAGATTTTCTGATAAACCCCAACTCAAACTCCCTTAATTCTTTCCACCAACTCCCCACTACTCAGATTTTCAGTAAAACTCAAACTCTAGCCGAATTTTACAGCAAAAAATACTATCCCTTGCCGTTCCTGGGAATCGAACACAAGACCTCCAACTCACCCACACTCCACTTAACCACCAGACCATCAGGCCCATTCTGATATCATTTTACCAACAATAACTTAAAAGCTTATCGACCCCAATGAGAGCTTTATTCATAAAACTGCCAAAATTTACCAAAGTTGTGACTTGAACTTGGAACCTCTCAGACACTTCCCATAACACTTAACCACTGAAGCAGACACACATTTGTGTTAATTAATTTTAGAAATACATACAGATATTTTTGTGCTCCAAAATCACATAAGCCGGAATTAAAAAAATTTGGGGCGTTACACCGTTTAGGTTTTTGGACCAAAATAGCCTGCCTCTCTTCTTCCCAAAATTCTCTCCAGATTTCTTCCTCCCCAAATCAAGCATCCATTCGCCCTTCATCTTCAACTCCCCAAATATTGTAAATGGTACGTTTTCTTTTTCTTTTTTTTTCCTGATTCCTTTTTGTTAAAGTTCTTTCACCTCTTTCAACTTTTCTTTTTCCCTTTCAATCCTAATCTCGGTTGAGACTTTTTCTGCTCAATCTTCTTTAATTTATTTTTTTCTATTATGTTTTTCTCAGGCTGCTCGCAAGTCGGCACCGACAACTGGAGGCGTGAAGAAGCCTCATCGATATCGCCCTGGAATTGTAGCTCTGCGGTTAATCATCAAATCACGTTTTCTTATTTTTGTTTACACGAATTGAACTTATGATGTTTCCATTGGATGCAGTGAAATCCAAAAGTACCAGAAAAGTACTGAACTCCTCATCAGGAAACTGCCTTTCCAAAGGCTCATTCGTGAAATTGCCAATACTTTAAGGTAATACCATTAAATTCCAAGTTAATTTTACCATAAAAGTACTGGTAAGTTAATTTTACCTTAGCACACCCTTGCTGCTTTACGTTTTCTTATTCTTGTTTACCTTAGCACACCCTTAGCAAAGTTTTTGTAAATTTGATTTAGGGGTTTTTTTAGGGTTACTGTAAATTTCATTTTTAGGGTTGATAATTAGGTCATTTCTTATTTCTTTTATTTGTTAAAGATATGAATATATGTAAGTGTGTGCCTAGCTTTCTTGTGCTTGGAGCTAAATTTGGTTCAAAGTTATGGATCAGTTTAAGAAACAGGTATGGAACCTTTAGTTTATAGTTGTTTGATGGTGGTTATGCATTAAGCTTTCGTGCCTAGGGTAAATTTTAACTATAATCTCCCCTTTATGAACATCTATTTGGAGCTCTGAGTTAATCTATGTTGTTGCATGTTGTCACTATGCATGTTTTCCTTCCGTCTCCTGTCCATTTAATTGTTGTTCTCAGTTTTTTATCGCGCCATTATCTAATTAGGTTTTCCAGGGTGTCTTGTTACTTTTGGATTTAAACTGCGTGCTGGTTTATTGACTTAAACTGTTCTTCATCGTGATCTGAGTGATTCTTTTCCTTGATAATTTCTTCGTCGTCCTGTAGTATTTGCTGCAGAAAGCTCTGCATGTTAGGTTATTTTATCATTCAATGTTTCCTGTGCTAGGTAAAGGTGGCTGTGATGATTGGACAAACTTGTACAATCATGATCTATTGAGAGTTAATACACTTATGAAGTATGGTCCCTGCATTTTTGTTTGACGTGCATGCCCATTTTTTGCATAGAACACTTTTAATTTAATGAACAATGAGACAAGGAACATGAACGATCGTTTATGTTAATTTGTGGTTTGCCATTTTTTTTTTTTTTTGTATGTGGGTTGGCAGGGAGCAATTACTCCTTTTATCAATTTCATCTTAAGCACGTGTTTCACGTTTTAAGTGAAAGGTTGTGTGTGCTCTTTTTTTTTTTTTCGAGCTGGAAGCTTTCCTATTTATGGAAGTACTTAGACCGGTAAAGAAAAATTATATATAGAAGTAGATTTAAAGAAACAATATGATGCTCAAATCCATGTTGGTTGAAATGCTGTTATATCACGAATTCCTTCCATGTTTTTGTTCATTGTTTACTATGCTTTTCATTAGCTTGGCTTATGGGCTCTTTTAATTCTATTAATATTTGAAAGAGTTGCTATATAGTTTAGATTTAGCCTTGGTAGTTAGATATCTCTATCTATTATCTAATACTGGAGACTGGTAAATATAAAAAGAGAAAGTTTCATATTTTTTGGCTTGGATGCTTATTATTGTTTGGAATTCTTGTGTTGTTGTTTGGTTGCCATATTCTTCCATTGCAAGAAGATCATTGGGGTTAAACAGGGTGGAATATTAGGTTTCTTGTTGATTGTTTTTCCATTTTTAGAGACATTCTGTTAGATTGCCTAATTTCCAGTTCAACCATTGGCTTTTTTCTTTTCTTTTTTTTCAGCTTATGTGGTTGCTTTTTTTCATTTATTGCTACCATTTTGCATCAGTGGGTATAAAGTTTAATTTAGAATTGTTGTTAGATAAAGGTTAGTTTAGAAAAAGTGTAGAAAAAGCCAATGGGGCTTTGGGATCATGAGCTCAGTGGATTAGTTAGTTATTCAGTTTAGTACTTATAATGAATGATATTGCTTGGAATTATTGATATAGTTAATTGTAAATTCAAAAATTAATAAAGAAAAAAATTGGTTTTGAAAATTTATAGAACTATTTGGCATTGAAAAAAAAGAGATGAAGTTTAGCTATGAGAGAATAATAGAACTGTTTCATTTAAAAGTTAATTTCTAAAAGTCAAAAGCACCATTTTCTTACCATTTTTTTTTTTGGTTTGATTTGTCAAACCATGATTTTAATGTTAGCTTTACATTGTTTTTGTAATTGAAAACAATTTCTGACCTCGAAAGTAAACTAAACATATATTGTTGTTTGCTTTTGAGATGTTTCGTTATCTACCTATCATTTGTTTTTGCAGATGTTTTTAATATTTGTGGATTTGTATTTTATTTGATTTCCCTTATGGATTAGACTTTTAAAAAAAATAATGTTTATGTATAATATATATAGGAATTACTTAAAAGAAATAATTTGTTTTTAAATAAAACATAATTACATTATTTAAAAAAAATAATGTCATCATACTAAACTTATTAGTATTTTGAGATTATTAAGATTATTTGTTTACATATAATAATATATAAATATAACTTAATTTACCATGTTTAATCTAATTGTATAATAATCTAATTGTAGGTCTTGGTTATATTTTTCAATTATTCAGGGGTTCATCTGTATTTCGGGGACTTGAAGTTAGGGGAAGAACCACGATCATCGAGCGGGGAGAGCAAAATGAGTTTGGTACCATTGTGTTGCTTCCACTCCTTTTATTTTTGTGCCTATTATCTTCATTGCTAATGCGGTGGTAGCAATTCGCAATTTGGGACTGTCTCCTTACTGCTATGTTTTTCAAATTGTATCATATCATATATGATATTTAAAATCTTCATATCTAAATATGTAATAACTGAAATAAATAAATGTTAAAATAACCTCATTTAACTTTCCCAAATTTTCTGCAATGAAGGGTAAATTCTTTTTAAGGGGCAGAATTAAATTATATATTTTTACGATAATAAAAATATAATTTCATTATTCATATATTTATAACTTTTAAAAAATTAAATTAAATTTTTATCATTTTAAGGGCTAAAATGTAATTTTACCATTATTAATTTAAACTTTTAAAAATTAAAAAACCAAAAAAAAATGAAAAAATTTCCATCTTAAAGAAAGTCGACCTAATACCATGTAACTTCCGTTGTTATGTTTCAAAGCAAACCAGAAACCTTGGCTTCCCCACTTACCCTGCCTCTACCTATCTTCCATTGTTATGTTAAGTAATACTTTTGTTTAGCATTATGTTAAATAACATCCATGCAATATATAAACAAACATAATTACTAAACTTCTTAATAAATCTAATCCATTAACATTATTTACTTTTAAATAATCTTAATAATCTTATTATTATTATTTAATAAGGTTAAAAGTATTTTAACCTTATGCGCATAATTAGGATTATTTACTTTTAAATAAAAGTACTTATGAATTTATCTTTCCCAGTACATTATAAAAAGTTTCATATAATATATGTATATTTCTATAACACTGGAAAATATGTAATTTGGATGTGGATGTATTTCAAGATTAGATGTTCATTATTAATTTTTCTTTTAATATTCAAGACATTATTATTTTCTAAACAAAGAGCCGATTTTGTTGAATGAAATTCGATAAATATGTATTGTTCATTTTTCTTTGACAGTGTGTTATTGCTTCCTCTTCTTCTTTGGTTTGCTTGATTGCTTCTTCCACCCACAGTTGAGCTTCTTGTATTCACTGAACCACTGTAAGTTCTTTACAAATTAAATTCTTTGATTTTGTTTTACTGTTATTGAAATTAGTATCGAAGAAATGTGACCCTTTTACTATGATTTGAAGATATGTAGCACTTTAATATCTTGCAGTAATGGCTCGTCTGCCTTTAATTGTACAAAGTGAGAGGCGTAAAAGAATTGGTCTTGCTATTACAATATGGTTGCAAATGTGTACAGTTGCGAGTTGGTTCTTAGTTGCATTGGGTGCCATCCATAGCCTACATACTTATAGACCAAGGATTAGATCTTATATTTTAGATTTTTATGCAAAACGAGATTATGTGAAAAGACTTGTATATGCTAGTGACGAGACCTGTATTGAACAAGTTAAGATGAATAGAATTACCTTTTTAAAACTATGTGAGATGTTACGAACTTTAGGGGGATTGAAATCGTCAAGGAACATGCTTGTTGATGAGCAAGTGGCAATGTTTTTACATATCATTTCTCATCAGCTTAAAAATAGAGTTATCAAACATCACTTTAATAGGTCTGGGGAAACCGTTAGCAGATCATTTCACAATGTTTTAAATGCTATCATACGCTTACAAGATGTGTTATTTAAAAAGGCAGAGCCAATTACAGCTAATTCTACAGACTCAAGGTGGAAATGGTTCAAGGTATTGGAGTGAGTTCTATATATAGCTCGTACATAATTTAGTCCATTTAGATTTAAATATAGTATCCTAACTCGAGGTTTTATACATGTGATGTAGAATTGCTTAGGTGCTTTAGATGGAACCCACATCAAGATTAGGGTTCCAATAGTTGATAAATCTAGATATCGAACGTGAAAAGGTGACATAGCAACAAATATGTTAGGTGTTTATACACCTGATATGCATTTTGTTTATGTTCTTCCTGGTTGGGAAGGTTCTGTTGCTGATGGACGAGTTCTTTGAGATGCCATTAGTAGGAGACATGGACTAAAAGTTCCTCATGGTAAAGTGCAAAATTAGAGGAATTTGAATTAATTTTTAAGATCATACTTTTTGGAGAAATTAACCATGACAAATAGTTTATTTTTATAGGTTATTATTATCTAGTTGATGTTGGATACACAAATTGTGAGGGATTTCTTGCGCCTTTTAGAGGACAAAGATATCATTTGAATGAGTGGCGTCAGGGTTACCAGCCAAGTACTCCGGAAGAATTTTTCAATATGAAATATGCTTCAGCGCGTAATGTTATTGAAAGATGTTTTGGGTTATTAAAACTTAGATGGGGAATACTTAGGAGTCCATCATTCTATCCTGTGAGGGTGCACAATAGAATCATTATTGCATGTTGTTTGCTCCATAATTTTATTCGAACCTATATGAGTCTTGATCCTATTGAAGCGGAGCTGGAAGAAGGATTACCTAGTAATGTGATAGATGATGATGAGCCGAATATAGTAAATATTCATCTATCGGATGCATGGGCTACTTGGAGGATGGAACTAGCCAACCAAATGTTTGATGAATGGCAAACATCTAGAAATTAGTTAGGTTTAGGGTAAAAATAGTAAACGTTAAGTTGTTTATGTTATTTCATGTATCTAGTTTATGAAACTTTGGTGGTGTTTGAATTGTTTTTTTGCATTGTACTAGACTTGTTAAATGATAATTTATTTTCTTTTGATTCATCATGTGTTATAATTTTATAAAGTGTTGATCTTTTGATACATAATATTGAACTTAATTTTAATTTGCGTTTTTTTCTTAAGATAGTTATGTCAGGTTTTTCACAATCAAGTGTTTCTTCCCAAAATTCTCGAGGAATCAAAAGGAAATGGGTTCCAAAAGAAGATGCTGCGTTGGTTGCTTGTATGGTCGACTTGCACGATGTTGGAACCTTTAATGCAGATACGGGATTCAAAGCCGGTTATTTAAATGAGTTGAAAAAAAGTTAGAAAAAGTTTTACCCCATGCCATGTTGAAGGCTAAACCTAATCTTGAATCGAGGATTAGGACATTGAAAAGGGATTGGTCAATCGTTTATGACATGCTTAGTGGAAAAAATAATATCGGCTTTGGTTGGGATGAACATAGGCAGCTTGTTGTTGCTGAAGATGTAGTGTGGAACTCATATATAAATGTAAGAATTATTTCAAGTCTTTATTATCTTATTTTAACCAAACTTATATCTAATATGAATTCCTCATTTTTATAGAGTCATAAAGAAGCCGCTCAATTCAAACATTGGAGTTTCCCTTATTATGACCAACTTACTGCCATCTACGCAAAAGATCGAGCCACTGGGAAAGATGCTCAAACAGTCGCTGATATTATTGAAGAAATAGATGTTGAGGATGTGGCTACTACAAATACTTATGAAGAAAGAAACGATTTCCATGGATGCAAAGCTGATGATTTTTTGGATGACATGGATCTTTCAGCTACGCAACCACAACCAGCTAGAAACCAAGGTGATTCCACATTTTCAAAGAAGAAAAAAAAAGATTTCTGATGCAAGTGATTCTTCTACTTCATTTAATGATGCTGCCACTTTATTGGCGGAAAATATATGGACCGTTGGCCTTGAAATCAATAAGAGTATTGCCTCCGAAGTGCTAATTCAACAAAAGTCAAAAATGGTCATTCAAGAAAGTGCTGTGAAATTATATCCAACATTATGTGAAGTAGAAGGTTCAACTGAGGATGAGCGCTATCGAGCATTGAGCAAAATTCCAGATCATCCAACGCAAATGCTCATTTTCTTTAGTTTACCTTCTACTGTGCGATTGGAATGGATCAGAAGATTTCTTGCTGACCATTAAAAATCATGGTTGTGTTGATATTTTGGTAACTTTTTGTGTTTGTAATATTTGGATGGTATAATGACATGATAGAATGTCATTACAATGTTGTAAAATTTTAAAACATATGGATTATGACATATAAACTAATGAAATCATGTAACTTTTTGTTAATATATGAATATTATGCTTGGATGTGAAATATAATTCTCAAGTTATTTATTTATTGTAGAATAATTAAATTATTTGTTTCACTAATAATATTTTAGCACATTAAATATGTATTGCAGTTTAAAAATAATAAAGTAGATTATATATATATTTTTTATAGTATTATATATTTTGATTTTTTTTAATTCATATAATAATTATATTAAAAATGTTATTAATTTATATTTTTTTATTAAATTATATTTAATAATAATTTAGTTAAAATATGGTTAAATTATTTATTATTTTTATTAAATTATTTTCAATAATAATCTTATTAAAATTTAATAACAATAACAATAATCATCTGCCTAAAAAAAAATTCTACTAAGGGTATTCTGGTCATTTTAGTTTTTTTTTTCTTATGCTATTACAACATCATTCTATTCAACCAAATACAATAATACTATTACAGTTCTATTCCATTCTATTCAACCAAACAGTTGAATTACTGATTACAGCTCTGTTCAATTACAGCCTTATTCCATTACAGTGAACCAAACGTACCCTTAGTGTCTAATTTGAAAATTTTTAAAGTTGGGTGACCAAAACAGGAACGTGAGCATAGTTGAGTGGCCATTTGTATAATTTACTTAAAATAAAAATAAAATTCAAATGTACGAAAAATATATAGATTTAAAGAGCTAATGTAAAATATAATACTCCCAAAATTTTAAAAAAAAATCATTAATTAACTAATTATTCATATCAAACATATACTCAACGCAAATATAACTGTAGTTTTCTTTTTCTTCTTTCGAAGTGGAGCAGACTTATCAAAACTTAAATTTCCTATCTCATGCATTGTTATGTTCTCTGGATATTATAGCCTAGAGGGCGTATATGATAATTGGTGTTCTGATGCAAAAATTGTTCCATTGATCCACATTGTCGTCTATATTATCCAGATTATGGGGGATGACTCAACCTTATTATGCAAACTATGAAGCAGAGTAGTTATCGTATTCCGGAGCTATACTTGAATTTCATAACGAATATATAATTTCCATCAGTTTATTAAAGGAAATATATATGACAGCGATTCTGTAAATGATGAAAACAAATGTCTCTATTGCATTCAAGATCATAATTACCTTTTTAACAGACTATATGCAGGTAAATCTTTCACTCTGGAGACACTTTCAAGTGAGAGTTCGTGCTCTAACCGTGTTCTTGTAGACTTCAGAATTTCCTGAAAAAAGAAGAAGACAAAGAATATAGAATGAACAATGCAGGAATGCAGAGGAAAGTCATGGAATTACAAAAGTAGGATCATTAATGAGAATGGTTTACGTCGAATTCCATGTATGAAGCCCGTTTCACAAGCCATTGTGCATCCATCATCTGAAAGGTCACACAATAAAGATCGTCGAATGCCATTTCATCTTCTGCAAGTAGTTCCAAAAATCGTCTTCCAGCCCTAGAAGATGGTTTCCCTGCAGGTAAAACATTATTACGTTAGTAAAATTCAGCACCAACTCAAGGCAGCAGATAATTAATTTACTTAATTCGTTATAAGGTTAAGATTCCAGTACTTTTCTCGTCAGTAAAACAAAGAGTTAATGCCTTTGTTCGAGTAATGCCAGCAAAATATCTTAGCATCTAAAGGTGGTATTGAGAATTCAACATCTAAGCAGTTCTAAATTTCCATTACCTGATTGCAGATCCAACATCAGTACCAACATAAATGAAATATTGATGCCAGCTACTGCAAATGGATATTCCTATTCAGATCTATTCCCATCTTGTTTGTGCAACAACCTCTGGAAAGATTGCTGTTCAAGGAAGGACCAAATCAGAATTTGACCAACCGTGTCTATAGTTCATGCTGATAAAAACATGATCATTTCATTGTTTGGTACATGCTAATAAACTAGAATAAACAAGAAATATAGGTAGAGCAGTTCCCAAATGCTCCATGAACTAGATCATAATCAATAAAACAAAATCCAGTTATTTAAGGAAAGGAAACAAACCGGTTATTTCTTGGCAAAAAAGATGAGATTCTCTAATGATATGAATCCTCCACCCCTTCGAATAGCAATGAGATAACATGAATAAGCATATATTAAGCAGGAAAGAAAACCCAACCAAGATAACCGGTTTTTAAGGCAAAGTCAGTATACCGAAAATCTGTTGAAGGATCTGAACCTTGCCATCCCATGTCCTTCCAAAGCTCTGATTTAAGAGATGGAAGCTCCCTGTCAGGGTAAGCCAATTTCCATAATTGCTTAAGAGCTTCCTGCCAGTCAAATTAAAGTATGATAAAAAAATCTTTTACTTGTGTTCATATATTTGGTATATGGGAGGGGGTTACAGGAGAGAGAAACTAGAAAGGATAATTATTGGCATTTTCAACTCCAAAAGAAAAGTTGTTGGAATTGGCAAATTCTTTTAATCAAATGTGCTTCCACAGACTATAATTCACAGAAAGTATTAAAAAAGTGAAAGCAAAATAAGGATTGAAAAATACACAAGCACACTAATTATAGCAAAACCTACTTGATGCTCCAGGCGAGATCCATCATAGGGGATTCCCAATCTTTGCTGAAGACTTCTCAGCCTAGCTTCCTACAAGGGTAAGGAATGGAAACACAAATACACCTCAGATTACCAATAGTAAATTGAAACGCAAACAAATTCTTTTTTCCTTTTTTCCTCTTTCAAAAGAAACAACTGAATAATCTACGCAAAAACAACTCGTGCTATTTGCCAACTCAACTGTTTTACAAGAAAATGTACAAGAAAGGATCCTTTTAAGTTTTAATTATTTCCCCAAACTCACTCTCAAACCAACTTAAAAACTCCAACTACCTATAAACATGAAGGATTTTTTTTTTTTCCTTTAGGTGTTTCCTCGCATCCATATCAGTCAGGATCCTGCATTGAGGCAAATTCTCAATCTTCTAGTCCACTACCTTTATATGCAGGATTAAGTTGTCTTTAAAAACTGTAACAGCTAAAAGCAAATTCTCTACCAGGCTTGAAGTTTGGAGCCTGAATTTGATTTAGATTTACAATACTCAAGAGCAATCAGAACATATTACCGATTTCTCCAGTCCAATGACATTTTAGCAATTTTCCACGACTAGAGCCAATATTTACAGAATTGGTGGCACACAGACTAGATACTCAAGACTGTCCATTTTCAGTAAAAGATCCTTCCAGATCTTAATATAAAAATTGATACACTCTAGCTTTTTCCAAAGGTTTGAAAAACATCTCCTTGACACTTCCCCTTAAGGAAAATGGGAGACCGCAATAAAGAGGGGGAGAAACAATATGTTGATCATCAAAGCATGCCTCCATCAAACTCCAAATCGCCACACCAACCCCTATCATCTCCACCCTCCCCACCCTCTCCCCAAAATCACCTCGAAAAATAATAATATAAAAAAGATTCTTCAAATCCAGGAAAATACATTGAAAAGAGTGTATTGTTGATTATACCTGTAAAGGATTAAGTGCAGGCTCAAGAAGTTTCCAGTTTGATCCACTTTGGGTGTTAGAAGGTAGAGGTAAAATGCGTGCAATAAATGATATAGATCCAAGGACAATGTTTGCTGGAAAAGCCAAAGAGAACTATCACTAATCCAAACTGCTATAAGACTCCCCCCACTTACCAAAAAATAAACGAAAGAGGAAGAAGCCAAAGAAAGCAGAGAATGTAATAACTAAAGAGCCATACATCATTAAATCACAGTTACAAACCAAGTAATCAAGAAAAGAAGCAATTTATTTCTTTTGGCCTAAGATAACAGGCAATTCAACTTACAAAACATAATCAAAGAAAAGATACAGTTTTCATTATATGGTATCAAACTATAACCTTCTCTATAAACTGTATAATATCTTTGAGGATGCATTTACTTACAAAATGCCCCCAAATAGGGTCATTTTTAGTTCACACGGAGAACCAAACAAGAGAAGAACTAGAATAAATTGCTTTTAGAACTCATTGTTTCTCCATTTCTACTCTTACAACTTTTCCCCCCTGGGTATACAATTCTCTTTCTATGAATTACCCTCCATTATTCATGAACGAATGTGAAGTTATAAAATCATGTGATGAGTAAAGAACACCAATTACAAAACAGGTGGCGCACTTCTGTTTCTACAAACTACATTGATAGAGAGATTCCCACAACTGTGCTTTCTATTAGGGAAACTTTGGCAAATGCTTAGGAGATATGAGGGGAGTACTCAGAAAACTAATGCAAAAAGTTTCCCATGTTGCATAAGTATATTTAAATATAGACACTAGTGTATGCAATTTACATGCATAACAATCTAATATACCAATATGCTCAACAGATTAGTAACTGGCTAACTTAATGGTTTAACTTTTGAAGTCAACAACCAGCAACCAAAAGAAGCAATATAATACAAGTAGATTGAAACTGCAATTATAGACATTGCAAACAGTAAAATCTCATATCCGAAAACAGAAACGACACTGATAATATCTCACCTATCCATTGTGCCCATTGCACAATCAAGTTAGTGAACAAAAGCGCCGCCCAATGTAAATGCTCCTTCCCTTGCCCTTCAACCCAAATACACTCTAGCGTTTTCCCCTGTAACATATCGGAGAAGGTAAATTTAATGTTAGCAGTACTCTTTCTCCCCTTTCTTGCAATAAAGCATACTTAAAATAAGCAATGGCATAATCACCTCAGAATGCCTGCCATCGTAATCACGATTCCCTAACAAAGGTTCATCTAAACCATGTAATCCCGTCATCATATAATTTCCATTGCTCATCCTGCCAACGTCCCCATGATCAAGCTGCCTTCGCAAGGCACCAGACCTCATTAATTACAGCTCAAGATTTGCACCAATTCTTCCTTAAACCCTAACAAATTCTTTCTTTTTTTGAAAAAAAAAAAGGAACAAAATATATATCAAAATCCCCCGAACTGCTAAAATAGATTAAACAAGCAACTATGCAAATTTTGAATTAGCACTGAAAATGGTTGGCAACACGATACTCTTCCAAATTTAAAATTAGCCGCCAATTTGGATCTCAAAACTGCTATATTACAAAAATTAAGCAGGCAATCAGAAATTCAAATGACGAAGAAAAACATCCAATTTCGGCATCAAAATTCTATTGAAAATTTCAAATTAGGTTTAAAATTTGCATCCAAAACGGATAAAAAAGAAAAGAAAACTTACAGGAATGCTGAAATCGAATTTGGAGAAGGCCTTAACGTAGAGTAAGAGGAAACCCAGAAGTGTAAGGAAAGCTGGTAAACCCCAAAAGAAAGAACGAAAGAAACAATAAAAGGTAGGTTAGTAAATAAGGAAATAACAGAGTTTTAAGAAATTTGAAACTCTATTATTTCAATCCCTCCCCTCCGGTATGTGTCCTTTATATATTGTTGTTAGAGTTCCTTCCTGGTCGTTAGGACGTTGGAGTTGGAGAGGGAAGAGATTCTTCTAAATTCCAATTTTAATTAATAATGATTATTCTCATACTAATTGTTGAGGCCAGCTGTGGATCCGCTTGTGGGCTTGTGATCTGTAAAACAAAGTAAATTAAGAGGCCCGGAATTTCAGCTTTGAGAGCTTCAAAATGCTTAAGTTAGTGTATGAATAACAAAAGATAAGCAAGGTAAGAGATGATAATGGTGGAATAAAGAGATCATATTTGAGGTCAACTCGAGCTTTAGTATATGTTATTGAGTTTCTGAGTTGTCCGTTGTCTGTCTACCTTTATTTTACATCCATTTTGTTAATTCATTGACTGATATAATGTCTCTTATTTGTTAGGGATGTTAGTAACTCACGTTTTGTACATAGTGTATGAATTATGTTGAAGCTTTTTTTCTTATTAGAAAATGGGTTTTTTATTTGTCATGTGATCCTATTAGTTTAACAAATAAGCTCTAGATTTTTATGAGTTTGAGCTCGATTTAAGTTTTTCGATTATTTAAATATTGAACTTTTTGTTAGTTAGTTTGTGCTTCTATCAACTTATTCTATCTTCCTAATATTTAAGGGAATTTGGGGCTGACATAAGCATCATGTATGTAAAGTTCAATACCCTGATAAGGGAAGAAGATTCGAGCAAAAAAATGAAGGAAGAAGGAAGAAACAGAGAGAAGAGAGAACAAGAATTCAGAGAGAAGAAATGAAGAAGAAAACCATCTATAATTTCATAACTGCCTCACCCCTCTCTGATTGGTCCATAAAAAGAGTGAGTAACGGACATAATTTAAAAACCGAGTAGTAGCAAAAATAAGCTCAATACGCACCGTTTAACTTGTACGGCTATTTACCCTAAACTCACTGTTTTAAGTACTGATCTAATTCCCCTCTTACACGCACCATTTTCATTAGAATACTAAATTCCTAAAACACAGTGTTTTGCTACAATACTAAAATTAACAGAATTAAAAAAAAATAGTTAACCGTTATTACTAATTATTCCATATCAAGTAGTCCCCTCCCGAAGATGATCCTTGCCCTCAAGGATCAAATAGTGGAAATTTCTGCTGAAACTCGCTCAAACATTCCCACGTGGAATCTTCAGGAAAAGTGTTGGTCCATTCTACTAGCACTTCAGTAGCTGCCTGATTTCTTTGTTTCACCATCCTTCTATGAAGAATGCGAACTGGTAGCTTGACATGGTTGCCTTTAGAATCTACAGAGGGTAAAGTAGTAGAACTAGGAGCTGAGCCAATGTGTTTCTTGAGCTGAGACACGTGAAAGGTAGAGTGAATACGAGCATCAGTTGGTAGAGTCAGTTTGTATGTGACCTTGCCCCTCTTAGCTTCGACTAGATAGGGTCCAAAATAATGAGGAGATAACTTTTGATTACCCCGTTTCCTGATGGAGTGTTGCCTATAGGGTTGAAGTTTCAAATAGACCAAGTCACCTACTTGAAATTCCCTCTAAGAGTGACTCTTGTCAGCCATATGTTTCATTCTCTCTTGTGCCCTCTTTAGATGGAATCGCATCATGTTCTTAGTTGCCTCCCTCTACTGTAAACCACGATCTACTATTGCAACTAGAGAGGATCCTGCCAAATAGGGTATATGATAAGGAGGTTTTTAGCCATACAAGGCCTTATATGGAGTGACCTATATGGCAAGATGATAAGTAGTATTATACCACCATTTTGCTAGAGGCAACCATAAGACCCAAACTGAAGGCATTTCCCCTGACATGCATCTCAAATACCTTTTTAGACCTCTGTTTGGCCATCAGTCTGGGGGTGATATGTAGTGAACAGATGAAGCTTAATCCCTAATTGCTTAAATAAAGCCTACCAAAATGAACTGATGAAGACCTTATCTCTATCAGAAATAATGCATTCAGGAACTCCATGAAGCTTGTAATTTTGGTCAAGGTACTGTTGAGCTACAGTAAGAGTAGTAAAGGGGTGTGACAGTGCCAAAAAGTGTCCATATTTAGTGAGTTTGTCAACTAAAACAAGAATGGTATCATTTCCTTTTGATACAAGTAGGCCTTCAACAAAGTTTAAGCTCACAGCTGCCCAAGCACGATTAGGAATGGGAAAAGGTTGTAACAGCCCTAGAGATACTGAGGTGTCATACTTGTATCTTTGACAAACAATACACTCTTTCACACACTGTTTAACATCCTTTGAAAGGCATTTCCAATACAAAAGCCCTGAAATTCTATGCCTGGTTGCATGAACTCCTGAATGTCCCCCTATAGCTTCATTATGGAACAAATCAAAAAGCTTCTTCCTCAATTCGAGATTCTACCACACTACTACTTTCCCTTTTCTTCTTAAGATTTTTCCATCCCATGACTACTTTAGATGAAGTTGAGGCTTGTGTTGCAGGTCCAGATAGATTTGTTGCAATATAAGGTCAGTGAAGTAGGAATAAATGGTTTGACCCCATACGTCAGACCAAGAAATGCTGCCAATACATTGTAGAAGTTGGCCCTCATGTGAATGATCCCTTCTGGATAGTGCATCAACTATTATATTATGTTCCCTTTGTTTATAGGTGATTGTGTAATCATATCCAAGCATTTTGGCCATCCGTTTTTGCTGATAGGGTGTAATGGTCTGTTTGTCAGAGAGAAAGCGCAGACTTTGGTGGTAAGTTTTGATGTGAAAATGCCTGCCCACCAAGTAAGGGTGCCATTTTTTTATAGCGAGCAAGACTACTAAATTCTCCTTATCATAGATTGACAAAGCTTGGTGCTTGATCCCTATGCCCTTACTGAAATAAGCAATAGGTTTGCCTTTCTATTGTAGTATTGCTCCCAACCCCTGACCACAGGCATCAATCTCAACACAAAACTCTTCCTTAAAATTTAGTACAATCAGTACTGGTGCTTGAGTTACTACTGCTTTGAGTTGTTCAAAGGCTATTTGCTCACTGTCAAACCACTGTTAAGAAACCTCTTTCTTTAGCAAGGCTGTTAAAGGCTTAGCTAATACCCCATAATGTCTTATAAATTTTCTATAGTATCCAGATAACCCAAAAAATCCTCTCAAGTCCTTTACTGAAGTAGGTGGAGGCCAATTAAGAACCCATTCAACCTTTGTTGGGTCCATAGAAATTGATCATCCAGATATTATGTGCCCCAAATACTCCACATAAGTAGTACCAAAAGAACACTTCCCTTCTTGACATACAACTGATGTTGCCTCAAAATGCTCAAAACCTCCCTCAAACGTCTCAAGTGTGTTGATCAGTTAGCAGAATACACCAAAATGTCATAAAAAAAAAAAACTAGCATGGATTTCATCAACAAATGTTTAAAAATGCTATCATTAGGGACTAAAAGCTGGAAGGTGCATTGGTTAAGCCAAATGGCATAACCAGAAACTCATAATGACCCTTATGAATCCTAAATGTTGTCTTATAGATGTCTCCCTCCCACATTATGATTTGATGATAACCAAATCTCAAGTCCAATTTTGAAAAATAAGCAGCTTGTCCCAATTCATCGAGTTCCTCAATTACTGGTATTGGGAATTTGTCTTTTATAGTCAGCTGGTTGAGTTTTCTATAATCCACACATAACCTCCAACTATCATCTTTCTTTTTCACCATAACAATTGGTGATGCAAAGGGACTGTTACTATCCCTCACTATCCCAGCTTGTAGCATTTCTTGAAGAAACCTTTCTATTTCATTCTTCTGAACAGTAGGATATTGATAGGGTCTGATTTTGATCACTTAGGATTCATTTTGAAGAGGCATTCTGTGATCTTGCATTCTGACAGGTGGTAGTCCTATAGGAAGTTGAAACACATCAATAAACTCAACTAGGAGCAACTCAATATCCTAATGCAAGGGCTGAGATGGTAAGGACAAAGCTACCTGAGTGGTGGTAGTTAGTAACATTGGACTAGGACCCTGACCCAATAAACTAAAACACTTGAACAACTGTGTACCAGACAAAATCAGAAGACCACCATAGGGAATTCCTTGAAGAGTACAAGTCTGCCCCAAATGCTCAAACTACATGGTCAGAGAAGAAAAATTCCAAATAATGGACCTTAGAGATAGAAGCCACTGGATACCAATGACTAAATCACACCCCTTAACAGGTAAAACCATAAATTCAGCGAAGAATTTATACCCCTATGCTTCCCAGGCCACTGATTGACAAACCCCTTGAGTTACTAGTTGCACACCATTAACAACCATCACTTTGAGCTTGCAGGTAGGACCTACTGGTAGTTGTAGCTTTCTCACCAACCTAGAATCTACAAAGTTGTAAGTACTACCAAAATCAACAAGAATAATAGCCTCCATGTGACCAATTCTAGCTGAAAACTTTATCGTATTATGACCTTGAGATCCATTAAGGGCATGTAAAGACAACACTAGATCTACTAAGTCAGATTAATCTTCTTCTGTGGTTTCCAACTTCACAGGACAATCTTGGAACTCTTCAAGAGAAGGACTTTGGAGCTCACTTGCTGGCTCAATGGAAGCCTCAATCACCAGTTGATATAGTTGTGATTCAACACATTTTATGCCTTGGTGTATATTTGAATGCACACCAATAAAATAACCTTTTCTTTCTTCTATCATCCTTTTTAGATTGGGAGATGGCCTTAGAAGGATTTTTGTTACTAGGAACCATGGGAATATGGCCCTTTGAAACAATAGAATTCCCAGGGTTGGTGTATGCTTTAATAAGAGGAAACAAGGGTTTGGAGTAACTAGAGTGTCCCACTATAGGAGTAGTCTTCTGAGGAACAGTGCTTACAATATCCTCCATTTGAAGAGAAATTGTTAACCCTTCTATTAAGGTTGTGTGTAACGACCCGAAATTTACGGGTATTGGAAAAGCGCATCTTCAAGTCACCGTGTTCATAAAATGAATTCGTAAATATTTATTAAAAATATTTACGAAGTTAGTTGTGTGGTTAATTAGGTTTTAGTTAGGAGAATTAGCTTGAATTAAGGTTAATTAGGTATAAGGATTAAATTGAATAAAGTGTGAAAGCTTGATTATAGATTAAAGAAAAGTTGAAGGACTAAATAAATAAATAAACCAAATTGTGACAATTGTGTGGTAAAAATAAAATACATGTGTAATAAATACATACATACATTTGTAATACATATATGTATTTACTTATTATTTAAGAAATAATTATTATTATGTTAATATAATATTATATTAATATAATAAACATAAAGTAAATAAAATAAAAATAAAGAAACAAAAGTATAGAAAAAGAAAAGAAACATAAAACGAAACAGAGAAGGGAGAAAAGAAAGAAAAAGAAAGGGAGAAAATTAGGGTTTAAGGTTCAAGCTTAATTTGGTAAGTCAATTTTGTCCCTTTTCTTGTAATTTTGATGTTTTTGGAATCCTAAAACAAAATACTACTTGAATTATGTTGAAATTTTGAAAATTAGTGAATTTTTAGATGTTGTTCATGTTGAATATATTGAAGAATTAGGGGTTAAATTGATATAATTTCAAGTTAGAAGTGAGAAATAGATCGAATTGTAAACTAAATCATAAGTTTTGAGAAATAGGGACTAAATTCAGAGATTTTCAAAATTAGGGTTTTATGGTGAAATTAGGGAGTTGAAATTAGATTAAAGTCGAAATTGAATGAAATATGAAATTAGTTTTGTAAGAAAAAGAGTTAGTTTAAATTAAGGACTAAATTGGAATTTAGATGAAAGTTGTGTATAAATTGAAATATTCAATGTTAAATTGTGTTGTATTGATGATTTCAAATTGTTTTAAATTCCGTAGCTAATGTTGAGCCGGAGACCTTGGCTAAGAAAAGAAAAGAAAAAGTTAACAAGGATTAGCTCGGAAATTACGGTTTGTATTTCTATAATCCGAACTTAATAATTAATTGTTGAATTTATTATTTGATGTGTATGGTAAGTGAATTGAGGTGAGTAATTGATATTATGATATTGAATTAAATTGAATTGGTTATGTGATTATTTGAATTGAAATAAATGTTGTTTGAAATTGAAAAGTGAATTGAAACCCTATTAATTGTATCGGGCTGAGTCGGATATAGTTGGCATGCCATAGGATTGGAAGTGTTCAGGGATACTTCGACCACGAGTCAATGAGACACTGGGTGCCATATTATTACTTCGGATAAATTCGATGAGGTACTGGGTACCAATTTACTTCGGCATGGCCGATGAGACATTGGGTGTCAATCTATTACTTCAAATTATTCGATGAGGCACTGGGTGCCATACTGGTGTGTTTTGGTTGGATCCGTGTATCTGCCAAAGTCCGAGTTCTATTAATAGGGGTAAATAAATGATTTGGCAATATGAATGATGTTGGATGATTTTGAACATGAATTGGATTGGAATATTGAATTGAGTTATGAAATTGAAATGTATGAACCAATGAGTTCATGAAATGGATATTGATTTAGTGAAATGATATGTGTATCTTATGGAGAAAAGTTATTTGAATATCAATTATGAGATTGAAATAGTAAGAGATGAGAATTGAAAGTGTTATGAAAGATGTGTTATGAAATTGATTATTTGTTTGAATGATCTTTGTTATGTGTGATTAGATATATATAAATATTATAAATTCTTGCTTAATAAGTATTCGGATTATAGAAATATCACTGAGTTTATACTCAGCGTACGGTTTGTTTCCATGCACAAGTTAGGTTAAAATCAGAACGTTGAATCAGCATCCAAGGCCAATCCCGAACTCATTATGCTGAAGTACATTTCTTTTTGGTAAATGGCATGTACCTAGGATGTTGTGTTTGTCATTTTGAGAAATGGTTGTAAATGATGATATAAGATGATTTTAGTTGATTATATGTATAAGTTATGAGTTAGGTTGAGATTATAAAATAGTATGTTTTGTTTGAGGTATGAATGAATTTAACATATACAAATTTTAGGTTGAAGTTTGGTATAAATTTTGATTTGATTTAAATGAAGTTAAATGAATTGAGTTAGTAAGTATTTGTAAAATGCTTATGTTGATGTGTTGGTTAGATCATTAAGTAGATTACTTGGTATGATTTGGATGTATTTGATTGTGTTTTGGATTGGTTGAATAATGGTTATTGAGTTGTTTGTGGTTTAAGTTTGCAGGGTTGGTTAAACTTGATGTTAAAGGCTCATTTTGAGTCCACACGACCTGGCACACAGGTGTGTGACCAGACCGTGTGAGACATATGGTTTACACATGGGCGTATGGATAGGTCGTGTGTCCCCTGCATCTTAAAAATTTAAAACAGAATGCCCAGGAAATTGCACACAGGCAGAGACACGGGCGTGTGTCTCAGTCATGTGAGGCACATGGCCTAGCACACGGACGTGTGGCTGGTTGTGTGGCCTAAGTCAGAGAGTTACACAAGGTCGGGCACGGCCTAAAACACGGGCGTGTTTAGGGTCACAAGAGCGTGTCCTTGGGCCACACGGGCGTGTGAGCCCTATACTTAGGAAAAATTTTAAAATTTCACGAAAAAATTTCTAGACTTCCGATTAAGTCCCGATTTGTTTTTAATATGTGTTTTGGGCCTCGAAGGTTCATGAAGGGACTATATGATTAAATTATGATGTTTATGTGTGAATAATTATGAATTGTTTGTATTTGATCTGTAATGTCGGGTAAGGCTCCGTAACCCTGTTTTGGCGACGGATAAAGGTTATGGGTGTCACATTGTGGGTTTAAATAACCTCAAATGCTGTCCAATCTCAGGTTTAAGGTTGTGAACAGAGATGCTTAATGCATAACTTTCTAGTAAACGCAATTGGTTCAAGAGACTTACAAAGTTATCATGATAGTGCTCGATTGTGCTTGTCTATTGCAAAGCTACCAGCTCAGTCATGGGATCCAAAAATCTAGTAAATTTGAACCTTTCTTGTAATGCCCTAGCATACAGCTCCCACGTAAGATGACGAAGACCACCATGCCGTTGTGCAAATAAATAATGCCAATTGAGGGCTCTACCTTCCAGATTGAGCATGACCATTCAAACTTTAGCCTGATCTCCAACATTTTCAGCCTCAAAAAACTGTTCTAGTTTGGACCACCAACTTCGAAAATTTTTCCCATTAAATCGAGGACATTGTAACTAAAACATTTTTCCCATAGAATCTACTATGCTGACTCGAGAGAGAGTGCCCAAGTGGCCCACCTCAGTTGTTGGTGACATAGCCAAACTGTCCTTAGGTGGAAACCCTAGTGGGGGTGTTCCTAGGAGTCCCTTGCCTCGATCTTGACCCATTCCATGAGCACTGGTAGATGACTATCCAAAGTACTGTTCAAAGAAGAAATGCAGCTCAGATTTGATTTCTCCTCTGATTTTGCCTTTGAACTCTTCGCGGAAGTCCTTGAACCGCGAATCTAACTTGGCATCCAATTCGCTATCAAGTTGAGAAAATTCATGTTGCAGCGGACCCATGTTCTTCTATATATACGTAGTGATTCCATCATTTGTCATGAGAATCATGTGGCTCTGATACCTTTGATGAGGGAAGAAGATTCGAGCAGAAAAATGAAGGAAGAAATAGAGAGAAGAGAGAATGAGAATTCAGAGAAAAGAAATGAAGAAGAAAACCATATATAATTTCATAACTGCCTCACCCCTCTCTGATTAGTCCATAAAACGGGTGAGTAATGGACAGAATTTAACAACCTGGCAGTAACAGAAATAAGCTCAATACGCACCCGTTTAACTTGTATGACTACTAACCCTAAACTCATCGTTTTAAGTATTGATCAATTCCCCCTTACACACACTGTTTTCATTAGAATACTAAAGTCCCAAAATGCAGTGTTTTGCTACAGTACTAAAATTAACAGAATTACAAAAATAGCTAACTGTTGTTACTAATTATTCCATATCATACCCATACCATATCCATAAGAAAAATAATGATTAATTGAATATTCAAAATTTAAAATTTTACTACTCTAAAATATATTGAAACTAATTTTAAGGGCTAAGTGGTTTGCCTCACTTTAGGGTAAGCTTGAATTTTGATTTCGATCTTAATTCGACTTGTTTTGCTATCTATAAATAATAAATAATATAAAATATTTATAAATTTTTATAATTAAATTTAAATAACAATAAAATATAACAACTTTAGAACCGAATATCCACCCCAATCATTAACACATTTACTTATGATTTTATTTGAAGTGAAATAAAAAAAATAAGAATATTTATTTTTAATTAAGAAATTATTTATCATTTAATTTATTTTAATTTCAATGAAATTAATAAGTTGGTTCATTATTTTAAGGGGTTTTTTTTATAAAGGAAAGGATAAGGAGTGTTTAAGGAATGAATTCAAAATGTGATTTCTTTTTGGGTAAATTACACCAACAGTCACTCAACTTTGATACAGTTGACAAAATAGTCACTCTGATTTCAATTCAATCACTCAAATTTCAAAAAATAACAAATCAGTCCTACTAACCATTTTCTGTTACAGACGTAACAGAAAAGTGACTTGGCATTTAACCGGGCACCACGTTATTTCGAACCTAAAATATATATAAGGGTAAATTACACCAACAATCACTCAACTTTGATCTCAATGACAAAACAATCACTCAAATTTGATCTCAATGACAAAACAGTCACTCAACTTTCAATTCAGTCACTCAATTTTCAAAAAAATAACAAATCAGTCCTACTAACTTTCAAAAAGTCAAACACCCAAAAAGAAAAAGAAATAAAACCCTTGAATGAATTCTTCTTGTTTAGGAAGAAAGCTGAAAACCATGACGTGATTCAAATCCCTTTCCAAGGACTGGGTTTACCTTACCTCGACCCCAACTTTCGTTGCCAACCATCTCCGCCACTCTTCTTCTAATCTATCTCTCATCATCCTTTGTTACAATACCTAGTCTAATTTCGACTTTGGGATCTTGTTAATCACTGACCCGACCCAAAATTTCACTTGTCGACATTTGGTGTCCCTTTGGAGGAATGGCTTCTTTTGTTCCCGAAAATCACGGGTTCAATAGATTGTTTGTTATGTCTGGATGTTCCCCTTGTTTTGCTTCTGATTTTGTTTTATGCAACTTGATAATGTTGGCAATGGAGTTAGTGTTGTTTAGTTTAATCGATGACCCTTTTTTTTATTTCATCATATCTTATGAAGATCTCGACAAATCCAAGTCGTTTTGGTTCTTGAATCGCTTGAATGTTGCTTTGGAGGATTTTCTCATCACCAGTTTGGTTGTGGGTACTGATAGTTTGACCTAAAATTGTCTGCAATCCTATTTCGATCTAGTTTTTTCAGAGTTAATGGCTTTGGGAAATAGAAAAAGACAATCGAATCCCAACTGTGGTGGCTCCTCTATTGGGGGTTGAAAAAGAATAAAAGAGGATAGGGTGGTGGTTTGGAGGTCAACGACGGTGACGCCAAAGATGGTTGTGGTGGAGGCGGCGACGGTGAGATTGTTGGGATAAAGAAGAAGAAGTATAAACATATTGGGTCATTTACGCAAAAAGTAAAAGTATTGGGTCATTTATTAAAAAGACCGAAAAGGAAGGACGAAAAAAAATAGTCACTCAACTTTGTCTCGTCTAACGTGGTAAGTTAACTAGCCACATCAGCTAGTTTATTGGCCACGTCACCTGTCCTGTTAGACCTGTAACGGAAAATGTTAATGAGTGACTGATTTGTAATTTTTTGATAAGTTAGTGACTGATTTGTTATTTTTTGAAAGTTGAGTGACTAAATTGAAACTTTGCCTCATCCAACGTGGTAAGTTAAATTGGCCACGTCAGCTAGTTAACTAGCCACGTCACCTGTCCCATTAGGCCTGTAACGAAAATGTTAATGAGTGACTGATTTGTCACTTTTTGATAGCGTTAGTGACTGATTTGTTATTTTTTGAAAGTTGAGTGACTGAATTGAAATCAGAGTGACTGTTTAGTCAACTGCATCAAAGTTGAGTGACTATTGGTGTAATTTACCCTTTCGTTTTAATATAAATATTTTTCCATTATACCATAGACTCCATTAACCATCATTTAAAATTTAAAAGGGTAAACTATCAAAATAGTCAGTTTTATTTGCTTCAGATTACATTTTATCCTTTTATGTTTGAAATATTATGTTTTGGTCACTTACATCGTAACACCCCTAACCCTTATTCGTTGCCAGAACAGGGTTACGGAGCATTACCAGACTTTTCAGATCTATTACTAATATTTCATATTATTTAACATACATATCAGAAACTAATCATGAATCACTTATATTGTCCCTTATATGAGCCATCGAGGCCCAAAATAATTGAAGGTAAGAATTGCGGTTGATGTGGCAAGGGGCTTGGAATATTTGCACGAGAAGGTTCAACCTTCGATTATCTACAAAGATGTCAAATCTAGCAATGTCCTTCTTTTTGAAGACTTCAAAGCAAAGATTGCAAATTTTAACCTCTCAAACCAGGCTCCCAACATGGCTGCTCGTCTTCACTCTACTCGTGCTTTGGGAACCTTCAGCTATCATGCACCTGAGTATGCTATCTTAAGCTACTTTATATCATTGTTCATTTCTTTTTCGAACCAACCAGTCATTGCCAGTTGTTGACATAAATAATTGAAGGGAGGAAAACAGAAAGGAAGCAGAAAAGAATGAAAAAGAAAAGAAAAGAAAAAGGAAAGTTAAAATAACATAAAAGGAAAAAAAATTAAATTGCTTAAAAAAATAGGGACCAATTATATAATTTAACCTAAAATTTTCATTTGAAATGATGATTTAACGTACCACGTCAGCTTACCGTTACATTGTTAACGACAATTAACGACTTAGTGACTAAAATATTACAACACGATAATGTAAGTAACTGAAACATAACATTTCAAACACAGATGACTAAAATGTAATCTGAGGCAAACAAAAATGACTATTTTGATAGTTTACCCAATTTAAAAATAAATTATTTAAAAATAATATTCATTTGCTTTTTACTATTTTTTTTAGACTAATAACTCTAAATAGTATTTTTTTATTTCAATAAAAAATAGATTAAACTTGATTTTGATGTAGGGCAGAAGGTTCTTTATAGAATAGGAGAAAGAAAATGTCAATTATTTGTGATGTTTCTTAATATTGTTTGAACTAGATCGGTCCATCAATTAGATTGAGTATCGTCCAATGTATTGAATTTAGAGAGAGACAAAAAACCAATTGACCTATGAAGTGGTATTGTTCATTTAAGCCAGGCTAAAAAATTGGTTGACTAGTTTTTATAAAATTTTAATAATTTTTTTAGATATTTATTTATTTTGAATTGGATAGACCAATAGGATTGAAAACCAGTGATCTATCATATTTGATCACTAATTTGATTTCAAAAATATTGATTTTATTATTATTTTTATAATAAAAAAATGAAATCATTTAGTATTTTTGATATATACAAATCAAAACTCTAAAACCAAATATTTTCTTAACTCAATAATAAAATATTACATTATTTTTTTAAAAAAAAGTCTACTATTTTTATTTGAATTTAAATTACATTTTGATATTCTATTATATTGCGATTCTTAGGCTTCTTAAGATTTGGCCGAACCCATGTTTCAATGTTTGTGTGTTTGTATGTGCAATTTCACCATTATATTCCTCTTGGATGGCATGACATATTTTCAAAGCATTGGCTTCTAATTTCTCATTGAAAGATAGAGTACCGATGGAGAAAAACTATTGTAGTAACCACTTCTTTCCCACTTTATTCCTCTCATGAGTTTATAATAACTAAATATATTATATAATATAAATATAACTTTAATAATTATAGAAAGTATTTATGTTTTAAATCTTGTAATATGAATTTTATTTTTATATAACATCCTATAAATCATAAATATATTTTTATTTATTATTTAAGAAAAATAGTCTTAATTTATGATTTATGATTTATAATTTAACATAAATATAAAAAAATTTTATTTTATTATTTTATAAGAGCACATTGTAAACAAATAATTTTTTATTATATTTTATTTTAATTTCACTTCATCACCACGTTTGAATCTAAATACATCTCATCACTGATTTTAACCTCAACGCTACACTTCTCAATCTCACCATAAAAGTAAGTAATCTCAAAACCACCATTGTTTTTTATTTCACCTAAGCTAAAGTCACGCCGTCTGAACAAGCAATTGTCTCTTATTTTCAGGCATTTGTCTATACCCTTTTAAGATTTGTATTCTCTCAAAGTTACTATCTAATTTTGTTTGGTTTACCTTTTTTTACCTTTTTTTTTCCTTTTTTTCTTTAGTAAAGAAAGAGGCATATAGAAACAACCCAAAAAAAGAAAAAACATCAAGAAGATGAGGCCCTTTGGTGACCAGCCTTCAGCAGCGGCAGCAACCAATGGGATGGCGAATCAAGTTCTTGACTTGAACCATTCCATAACCGACAACTTGGCCAAGGTATCAGCTACTCAATTGGCGTCTCTAACAATATGATGGAAGGAGACCTGCCTCCAAAAATCTCGTATCGACAGGACCAAAGCAATGGAGTTAACATAGTCATCAGACTCATGAATCATTTGGATGGCCAGCAAGCTACTTTCAAACGTCACAGATGGAATCCTGCTTCCCTCGCTAGAAGGAGGGCATCATGAATTGCCCATAGTTCCACATGTAACACGGAACAACTCTCCAGAAATCGAGTGAAAACAGTAGTCCACTTCCCTCGGGATCTCGAACTACCCTTCCAATAGAAGCGTAATTTCCACTACACGCCGTGCCTGCATCACAATTTTCCTTCGGAAACTGCCAAACCAGTTAAGAGGCTGCTTGTTACTGGAAGTAGACAAGATGTGCCTCGACTAGACACGACCCTAGCAAACAATATCAGAGACAAAACAAAGTATCGAGATTCAAGTATAATCCATAGATAGCCTATTTATTTTTCCTTTACTTTCTAATTAAATAATTGGTTTGGCTAATATTTACTATTGATAAGGTTGAGAGAATATTTAGTTTTAGATTTTTTGTATATTTTAAATTTTAGTTTCAAATATATATATTACTGAATAAATACAATTTTTATTGTAAAAAGTAGTAAAAACAACACTAGATAATGGTGTCTTCTCTCCTATTCAATAGAGAACACTTACAAAAATTTTGCATCTCCTAAATCAAATTTAACCTGATTTATTAAATAATTTCTTATACATAGAAATTTAAAAAAAAAATTGGGAAAATAAAAACTAAGATCAATCATGTACACAAACAACCGAAATTTGCATGACATCAGAACCTGAATTCAAATTCAATGACTAAAATCCCTATCCTCGTCTCCAAATTATGAAATGCGAAAATTTAAGCCTGCTCACTTTTATTTTTATTATTATTAGGGTGAGATTTAATTAAATTTAAGGGGGAGCAAAATTAAAGTGAATTTCAAGGGGAATAAAGTTAAAACTTCCATCCAACTAGCAGTAGATTACATAAAACTAACACCCCCAACCCCCCCCCCCCCCCAAACAAAAAAAAAAAAAAAAGTTTATAAGAATTTCACTGCCCCCTACGCTTTAAATCCATCATCTCAGACAAAGGCAGATCCTTGCTATTTTGGTACATCAACTTACAGGCTATGTCTGAACTATAATGTAGTAATGCTAAAAGTAAAGAGTTGCGGGAACATGAAACATTTTAGAACTGAAACTCAGTTGAGCTAATGAGTTAAGGGAGTGGATGATGGGGCTCAGATCTAAGACAACGCAACTGATGCCTATAACTTCTCTACTAATTTACATTATACATGGCCGCACTCAGCCTTGATAATCTTCTCAAGGAAATATAACGTTGATGACCTGTTGTATCGGTTGACAGGTTGGACCTAAAATCCAATACCAAAATGCTATTTTCACGACCCTTTCCAAGTAGTATAATATATGATTTTTCAGGCAAAGCTTACTGTCGAGGTACAGCTGGTGTTGACTGAGGGTTCTGCCCGTAAAACCCCATACCTGGTGGCCGGTAAAATCCTCCAGTGGCTGGCTGCTGCTGCTGAGGCTGGGATTGTGGCTGCTGCTGAGGCTGAGACTGTGGCTGTGGCTGCTGCGAAGACTGAGACTGAGACTGAGACTGAGACTGAGGTGGTTGTGGAGGCTGTAGTGGCTGAGAAGCAGGCCTAGCTAAATTCATTGCTATATGTGGGGGAAGAGGAGGAGGTGGTGGCAGCGTGTTCGCTCCATATCCGTAAGGCATCACCCCCATCATCATACCAGTTGACTGCATATATTGACTCCCTGAAGGATTTGCAGGAGAGAGAGGGGGAGGTGGAGCAGAAGCAAAGGGAGCTTGAATCTGGTTGCCTTGAGACATTGATTGCATACCAGCTGATGGTGCAAGTGGCATGTTGTTAATTGCCTGCTGCTGTAAAGGGTTGAAATAAGTTGTGCTTGGGATGTCTGAAGCATCTGATACAGGCATTGGTTTCTCAAGTTTGGGGCGCTTTTCTGGAGGAAACATTGATAACCCTGATGTGAACCCACTGGATTTTAAGCTACCATTCATAGAGGCAGCTTCTTCTGCAACAAGGGACGAAAGTACAGATGTAAGCATCTGAGCAGAAGATGTTGAAGCAGCAAGCTTAGCAGCGACAGCAGCAGCTGCTGCTTTCTTGTTATCTTCTTCGGTCGTTTTTGAAGGTGCAAACGAAATCATAGGCTGTGGAAGAAGCGGTTGAGGTAGAGTGCTAGATGGCTGAGCTGAAGGAAGGTTCCGTTCACTCACAGCTACAACCTCACCTGTAGGGATAGATGTAGTAGTTACATGGCCATGCACAGAGGGTAAAGTCAGCCTCTTCCTTAAATTGCTTCCTTGCTCAATCTGACCACGAGCAACCTGTACAAACATCATCAGTTTCTTTTCAGTTTCTTCCTAGGTTCTGTAATTTAGCATCAAACAACATAAGCAACTCGTATCCTTTTGGGCAATGCATATTTTGTCAGACGCACATATGGCACACTTAGGTTGTGCTTTGTTGGGTGGAAAACTGGAGGGATGGAAGGAGGGAAAGGAAAAGTGGAAAGAAAATAAATTTTAAGTGTGCTTGGTTGGGAAGAAAGTGAGAGGAAAGAAAATAGGAGAGATTAACATTTTCCATCTTAATGCATAAAAATCAATTCTTCCAAATTGGAATAATGAGCGGAGAGAAAATGAGAGAGAGGTGTATGTTAATTCTAAATTATGCATTTTTCAATTTTTTCCTTCCATTTTTCAACTCTACCAAACAATGAGCAAAAGAAAAAAGTAATTTTCTTTCCTTTTTTCCATCTTTCCTACCAAGCACACCTATGGAAAGAAAAATTATGTTTTCCATCCTTTTAGGTTTCTAACCCTTCAATTTTCTTTCCACTCTACCAAGCAAAGCCTTAGATTCACTTTTTTTAAGGAAAAATGTCTGATTGAATTTCATTTTAACTTCTTTAATTTTTATTTTTTTTCACTATATATCTATAAAAGGATAACATCAAACTTTGTTTTTAATGTTTGAATATTCAATAACATGGGACTTCTTTTTTGAACAACTTCGGATTTAGGAAAAATTCATTAGCACACACTCCATCAACAAGTTTTATTCCCATCTATCTACAGAAAATGGTTCCCAGTTGTTACTAGGGAGAGTCACTTTTGTGATCCTTTCCAATATTAGCAAATAAGTCAAACTGCAAAATTTGCAATTTTAGAAGATCTAAACAGACAAAACCCAGTAAATTTAAAATCTATTCAATGCAAATTATCAACTCAAGCAATTTGTTACAAAGAATGCAATTCTTACCTGAAGCTGACTACAAATAAGCTCCAGCTTTGATTCCTGAAAAACTATAAATTATTGAGTACTGAACAAGGAAAAACGTTTCCAAACTCTAATTTCCAACTCAAGAAGACATGATAATAATGAAAGCATACTTGTTCCTGAAGTGCTTCTTTAAGTTGAAAAATCAAGGCAGCCCTGGTCGTTTCAATGCTTTCAAGTTGTTCAACACATTGGCGGAGAGCATTTTCTTGCAGCTGTAGCTCATCTAGCAAAGCAGATACATTCTGATTCCCTAACCGAAATAAAATACATGCACTTAGAGTTGCTAAAAGCACACAGTAAATCAAAACTTAAGGCAAGATATTGTAATAACATCAAAGTTCAGTTTACCAAGAAATAAACGGTCAACAGTTAACAACCTCAACTGAGAGATCCCCTATTAAACTGTTTTGCAACAATACACTCATCACAAAATTCCTATGCAAGAAAAAGGTTCAAATATATGTTCTCTTTCATCACTTATAATAGATGAATCAATTGATTAGAGGTACTCATCTGAATCAACTGCACTATAAAATAATAATCGGAGTTCATTTGTAGAGGATAAAATGAATCAGCAGATGGACGCACCAAAATAGTTAAAAGAACAATTGTTATGCATCAATTTTCTTTTATCTCCACCGGGCAATTTCAGTCCTTGATTATACATGCAAAATCAAGCCTATAATTTCTTAGGGAATAATTTTTTGCGTGTCTTGGTGGACTGGTTAGGATCAATCAGAAGTATCATGCATTACATTCTCAACAAATGCTAACAATATACAAGCACAAAGTGCGGAGAGAAATCAGAGGTCAATTACATTATAAAGCTAAATATTTTACTCTAAAAAGACTTTTAACTACTTAGGATGGATTCTTATGATGTTCCATTCCCAAGTCTGTTAGGTAAAACCAGGCAGCAGCACAATAAACTCCCACAAATGATCAAGTACAATCCAGTAAGACAATCCCTTTGAGAAAGCATATTAAATCAAAAGAACCTAACAACTAACAGCAACTGCTTATGAGCCAGGCCAAATATCACCACTAGAAGCCTTAAGAGGCCTTAAGTGCTTTAACTGCAGTGGCATTTTAAATAAAGTGAAACTTTTTTCCATTGGGAGGTTAGAAGTTAAAACACAATAAGCAATATGAATCTTATATATATACATACATATCCACACACACACATATATATGTGAGAGAGAAGCACAAAAATTGTACTCCTATGATGTTAAGGTCACGAGTTATGGATCGAGTCACCGGACGATTCACAGGAAAGTTCATTCCGATTGAGAGAGCCTTTCCCTTGTTGCAATTTCTACCATGAGAATAACCTATGATGAATAAAATATGGAACTCGTCGAAGGAAGCTCCTAAACTTAGAACTCGTCAAAGGGAGCACCGAACCTTAGACTCGAAAGAAAGAGAGTCATAAACTTCTATAAATTAGAATAATTTGTCTTATTTATTAATAAGAATTGTCCCCTTAAATAGAACTGTTAGATAGGGTATTTTTCTTATAGACTAAGAAACTAAAATTAACTTGTAGAATAAAAACTATAATTGAGGAAAATAAAATTAAGTACTTTTAATTGCAATAAAATTCTTCCTAAATAAATTCTTCTAATTAAGAATATTACTAAAATAAAGTTATTCATCTTCTTCCATCTTTGGTGCTTTTGACTTCTTGTCTTGCCCACAAAGGCATCCATAACATATGATTTTACTTTTGGTCAATAATTTACAATAGTGAAAAGCGCACAACCTACATTTCTACCTGAAAAATGATGGAAGTACTGTGTCCCATGATGGGCCTTATACTAAGCTGGAATATGTTCTAGTTCCAATATTTGGAGCTAACATGAAATAATTTTAAAAGTGGACTCAAAGCGAACAAAAACATGAAGTATCCTCTTGTTAGAATGATTTATGAGTGACCAGCGAACATAGTTTGTGTGCCTAGCAAAACTAGGAATTCACCTTACCATGAGATCTCAGTTCCAAAATTAAGAACCCCGGGTAATTATTAGGGCCCATTAACATATATTTCTATCTTCTAGTTCTTACAGCTTCAGTATTCTTTTTACAATAGTGAAAAATCTCAATAAAATTACATTAAAAAAATGCATATACAAAGAGACAGGGAGAGAGAGTACACTTTTCCTTTTATTGAAAATAAAATCTTAATAAAATGTAAGCATACAACAATAAATCCCATAGCAGAACTCATACCTTGAGCTAAACTACTTTCAGCATTTTCCTCTAGTTCACTCAAATTTTGTACAGCAGCATTACACTTGTTTAAAACAGTATCCTCACTTGGATTGTCCTCGAGCACAGATTGGTATGCAGTTAGTATCTTTTCTGGAAGACCTCCAACGGCCAATTTCTGATGGTAAGAAGATCAAGAAAGAGAAACATATACGAAATCAAAAAATATTAAACCAAGAAAACGTCTTAAGTCATAAGAATACAAACAAAATGGCCAGAATCAAATTGTTATCAAAGTACGAAGGAGAACTCAATAGGTAAGTTCTTACAATTCTCACTGCATGAGCATCCCTCTTCACTATCTTGATAGGATTTGAGCCTTTTCCATTGTTCACTGAAACAGGAGCAGGAGGAGGAGGAGGAGCAGGATTCTTCCCAAGCATTTCATCTTTAAGATTTTGCCCTCGAGAACCAAAAACTTTTCTTTCTTCCCATATGTCAACCTAACAGTTATCATGCAAACAAGCCCCCAAACCCATCACCCCAGAAGGAAAAGTGGAAAACCCGAAAAAAAAAAAGGGAAAAAAAGGGAAAGTTACTTGTTATGTGATAGGTCCACTGTAAAAAGAATGCAACAAAACAGCATGAACCACTACACTCTTTCAGTAAACAAAGATTAATCTACTAAAACCACTAGGAGATGCAATCTTAAGTACAAAATATCTACAAAAACAGATGCAGCCAAAGACTGAATAAAGCACTAGAACTTTCTCACTTTTCCTAAATGAGCCCCCATTCTTCTCTTCTATTATAATTGGGATCCAGGTAGGCCCTTATCTTGAGAAAAACAATGTCATGTGTATCACTTGAAATTAATGCCACCGGCCATCTATCATTTCTACAGCCACGGATGCTGATTGAATTTTTTTTTCCTGACATAGAAAGTGAATTTTCTAACCAAGCCATGGTTGTCATAATCAACAAGTCGGGAAAGTATTTCATCTGTCACATCAGTAAGGGCGCCAGATTGCAATGACCTTAATGACCATTAAGGTTACATGTGACATCTTTTGGTTCTAAGGGTTTATCTGGGTAAAAATAAAAGGATAGGGGTTTTTTGAGAAGCTTGGTGCAGTTCAGATGCTTATTTAGTGCTTTATCCAAAAAATAACTAGCAAAATATATCTACGTAAGTTTCCACTGTAAAAATAAGAAATACTACATTAAAAACAATACTTTCAGAAGCTTTGACAAGGGCAGCTTTCCCCCATCAATGAACGTAATGCAGCAATACTCACATATACGTGATAATTATGTCAGCAATGGAGTAAAAAACTAGAAAACAAACAAACTATCTTATTCAATTTCCAAACTTTATTTGTGTCCCATATATCAGCATAATTATAGTGCAAGGGAAGTTAACACCGCCATTTAAGGAGAGAGGGAATAAACACAGGCAACAATTAGTAATACCAAGATCAGACGCAAAATTGTGACAATAGTTCCACAAAGACCCCAAACTCATATTCATCAAATCAAAGGTAGTATAATCTGCATGAGCTTCCAAGAAAACATTCTATCATTAATCCTATTTTGGTGAAATTAATCACCAATAGAAATAAAAGTTTTTGACTACTTGCATTTAGGCTAAAAAGTTCTATCACCAAACAACTAATTACACTATCCTATAATTTATTACAATAGCCGTTAGAACTAAATAACGACACTTCAAAGCAAAAGAAAACAAAATGCAAGAATAACACTAAGTAACAAAGCGCAGATTGATTATTATGTCAACTGGTTCTACATGAAAGCAGAGTAGAAAACTGCTGATGCCATTCAAAGCAATACATCACATGTCAAGAGAAGGCGACATGAGGAAGCACAATTAACCAAAAGTAACAATTGTTTTACTTTCAAGCCATTAACTTCTTGGAAATATAATAGAGGGAAGCTACTAAAAATGAAATGTTATCACAGCACCAGACCAATAGTCAAAACCTGAAGTAGCTAATACACCTAATAAAAGCTATAAAGAGAAGAGTGCTAAAAATTGAATAAATAGCTTACCAGTCTGGCTACGGCCTTCTTTCCATACTCATCACCATCATCATACACATGTTTGAGAGCTACCGGAAGAACTTTCCAGAATTCATTTACAAACTCGCTTCCCTTTCGCCTACTATTTTGCAAAATGTCATTAGCCAAATACAGAAAAGAAACACGTCGTTCTTTCTGGGAAGAGTTAAACAGTTTGTCCCAGGTTTCAACAATCTGTTTTGCCTTCTTCCGATGAGTAATACACCAACGAGACAATGCTGAAGAAATGTGAAGGAAATGCATGCCAACAACAATTCGTAGTAATAAATAAGAAATACAAGAGGTACATTAGGCAACAATGTGAAAATGCTATTTTTTTGTGGAAAATTTTCAATTTCATCCAATAGCCATTCTTTCTTACTAGAATTATCTATTGAGCAAATCATGTTGAGAGGCTTTCATGGTGCAGATAGTGTTTTAGTCTATACCAAACATTGAACTATAAGTAGTTATAATGCTTATCCATGAATTAAAAATAGTTTGTTGAAAAGTTGTAAAGTGCCACATTACTATATATAAGGCCATTATGCTATCTATGCAGAAAATCTAGTTACATGACTTTCAATTGAAGACAGAACAAAAGAGCAGACTCGAACTAATTTAAAAATTAACAATAATGCCGATAACAGGCCCCCCATAAAATAAACAGGCAATAACATCAGAATCACCAAGAAATTCCTAAAAGCATCAATCTAAGGTCAGTAGGCATAATGGTAGATCGCACATCTTAAACAAAAATTAGTTGTTGTGGATGACTTACATAAACTCATTCTCATTTCAATTTAAAGAAAATGTGTCTAGCAGTTACTAAAGTAGTACACTAGTACTCCTTATCCTAAAAGAAACTGAACATAAGCAACATAAAACAGCCTAAATTGACACCAAAGTTCTCTTCAACCAAAAACAAAATGGCCAAACAAGATTAATAACATTGTTTAAAACCTACGACCACAATAAAAACAATGTCCCAAAAGCAGAACTCATACAATAAACGCCTAATGAACTAAATCTAAAGAAACTACATACAAAACAATCTAAAAGGTTCCTAATATAAAAAGAACAGAAACAACGGATCTGCCAATGATCTCATATTGCTATCAAATTGCTGAAAGGAACTGATGCAGACATGCAATAAGGAATTCATGCAGCCCAAGACTAGACAGTAAGAAAAAAACAAAAACATGTGGTAAAAGTTAAGGGATAAAATGACATAATAGATATAAAAGCATCACATCAGATAAAATTATAAAAACCATAATCAAAGAAAACATACACAAAAGTACTTCATAATGGAACAAGACAACAGGATACATTCTCAGTCTAATTTACAAGTAAAATTAAATGTTTATCTCAGTGTTATCAAGGGTGCAAGATGCACTCTAGTAGTCTAGGTCCTATAACCCCTTTATATTGCTTGAAACCAAATGCAAAAAAAAAAAAAGGACTTGCCTAAGTGAATTACGACACAATGTATACACGTGTACGTTTTTGTATATATGTTTTATATATATAATATGCTTAAGATGCATAAGTATGATAAACTCTAAAGAGTGATTCAGCTCATCAAACAAAACATGCAAAATTTCCCTTCTTTTTTTTTTCTTTTGTTGGTCAATATGCATAACTTCCCATGATCTCAAGTTTGTTGTTGAATAATCAAAAATTGAGAAGCAAACTTGATATTCCCTTTTTTATTAGTTAAGATACAATTAAAGATTAACAGAGTTTCAATCAGGGTGTTACTTTTTGTGCCAACTGCCTTGCAAAAAAATGTCTATTTGCAAAAACCATGTGCTTGATCAAGGGCTAGTTTGCTACTGCTTTTGAAAAATGCTGTTGAGAAGTTTGGTTTAAGATTAAGCGTTTAGCACTTCTGTCAAAATGTGCTGTTGAAAAGATAAAATGACTATTTCAGATATGATGTTGTAAGGTAAAAAATGTTTTTGGAAGCTAGCACCTAGAAAATGAGGACAGATAGATAATTTAGCTTAAATGTGATTTTCCAAAAGCCGGCAGCTAGAAATTTTAGCTTATTGGATTGGCTTAAAAACATAATCTGAAACACACTTTTGGCTTGAAAAGCTATCTGCTTAATATTGGTTATGGCTTGAAAACTAGGTTGAGAAGCAATGTAAACACACCCCAAATGCACCTTGTCCAAAAAGGTTTAAAGAGCTTTTGTTGTAGGCGCTAAGGCACAATGCCCAGGCACACGGCTTAACAACACCGGTTTAAATGAAGAGAGAAACACTTATCTAAAGGAAGAAGATAAACAAAAGATTCATGTTCTTCAATTACAAACTTCAGAATTACACCAGATTCACGTAACCAGGAGTGTCATTATAATTATATAGTACTAATGAAAGTGAGAGAATATTCCAGCATTCTTATTTTCTTAACAAAAAACCTCTAATTAAGCTTGAACTGTAGGATACATTCAATGCTTTGTTGCGAATTGTTTAGTTTTGACAGTTTCTCGGTCAGTATCTGCCCATCAAAAACGTCGTTGCTCATCTTGTTGCTTAATGAGCATTTACATAGCCTGCAGTAAACCCTTTTAGTTATGTGGATTTAGAAGGGAGGGGAAGGTAGCAGAGAAAAGCATACTAAAAAGAAAATATATGTATACACATTATTCAAAAATACTCAAGAGTCCTAGCAGTTCAAACAGGATAAACTAGAAGCTCTTAATACTTCATGGAAACATTGATGCAAGAGGATAATTCACATTTCGTTTAGAAAGACAAGTACAAGGTATTTCACTGATGATTCAGGTTACAGTCAACCTTTCTCCAACATTTCATATATCAATTAAATAAAAAATATCCTTCAGAGGATCCAGCAAAATAGTTAATAATTCCCCATGTCAAAGAAATGTCAAGGAGGCCTAAAATCCCACAAAATAGAGTTTGCAAGGCTACCAGTCAACCATTATATTCTATTAAGAACCCATGCTTCAAGCATTAAACAACCATCAAACTTTTTCTTAGCGGTTGTTAGCATGGCTAGAAGGGTTAATTACTTCACCGAATAGCCCCAAATGCAAGTCTAGCATTACTGACAACTTCCAGCACTAACCACCACAATACCTAAGTAGGGAAAATTTCGACTGTTTTTCCATTGAATATTTTAATGTGTCCCAACTCCCAACACAATTGATTTTCAGAAACACAATACACCAAGACTCCAGTCCTAACCACCACAATACCTAGGTAGGCAAAACTTCCACAGTTCTCAGATTTTCAGAAACACAATACACCAAGACTCCAGTCCTAACCACCACAATACCTAGGTAGGCAAAACTTCCACAGTTCTCCCATTGAATATCTTAATGTGATCCAACTAACACAATTGATTTTCCGAAACACAATACACCAAGACTCCAGTCCTAACCACCACAATACCTCAGTAGGCAAAACTTCCACATTTCTTCCATTGAATTCTTTAATGTGTCTGAACTCCCAACAAAATTGATTTTCTGAAACACAATACACCAAGACTTTCTATAGGACACCAACTCAAAATTTTCCTAGAAATGAAATTCACAACCACATTCTCAAAACCTTTTCAGAAACTTACACTCCACTCTAAATCCCACAAGGACCTTGGCATCAGTCTTGTAATTAGAATTCTCACAAAGTAGAGTCAGTTGAAAACAAATTTCTAAATAGCTTTCATTTTCTCCATAAATTATAATTTATAAGCAACGGCCTTCTCTAATTACAAAGTTTCGTCCATCAATTCTATTGATTTTTCTAATGAGTTTCGTTCAATAACATTAGCAAAATCTTTCCAACTACAAAATCTTTTGGCTAAGTTATAAAAACTAAGAAAACTGCTCACGGCGACTACCTAGAAAGATTCCGTTTTAAACTATTTAAATTTACAAATTATACAATGAAATTAAAATAAATAAATACGAGAAACACATTTTTTAACAAGAAAAAAAAGGGACAGTCAACTGTGTCTAATACCAAAATTCTTCACAGAGCTGATGTCAACTCCCAATATTGCAAAAATTTCAATTCCACTTCTACTTATTTTCTTAGAGCTTCTACTTATTTTCTTAGCAGCCAAATAGAAACCCTAGGGTTTGAAGAACGCAAAACAGATTCCAACTAATTTTCAAAGCAGAAAGAAAATAATAAAAAATAATTCAATTACGATAACAAATAAAGAACGAACCCGATAATAATTGGAGCAGTAGAAAATTAAGGACTCCCTTTAGAAAGAGAAAATTTCGTGAAGCCAGCGAAAAACCCTAAAATAATTTCTGAAGAAGAAGCCCTTATTTATTTAATTATTTATTTTCTGGGGGCAAAAGAGGGAATGGGAAAGAGAAAGATAAGAGGAAACATGTCCTTGTTACTTATTATTTGATACCTAAGTTTGACTCTAATGTTTAATTTGATATCTGAATTATTATTTTTTCAATTTAATACTTAAGTTTGACTTTAATATTTAATTTAGAATCCAACTTAAATTATATCATGTCGCCCAATAAATATTTGATGTGTATACAATATGATCTAATAAAAAACATATATACATAATTAGTTTGCATACCCATGATATGCATGGGTTAAATATTTAATCATTTGTAATTTTTTATAATGATATTTTAAATAATATATAAACTACTTAAATATTATTACAAATTTAATTATCTGTATAATATGCTATATACATTTTATATAATTTTTTATATTTAAATTAGTTTTTAAAAAAACTATTTTATTGAAAAAAAATTATAAATATAAATAGTTTTAAATAATTTGAAAATATTATGTTAATAGTTTTAAATTTCTATACATTTTTAATTAAAAATTGTAATATATTTTTAACATATTTTAATACTTTTTTAGACATTTAAGTAAAAATTTCAATAATTTCAACAAAGTTTTAAAGGTTTTTTAAATATGTTTGTTAAAAAGTTTTATGTTTTAAAAAAAAATTGTTAGAAATATGTTTAAAATATTAAAAATATTAAAAATAATTTTATTATAATTTAATTAAAAATTTTAAGCAAGTTAAAAATATTTTTAAAATATTGACAAAGTGTTTATGGAAATATTTTAAAATAATATACAAAATTGTTTTAAAAAATTAACATTGTCTATATATTAAAAAAAGTTACTTTTATTTGTAGTTTTTTAATCATAAAATGAAAAAAAAAATACAACAATCCAGTTTTTAGTGGTGTCAAAAAAGACGGTTTTGGGACTCTGTTTTCATAAACTGAGCCTGCAAATATTTAATAATGATATTTACGGAGTTCAACTATTGATGAATTGAAATTTGATTAAGTGATTAGCCGAAATTGTGAGTTATTATGGCTTAGGGATTAAATTGTAAAAATTTAATTCTATAGATTTTTAATTAGACTAAAGCTTTGGGACTTAAGTTACAATTATCCAAAGGGTCAAAATGGTTAATAAACTATTTTAAATTATATGTTAGTGGATAGCAATGCTTATAGTAATTAAATTAAGAAAATAAAAATTTAAATGTTAAGAAAACATGATTAATTAAGTAAACAAAGCTTAATTAACTAATAAACCAAGTATAAAAAAGAGTTGGTGGAAGGAGAGATGATAGTGTCATCTTCTCCAATCGGCCAAAGAAGAAACCTAAAAGAAAAACACCATTTTTGTTTGTTTGGAGCTTTCGGCCTTTGATCCCAAGTAAGTCCCTAGTCATTTTTCATTAATTTTTATAGTTTTGAGGTTATGAGAGTTTGATTTAGCTAGCTCATGTACTAATTTGTAAAATTGTTAAAGTTTTGAAAGTTTCCATTGTTGAGAATTGAATGAAATTGGTGTAAAATTGTTAGAAATTAAGCTTAGTATATGAAAAGGACTTAATTGTAAAGCTTAATTGTTAGTTTCATACATTAGGGATCACATTGAATAAAATGAAAAGTTTCCTTTGTTATAATATGAAATATTTTGATTGAATTGCTATGTTTGAGATTATATATCGAAACAAGGACTATTGAATAGAATAGATAATGGTGTGATTAATTTATATATGATAATTGATATAAAATTAAGTTAAAACATGTTATGTTACATGATAGGTCGATGACGAATTGTGAATATGGAATATGAATTGAATGTTAATATCTTATTAATTAGTCGGGCTGAGTAAGATATAGTTATCATGTCATAGGATTGGATTGTGTACGGGTTTATGTGCTTATGCGCCAGGATGCAATTTGTACGTCGAGATGCACTTCATGTGCTAGTGTGCACTTTGTACGTTAGGATGCGCTTCGAGCGACAATATGCACGTTATGTACCAATTTCTCTTACTTGGTTATTCTGTTAATGCACTTCGGTGCCAGTTTGGTGTATTGATTGGACGATCTGTGTATCCATCCGAGTCAGGGATCACTAATAAGTTTGATTGTTTATATCGAAATGAACTAATATGATACTTGAAATTTTGAATGTGTGCATATATGTAACGACCCAAAAAAAATCCTTTATAATTATTCTCGTATGTTTGTGACACAATTGTGTATCTGCTTCAGTGGTTAAGTGTTCTGGGTGTGTGTGAGAGGTCTCAAGTTCAAGCCTTAGCTTGGGTGAATTTTTGTTTTTAAATGAATAAACCCTTATCTCTAATTAGTAGGCTTATAATTATATGTTGGTAAAATATATGTCAGAAAGGGCCTGCTGGTCTAGTGGATAAGTAGAGTGTTGGCATGTTGGAGGCCCTGTGTTCGAGTACTGGTGTGATCATTATTTTTTGCTATTATGGATGGCTAGAGTTTGTATTTCATTAAAAGTCTGAGTAGTGGGAAGGTTGGAGAGTTTTTAGGAGAAGATTTGGGGATTTTGAAGTTACCCCATTTTTGGTTGGCTGAAAATTTCGGCACTCTTCCTTTCACTCTCACAATTCTTTCGGTTTTGGCAATTTTCTCTCTTTTCATCTTGTTTGCTTTTCTGCCGATTTTTACCTTTTTTTATTTTTTTGGCTGCCGACTTTATCTTTTGGTTTTTTTCTCTCATCCTTCCTTGTAGTCGAATCCTGCCTCTTCTCGCTGTTCTCTTTTTGTTCTTTGTCCAATCGGTTTTTGATGCGCAACGGTTGTTTCCTTACTCTCTCTGCCGAAGTGGTTGCTTCACCAAACACCTCCCTTTTTGCCGCCAATTTCGCTACCTACAATCCCTATTTTCAGTTTCTTTCTTCTTATTTATTTATTTTGGTTAAGTTGCCGATTATTGCTAGGGGTGCGGTTGTTTTATCTTTTGTCTCTGTCGAATCATTGTGCTTTTGGCCTTCTTTTTGGTGGTAGGCCGATAATTTCTTTCCCCTATACATGGATTTGCATTTTCGGTAAGTTGATTTTTGTTTTGTTTCAAGCTAGTCATGCGAGTACTTATTAATAGGGGTTCGGCTAGAATGCAGGTATTAACCATAGAGCTAGTGATCACTCTTTATCAACGGTTTAAGTGTGTAAGGCCTCAGTTGTTCAAACAAGGCAAGTGGCAGTCGATATTTTGGACAAGTGTTTTGAAGAGGGGTTGTTTTAATCCAATTGTTATGTGACTAATTGCGTGTTATGGTCAAACATAGGTTTGGAGTGCTCAAGAACGGTGTGCGAATTTTTCGTAACCAGGTGTGTAAACGCAACTTCGAAGTTGGAATTCGGCAAAAAGCCGAAATAGGTGAATATCGACGCCACACGGGCGTGCGACCGCCTGTGTGGTAGGCCGTGTGACTGAACACGGGCGTGTGATCGACGAGGCTGGCCATGTGCGATTCATGGTCTGGGCCAGATTCGGCCTTGTAAGCCCCACGGGCGTGTGGGCCCCACACGGGTACGTGGGATTATTGGGCCAGGCCGTGTGATCCACACGACTAAGGCCATTTTGGGCCGTATGGGCCACACGGGCGTGTGGGCCCACATGGGCATGCAATATGGGCCTGTGGGCCCATTTTCACGGTTTGATTGCCAAGGTTGCACGGGTCGCCCGAGTCGACTGTGGACCTACTGTAGGGTCGGTAAGCGTATCTAGACCCCTAAATTGATTGTATGACTGATATGAATAAGCATGATAATGTTCTACTGATTTGATACTGTATGCCCTGACTACATGTACAATATTCAGTTATAGCATGTTATATTTACATATTGCATTGCATTGGGTTGGGTTGGGGGTTTATTTTGTTCGGAGGAAGTGTACTGAAAGGCCTCGAGCCTAAGTTACTGGAAGCTCAGTTGCAAAAAACTATTTTAGTGCCGCAACCGGTACTACTTGGAGTGTAGGGATGGGTGGGTTGATTATATCCCAACATGGAGTGTAAGGTTGGACGGAGATGGAGTGTAGAGGCTGGTTGGGTAGGATTTCTTAATTGCATATTGGTTACCGTTACTGTTACTGAGATGGGCTAAAGCCCAAACTGATATTGATATTGTAATGGGTCAAGGCTCTAATGTATGACTGCTCATGTATTGTAATGGGCTAAGGCCCTAACTGAAACTAAAACCGTTACTGAAATGGGCTTAGGCCCAGATTGTGATTGCTTTCTGTCTGGCTGTTTTATATGGGATTACACACTGAGTTTTCGTAAACTCACCATCTGTTTTATCTGTACATGTAATCCCCAGACATAGGCGGATCGGTGCGGCGGAGGACTCAACAGTGGCCACACGACTCATTTCATTCTATTTTAGTAATTAATTATAATTTTGATTTTATTTTGGGGTATTTACTGTAATAATGGCCTCTTTGGATTTTCATGGATTATTTGAGATTTTTATTGTTTTGATTTATAACTGCTAGTAGTAGGGACAATCGAGTTTTCAAAAATCAAACCTTTTTAACAAATTGCACACGAATACGCAAACTATTCTTAAAGCTTTCGTGATAAGTGACGTTTTGAAAATTAATAACGTTTTGAAAGTAAATACCTTTTTGATAATGATTCACGTTTTGGAAATGAACGACACATCTTAGAATCAATGAAAGGTAAAAAAAAAAAGGACTAATAGAAAAGAGGGTTTTTCTTTAATAACAACTTGTTTTATGAAAAACACTTCAATGTGACATTGCCAGATTCGGCCATAACGTCCAGGCCGGGTTTGGGGTGTTACATTTAGTGGTATTAGAGCCAGGTTACAAAACTCGGCTGTGGATTTGGGTTTTAAAACTTGGTTTTTAAAGCACTGATTTCTGAATGATTTGAAACATTTTTACTGCATGTGTGGTACACCGAGTCTCCGGCGCCGATCCTGTAAGTTCACTGAAACTTTTATGTGTTCTAAACTGAAATACTATAGATAGTATATACTGAGACTACTATAGATATACTGTACTGAAAACACTCAAGTTAGTGTATAACTGATACTGTAGTAAAACCGATAGACACAGATAGACACTACGTTGTACGAAAACAAACGTTACACTTCTGATACTATTTTCATAAAATATCTGTTAATAAACATTGGAACTGTAAACTGATGCATAAAACTGTAAATATAGATTAACGCAAATAGACAATGAGCACAAGAGGTACTCGCGGACGGGGTACAAGAGGCCGTAGTAGAGGCCGTAGAGGTGCTCGAGCTGGATTTTCATCTTCTTGCAACTTGCCTAGTTTGGATACAAGTGAGACGCCGGCTTCACCAGTGATTGAGACTGGGTCTCATGATCGAGCGGCTGGGGACGACGCACTATCCCAAGCCATGTTAAGGATTCTGGAGAGGGTCGTTGGGCCCAATACTGGAGCTGGAGGCCGAGGGTCAGTTACGGAAAGACTCCGATCTATCGGAGCTGAGCTCTTCAGAGGTATTGCTGGAGTTGCCCCTAACGTGGCTGAATACTGGATTGAGGCCACAAAGAGGATTATGGACGACTTGGACTGCACCCTCGAGCAGAAATTAAAGGGTACTATATCGCTGCTACGAGATGAGGCATATCAGTAGTGGCTCACTGTTAAGGAGGGCACTCAGCCCGATTGACTGACCTGGGCGTTCTTTAAGACGATATTCCAGAGAAAGTATGTGGGTGCTAGTTACGTGGATGCCCGTAGGAGAGAGTTCCTGAATTTGACTCAGGGTGATAGATCAGTGGCTGAGTATGAGGCCGAATTTCTGCTACTAAGCCGCTATGCGTGTGGTATGGTAGCGACTGAGTATGAGAGATGCGTTCACTTCGAGGATGGCCTCAAGGACAATCTGAGGGTACTGATAGCTCTACAGAGAGAGCAAGACTTTACTGCACTGGTCGATAAGGCGAAGATAGCCGAGGAAGTGAAGCGCACTGAGCGCCAAAATAGAGAGAGAGAGGTAGGAATAAGAGGGATTCGGAGCCCTCGAGTTCCGTTTAGAGGCATAAGAAAAAGGCCAGAGTTGATAGACTGGTCAGAGTTAGGACTCCTATTGCTGCTACTGGACAGCCACCGTGTACTGATTATGGTAGACACCATTAGGGCGAGTGTTGGAAAAGAACTGGGGCTTGTTTGAGGTGTGGTTCATTAGAGCACCGTATTAGAGAGTGTTTGCGGAGGTCCGATCAGATGAAAGCTTCTGGCATGGGTACTGCACCACCACCGAGGGTAGTTCAGCAGCCACCGAGAGGCCGTGGTCAGACCAGATGTGGGAATGGTCTGGGCCATGGTCAGAGAGCACCGAGCAGAGGTGCTGGTCATACTGAGGCGAGGCAGTTGACTCTAATTTATGCTGTATGTCACCGAGAGGATAGTGATGCTCCGGACGTCATTACGGGTACGTTCTTTATTTATAATGTACCTTATACTGCACTGGTAGATATAGGATCCACTCACTCCTATATAGCTTGTACCGTATATGAAAACTTAGGTTTACTGGTCGAGAGCACTACGAGTGAGGTCACTGTACTTAGTCTGATGGGACAATCGGTGAGGGTTAACAAACTGTTTAGAGATGTTCCTCTAGAGGCTCAGGGAGCTATCTTTTTGGCTAATCTGATGGAATTGCCTTTTAGAGAATTTGATCTAATACTGGGAATGGACTGGTTTGTTAAACACCAAGTGAGCTTAGATTGTGCCACAAAAAGGGTTGTACTGAGAATTGAGGAGGACAGCGAGGTAGTCGTAATTGGGGAGTGTCGGAACTACTTATCAAATGTGATTTCTGCATTGAGGGCCGAGAAGTTGGTTCGTAAGGGATGTGAGGCGTATCTGGCCTACATCAGTGTTTCAGATTCCAGGGATTCTTCGGTTAAGGATATCAGAACGGTTAAGGACTTTCCAGACGTTTTTCTTGAAGAGCTACCTGGGTTACCTCCGAATCGTGAAGTAGAATTTGGGATTGAGCTCCTTCCTGGTACAGCTCCGGTGTCCATCGCCTCTTATCGAATGGCACCGAATGAGCTTGTGGAGCTTAAGGCCCAGACTCAAGAGTTACTGGATCGTGGGTTCATCCGCCCTAGCGTGTCTCTGTGGGGAGCACCAGTACTGTTTGTGAAGAAGAAGGATGGATCCATGCGTATGTGTATTTTGACTACCGTCAACTGAATAAGCTGACTATAAAAAATAAGTACCCCTTACCGAGGATAGACGATCTGTTTGACCAGTTCTGAGGGGCTTCGATTTTCTCTAAGATTGACCTCCAATCAGGATATCATCAGTCGAGGGTTAAGGAGACTGATGTGCACAAGACAACATTTAGGACTCGATATAGTCATTGCGAGTTCTTGGTGATGCCATTTGGACTGACGAATGCACCAGCAGCTTTTATGGATCTGATGAACCGAGTGTTCCAGCCTTATCTGGATTGGTTCGTAGTGGTATTTATTGACGACATACTGGTGTATTCGAAGACTGAGGATAAGCATGATGAACATCTCAAAGTGGTTCTACAGATTCTGCGAGAGAAGGAACTGTACGCCAAGTTCAGTAAATGTGAGTTCTGGTTACGTGAAGTAACGTTTTTGGGACATGTGGTTTCTGCTGAGGGGATTAGAGTTGATCCTCGAAAGATTGAGGCTGTCTTGGATTGGAAGCAGCCTAAGACTGTATCTGAGATCCGCAATTTTCTGGGACTGGCAGGATATTATCGACGTTTTGTAGAGGGGTTTTCACTGATCGCCGTACCCTTGACTAAGCTGCTACGTAAGGGTGTGCCATTTAACTGGACTGATTTGCAGCAAAAGAGCTTTGAGAAGCTCAAGGCTGTACTGACTGAGGCCCCTGTTCTGATATAGCCAGAGTCTGGAAATGAGTTTACTATTTACAATTATGTATCACATGTCAGTTTAGGATGTATGTTGATGCAAGAGGGTAAAGTGGTAGCGTACGCGTCTCACCAGCTTAAGACTCATGAGGCGAATTATCCGACACATGACTTGGAGTTGGCCGCTGTGGTATTTGCACTGAAAATCTAGAGGCATTATCTGTATGGTGAGAAGTGTATCATTTACACCGATCACAAGAGCCTCAAGTACCTCTTCACTCAGAAGGAGCTGAATCTTAGGCAGCGTAGATGGATCGAGCTACTTAAGGATTACGACTGTACTATCGAATACCATCCTGGTAAGGCCAATATGGTGGCCGATGCGCTGAGCTTTAGGGCTATGTCTGATCTGAGGGCAATGTTTGCTTGCCTCAGTTTATTCGATGATGGTAGTCTGTTGGCTGAACTTCAGGTAAAACCGATATGGATAGAGTAGATTAAGGGTAAACAGTTGGAGGACGAGTCTTTGGGTCTTCGCTTTCGGCGGATTGAGAGTGTGAATACTGTGGATTTTGGACTGAATAGCAAAGGGGTACTCTGTTTCCGTGGGAGAATCTGTGTACCGAATGATACTGAGTTGAGGCAGTCTATACTGTGAGATGTGCATAGGAGCCCTTATGCTATGCATCCTGGCAGAAATAAGATGTACCGTGACCTTCATGAGTTATACTAGTGGCCAGGTCTTAAGCGAGAGGTTACCAAATTTGTGGCTAAGTGTCTGATATGCAGCAGGTTAAGGCAGAACATCAGTTACCTTCGGGATTGTTGCAGCCAGTCAAGATTCCGCTTTAGAAGTGGGAGCGTGTAACTATAGACTTCGTTAGTGGGTTACCCCTCACATCCACTTAGAAGGATTCTGTATGGGTCATCGTGGATCGATTGACCAGATTCGCCCACTTCATACCGGTTCGTACCGACTACTCTCTGTAGAAACTGGCTAAGCTTTATGTGTCTGAGATAGTGAGACTGCATGGGGTGCCGATTTCGATAATATCTGATAAAGATCCTCGTTTCACGTCTCGATTCTGGAAGAAGCTACATGAAGCTCTGAGTACAAGGTTGGACATCAGTACTGCGTTCAATCCTCAAACAGATGGTCAATCTGAGAGGGTGATTCAGATACTGTAGGACATGTTGAGATGTTGTATGATTGACTTTCGAGGCAGTTGGGAGGATTACCTGCCGCTAGCAGAGTTTGCTTATAACAACAACTATCAGTCTAGCATTCAGATGGCATCGTACGAGGCATTATATGGTCATAGGTGTCACACACCTTCATGTTGGACTGAGTTGGGCTAGCGGCGTGTTCTAGGCCCTGAGTTGGTTTCTGATACCGAGGATAAAGTTAGACTGATTCGAGACCGACTGAAAGCGGCAGCTGATAGGCAGAAGTCCTACACAGACCTGAAGCGGCGTGAAATTAAGTATTCTGTAGGAGACTTCGTTTTCCTTAAGGTCTCACCATGGAAGAAGGTACTAAGATTTGGTCATAAGGGCAAGTTGAGCCCTAGATTCATTGGGCCTTATCGTATTCTGAAGCGTGTAGGACCAGTTGCCTACCAGTTGGGGTTACCTCCGTAGCTAGATCGAATTCATGATGTATTCAACGTCTCAATGTTGAGGCGCTACCGCTCTGATCCAACGCATATTATTCCAGTGGAGGAGATCAAGGTTAGACCAGATCTGACTTTCGAGGAGGAGCCGGTTCAGATATTGGATCGCGACGTAAAGATTCTGAGGAGAAAATCCATCCCACTGGTTAAGGTTCTTTGGCATAATCATAGCTCTGAGAAGGCCACGTGGGAGTCTGAGGATGCGATGCGACAGCAGTATCCTCATCTGTTCTGATCTGGTAAAATTTCGAGGCCGAAATTTTCTTTAAGGGGGTAGAGTTGTAACGCCTCAAAAAAAATCCTTTATAATTATTCTCGTATGTTTGTGATACAATTGTGTATCTGATTCAGTGGTTAAGTGTTCTAGGTGTCTGTGAGAGGTCTCAAGTTCAAGTCTTAGCTTGGGCGAATTTTTGTTTTTAAATGAATAAACCTCTATCTCTAATTAATAGGCTTATAATTATATGTTGGTAAAATATGTCAGAAATGGCCTGCTGGTCTAGTGGATAAGTAGAGTGTTGGCATGTTGGAGGTCCTGTGTTCGAGTACTGGTGTGGGCATTATTTTTGCTATTATGGACGGCTAGAGTTTGTATTTCATTAAAAGTCTGAGTAGTGGGAAGGTTGGAGAGTTTTTAGGAGAAGATTTGGAGATTTTGAAGTTATCCCATTTGTGGTTGGCTGAAAATCTCGGCACTCTTCCTTTCACTCTCACAATTCTTTCGATTTTGGCAATTTTCTCTCTTTTTATCTTGTTTGCTTCTCTGCCGATTTTCACCTTTTTTTTTTATTTTTTGGCTACCGACTTTATCTTTTGGTTTTTTTCTCTCATCCTTCTTTGTAGCCGAAACCTGCCTCTTCTCGCCGTTCTTTTTTTGTTCTTTGTCTAATCGGTTTTTGGTGCGCAACGGTTGTTTTCTTACTCTCTCTGCTGAAGTGGTTGCTTCACCAAACACCTCCCTTTTTGCTGCCGATTTCGCTACCTACAATCCCTAGTTTTAGTTTCTTTCTTCTTATTTATTTATTTTGGTGAAGTTACCGATTATTGCTAGGGGTGCGGTTGTTTTATATTTTGTCTCTGTCAAATCGTTGTGCTTTTGGCCTTCTTTTTGGTGGTAGACTGATAATTTCTTTCCCCTATACATGGATTTGCGTTTTCGATAAGTTGATTTTCGCTTTGTTTCAAGCTAGTCATGCGAATACTTATTAATAGGGGTTCGGCTGGAATGCAAGTATTAACTGTGGAGCTAGTGATCACTCTTTATCAACGGTTTAAGTGTGTAAGGCCTCAGTTGTTCAAACAAGGCAAGTGGCAGTCGATCTTTTGGACAAGTGTTTTGAAGAGGGGTCGTTTTAATCCAATTGTTATGTGATTAATTGTGTGTTATGGTCGAACATAGGTTTGGAGTGCTCAAGAACGGTGTGCGCATTTTTCGTAACCAGGTGTGTAAACGCGACTCCGAAGTTGGAATTCGGCAAAAAGCCAGAATAGGTGAATGTCGACGCCACACGGGCGTGCGGCCGCCCGTGTGGTAGGCCGTGTGACCAAACACGGGCGTGTGATCGACGAGGCTGGTCATGTGCGATTCATGGGTCGGGCCGGATTGGGCCATGTGGGCCCCACACGGGTGAACCACACGGGTACGTGGGATTATTGAGCCAGGCCATGTGATCCACACGGCTAAGGCCATTTTGGGCCGTATAGGCCACACGGGTGTGTGGGCCCACATGGGCATGCAACATAGGCCTGTGGGCCCATTTTCATTGTTTGACTGCCAAGGTTGCACGGGTGGCCCGAGTCGACTGTGGACCTACTGTAGGGTCGGTAAGCGTATCTAGACCCCTAAATTGACTGTATGAATGATATGAATAAGCATGATAATGTTCCACTGATTTGATACTGTATGCCCTGACTACATGCATGATATTCGGTTATAGCATGTTATATTTATATATTGCATTGCATTGGGTTGGGGGTTTATTTTGTTCGGAGGAAGTGTACTGAAAGGCCTCGAGCCTAAGTTACTGGAAGCTCAGCTGTAAACTACTATTTTAGTGCCGCAACCGGTACTACTTGGAGTGTAGGGATGGGTGGGTTGATTATATCCCCACATGGAGTGTAGGGTTGGACGGAGATGGAGTGTAGAGGCTGGTTGGGTAGGATTTCTTGATTGCATATTGGTTACCGTTTCTATTACTGAGATGGGCTAAAGCCCGAACTGATATTGATATTGTAATGGGTCAAGGCCCTAATGTATGACTGCTCCTGTATTGTAATGGGCTAAGGCCCTAACTGAAACTGAAACCGTTACTGAAATGGGCTTAGGCCCAGATTGTGATTGCTTTCTATCTGGTTGTTTTATATGGGATTACACACTGAGTTTTCGTAAACTCACCCATCTGTTTTATCTGTACAGGTAATCCCAGGCATAGGTGGATCGGTGCGGCGGAGGACTCAATAGTGGCCTCACGACTCATTTCATTCTATTTTAGTAATTTATTATAATTTTGATTTTATTTTGGGGTTTTTACTGTAATAATGGCCTCTTTGGATTTTCATAGATTATTTTGGATTTTTATTGTTTTGATTTATAACTGCTAGTAGTAGGGACAATCGAGTTTTCGAAAATCAAACCTTTTTAACAAATTGCACACGAATATGCAAACTATTATTAAATTTTTCGTGATAAGGGACGTTTTGAAAATTAATAACGTTCTGAAAGTAAATACATTTTTGATAATGATTCATGTTTTGGAAATGAACGACACATCTTAGAGTCAATGAAAGGTAAAAAAAAAAATAGAACTAATAGAAAATAGGGTTTTTCTTTAATAACAACTTGTTTTATAAAAAACACTTCAATATGACATCGCCAGATTCGACCATAACGTCCAGGCCGGGTTTGGGGTGTTACAATATATGAATTTAAAAGGGAAAGTAAGCATTTTATTATTCAAAGTAAAAAAGGAATTTAGCCTTAAAGGCCAAAAAGAATGTGGATGAGTCAGTAGACTCCAAAAATGGATTAACCGACAAGTATAAGGTAAGTAATGGAATAAATCACAATAGATTGATTGAATTGAGGTATTGTTTATGTGCGCAATTGAAAGATGATTAAAATGAATGATAATGTTGAAACGTTAAGTAAACTTACTTACCTAATGGGTTATACACATTTTCATGTACATATATATTGATATATGTAGATTAGATCTTAAGTTTCTATACTTTATGTTATTGTAACGCCCCAAAACTTAGGTATTTATTTTTGCATGTTTTTAACATAAATACCTATCTGCTTTAGTGGCCAAGTGATTTGGGTGTGTTTGAGAGTGTTTGAGAAGTCCTGGGTTTGAGCCTGGGCTTGTGTAAAATTTTGGTTTTTGGGGAATAAAACCCTTGCTTTGGTTAGTAAGCTTTTAAATAAATGTGGGCAAAGCATGACATAAAAAGCCTGCTGGTCTAGGGGGTAAGTGGCGTGTTGCATAAGCTAGAGGACTGAGGTTTGAATCTTGGTATTGGCAAGGGAATTGTTATTTTGCTGCTGTGCTATGGGAGGTGTTGGAGGTTGACTGACACACCGAAGTGGTTGAGGTGAATTTGAATTGAATGGTTGAGGGGAGTGTGATTAGGTGGAGTGATTTGAGGAGAGATTTGAGGAGAAAATCGAGGGATGAGGGAAGAGGTAGTGGAGTGCCGAATTTTGACTTAGGCACTCTAGAATTCGGCTGTAGGGGGATTCTAGGGGGATTCTCAGTTTCGGTTTGCTTGGTAAATGAGGTGCTCTCTGCCGAAATCTCCCTTTTCTCATTTCTTTTTTCTTTTCAGTTTCTGCATTGTTTCTCTCTTTAGCCGATTGTGGTAAGGGCATCTACACTTTCTTTAGTTGCACTTTTTTGACAACTATTTTTTCCTCGGTCGAATACCTTTCTTCTCTTTTCTCCCCCCTTTTTCTTTTTTCCCCTGTGTTGGCCGAATAGGCCTTAGTTGTCTCTGCCAATTTCGTTTCTCTCTTCTCACCTAAACCGAACCTCCTCTTCTCCCTCAAGTGTTGTGCTGCTGAAACCAGTCCTCTTCATTGACTCCTTCCTTTTCGGTAAGTAAGTATAGCACTTAAAGTTTCGGCTTTTGAGTTACTAAGTGGGGTTGTGCTTAACTGTGTTTGACAACAATAAATCGAAGGTGAAAGGCCGTGCTAGTGCCGAACCCGTCCTCTATTCGTTTCTCCCGCTCTCTTTCGTTAAGGAAAGACTCTGAAAACTCCCAATCAATCGTTGAAGTCTAAGATTCGTGGGGAATCACCGTGGTTCGATTGAAGGTAACGCTACTCTGTAAATGGATTGTCGATTTTGGGTTTCTTGTTAACCATAAAGTAAGACTGATAGTGGTGTTCGATTGACCAAATGTAGGTTGGTGAGTCCCTGAACGACTATTCGTGAGGAATCGAAACTAGGTGTGTAACACTGCCAAATCGTAAACCGGCAAAAGCCAGAAAAAGTATGAAAATTGACGCTACACGAGCGTGCGCTCGCTCGTGTGGTGAACCGAACGCATAAAACTTGGGCGTTAGACTACCGAGGCCACTATGAGCGATCTCGTGGTCTCGGGCCGTTTTGAGCCATGTTGGGCCAGAATGGGCCGTGTGGGCCCAACGGGCTCGTGGGCCCCACATGAGTAAATCGCACAAGCGGGTGAAGAATTTTGGGCTAAGCTGTGTAAATTACATGGCCGAGCCATTTTTGGGCTAAGTGGGCCTCATGAGCATGTGGGCCCACATGGGCCGCATAATGGGCCTTGTGTCCATTTGCACTGTTTAACTGCTAAGGTTACAAGGGTCGTCCGAGATGACTGTGGACCTACTGATGGGTCGATAAGTGCACCTAGACCCCAAACTGATAAAATGACTGTGATGCCCCTATGTTATGTATGACCGTGTATGAGCATGCCATGATATATATATGTATGTTGCATTCATGTGTGATATGTTGCATGGGAAGGGATTATTATGTTGGAGGAAGTGTATCAGATCGCGACTCTGCTTTGCAAATATCATTAGTGCCGTGAACCAGGTGCTAGTTTTTGGAGTGTAGGGATGGGTGGGTGGTTTTATCCCCACATGGAGTGTTGGGCTGGACGGAGTGGAGTGTAGAGGCTGGATGGGTAGGATTTCTGATTGCATGCTTAAATCATTATCGATCTCGTTATGGGCTAAGGCCCACACCGATCTCGTAAGGGGCTAAGGCCCAACCGACTAAATCATATTGACTTGGGCTTAGGCCCATCGTACTCGCTTAAAAAGCATGATTGGTCGTTTATTGCATGGGGTTACACACTCGAGTTTTCGTAAACTCACCTTTCAGTTTATCTGTATAGGTAATCCCCAGACTTAGGCGGATCGGTGCTGCGAGGGATTCGGAGAGGGCCAGACAACCGCACCTATATATATTTTAATTTATTTTCCATAAGTTTAATTTGGGTTTTCGTTATGTAATAAGGCCTCTTAATTTTTAACTTTTAATTTGGGGATTTTATTTATTTTCATTTACACTTGATTAGTAGTAGAACGCGGTTTTTCCAAAAAGATAATTGGTTTTCAAAACACCACGTTTTCGCAACTTATAATAATAGCTTTCGCATCAACTTGGTTTTAAAGTATAGTGACAAACATAAATGATCAACGCTCTACTAAAATAACTTAAGTTTTAAAAGAACAAGGCACCCTAAATTTCTATTAAGATACATAAACGAGGTTTTATAATAAGCATGGATTTTTCTAAAGAAACAATGTTTTCGAAAAACACTTCAATGTGATATCGCCAGATTCGGCCATAACGTCTGGGCCGGGTTTGGGGTGCTACAGTTATGCTATTGGTACTAAATTGTAATATCTTGAATCATGAAAGTACCACTGAGCCCTATTGCTCAGCGTACAGTATGTTTTCTCTATGTGCAGGTTTAGGTACCTCTCGAAGCCCCGGGAGTTGAAGCCAGCATCCAAACCTCCGTTTTCAACTTAACTAAGTTTGTATAACTCATCTTATTTTGGTAATGGTCATTTTGGAGAATCAATATTGTCAATAATTGAAATGGTTAGTAGTTATGCATGAAAGTGCTATTGATGTTTCGGTATATAGTTGCTAACATGTTGAAATTAAGGTAAATGATCAATTGAAGCCTTAAGGGCATCTATGTATGCAATATATGCTAGTTGAACAATGTATGAAATCAGATTTTGTAGAGAATAGGGGTCACATCGCGACGTAGGTTCCTCAACATCGTGACGAGGGTAAGACAGAGAGTCACGTTACAATAATGGACTCTCAACGTCGTGATGAGTCAAGACAGTATGTTTCATTGCGATGAGGAACCCCCGAAGTCACGACGTCAACTCGAAACTTTGAAAATTTTACAATTTGGTCCTAATTTGTCCTTAGGTTAACGAAAGAGCTTTTATAAGCTCAATTGAGACCCGAAAATGATTCAATATCGATTTATACACATTTGATACTTGTGTTTAATTGTTTTAATATTCTGAAAATCAAATTTAAAAGATCACAGTTGCTCCGGCAACGAGTGTGAGACCTTGTAAATCAGATCTGACAATCGGGTCGGGTATCGGGGTGTTACAAAAACCTACTTTGAATTTATGGCAAGCTTCCATTTATTTTCACATATTTCTACTTTTATTTTATAAAATTGTTTAACATTAATTACAAATCAGAGTAATAAATAATTTAGTAAAGAGCAATAAATAATTTAAATACTAATTACAGATGTGTCATGTTAAGAGAAGTGTCATTTGGCGTAAAAATAAGATAATTATAAAATTATATTAAATTATTTTATATAATATATTATTAAATTAATCGGTATATATAGTCATAAGTTATTAGTTAAATATTGTTGGGATAGACAACCACGAACTTCGAATATAGACCTTAAAACGAATAAAGAAAATACTAAAAAAAATATATGTATAAATAAAAAAATTACTTTGTTTTAAATTAATTCATAAAAGTCAAAACAATTTTCATGTTATCTTAATTTTCCCGTTATATAAATTGCTGGTAGTGATATTCCAAACATTTAGATTTCATAGCTTTCTAGGTTGATGAAATTAGATGCAAATTAGGAAATTAATTTAAAATTTTTATAATTAAATTTTTTTTATTTGTGAACTTGATTTCCTTGAGTGGATTAAGGGGAAATGTTCAATTATAATTGTGAGTTTATTTGTCTAAGTGAAAAATGTAACGGTCCTATTTCAATGGTACCGAAAAATGTTGTTTTGGAACCCCATTTTCGTAAATCGGATTTGTAAATATAAAATAGAAACATTTTTTGAGTTAATATAAAAATATATTGAAGAATGGTTGAGTAATTTAGTTGATAAAATAGTTGATTAAAACTCAAGGACTAAATTGTAAAAGTCCAATCGCTATAAAATTTTAATTAAGAAACTGCTTGAGAACCTAGATAGCAATTAGCCAAAGGGCCAAAATGGTTAATAAACCATTATTAAGTAAAAGTTAATGGATGATGATGGAAATTCCCATCAAGTGTATTTAATAGTTAAATTATGGTAATTAATCATTATTTGTTAAATTAATTAACTACTAATTAAACTATAAATAACAAGTTTAGTGGAAAGAAAAGATCATCATCTTCATCATCCTTCCTTATTCGTTTCACCATAGAAATAAAAGGATAAAACCATTTTTGAGGTTTAACCACTCGGCCAATCAAATAAGTATGGAAATCGAGTCATTTTCTTAAAATTTTTATGGATTTATGGTCATGGAAGCTTAATTTAGCTAGCCCATGTACCAATTTGATAAATTTTTAAAGTTTTAGCAAGTTTCCATTGTTGATAAATTGATGAATTAGGCTTGGATTTGATAAATATTGAGTTTAGATTATGAAAAATGACTAAATTGTAAAGTTAGTTAAGCTTGTTTGTTAACTTTGTAATATTAGGGACAAAATTGAAAAAATGTAAAATACATCATGAAATTATGCTAGGGATAGAAAGTATAAGATCCATAATGAAGGAATGTGAAATCGGATTTTAATCCGAAGTTAGGAATAGAAAGTTATACACATCCCGAGTTTAGGGATTATATTGAATAAAATGAAAAATATGTGTGAAATCGAAAAAGAGAATTATTTAGAATCATGAATCTCATGACTGGAACGATGGAAATGTGCAAGTGTACACAATTGCAACAAGTAATAAAGTGACAAGTAAATGTCGAGTTATCGTACCCACAGGGACTATGCAAAGAAAATACTTATGAAATGCAATTAAAAACACTTTGGTGAATGAAAATCTTTTGTTTTGAAAAAGGGTTTAATAAAACTAGAATTTAACTAAGTAAAATATAATAAAATAAAAATAAAATTTTCAATGCACAATTTCAAAAGATGATTTTAATCAAGATGACATAATTGTGTTAGATTAATTACATTTCTTAACTTAATATTACTAAAACAATGTTCATGTTGTTACGAATAAATTCATTGCAACTTGGTAATTTGTTAACTATAGCACATACAAACTTACTAAATTAACTAATCTCTTGAACATATCACTATGCCAATTCAAACAATTAATCAATTTAAATAAGCAAGTAAAAGATTAAGTGAGGTAACAATATATTCCTACATTGGAACAATTTAATCACAATAATCTTGCAAGTTATGCAAGGCTAATGTACCGTTTAATACTGTCGCTAATTTAACCCTCAGCTACCTTAGAAGATTAAACATGCACTGATTAAGTATTGTGTCAATTAATTACAATTTCAATACGATTAATAATTAATTCATTAGTTACCTTACAATTGTAATGCAAGAATAAAATAATCATGGTTTTACTTAATCAAACAATTTACCAAGACCTATAACAACACAAACATAATTTTAATAACTTAAGTGGACGAAATGCAATCAACCTAACACGAATTAAATTTAAGCCATGTTAATTAAATTAAAACAACAACAAAACAAATATTCACAGACATGTTCATAACAAAAACAATAAAAATTAAATGATAGGAAACTAGAATCAAATTCTGTGTTTCTCCGAAACTTGACTAGTTTGCTCCACTCCTCCTTCTCCTCTTGTTCTTGTTGAACAGAGGCATCTATAAGCACTTGAATTCTGCTATCCAAGGTGGTTGAATGGCTCTTTTCCAAGAGTGAAATCGGTAAGGAAGGGACAAGAAAGAAAAATGGAAAACAAAGGAGAAGAGTGAGTGAAAGTGAGAGAGAAAAGTGGAATGAGAGGTGTGAGAGGTGTGTTGAAATGAGCAGAAAAGGGGGGTATTTATAGGTGGGATTGGCTACTAAAAATATCAAAAAATTAGCAGCCATAGACCTCATTGGCCAGCCACACATGTGGTAGCTTTGAAGGTTTCAAACTTGCTAAATTTAGCTTAGGGTGAACCTTTAAAACCACAGAAAGTGGAGGGGTTTGAATGCAATTTCAATAAAAATTCAAGGGCTGAATTGCAAGCCAAATAATTAGCTAATTTGAGCTGATTGGGTTAGCATGTTGGACGGTTTTGGGCAGCCCATTTGCTCAGTTGGATCAATTTTTCGGTTCAGCATAATTAAGCCCCCTTTCATAATTTAATTAATAATAATGATTTAACCCAAAATAAATTGGATTAAAATTAAAATTAATTATATTATGTATTAATATTCATCATTTGGACCGTCTTAGGCTGAAAATTAATTCGCCTCAATGCTTCAAAAATTGCTTTACGGTTTTGTGCTTCTAGCAGTGTCTGCCGCGAGCCAATTTTTACCATTTGTGCGAATCTGTCGAAATTAAATCAAAATTTATTATAAAATTAATTAAAATTAAATATGTAAATAATTTAAGTACAATTTAAGTATTTTATAATTATATTATATTTTTCGACAAGAATTGCTACAAAATTGCATGAATTTGAGTTAAAAAGGGCATGAAAAAGTCTATATATTTTCGTGTTTCCACAACCCCAAACTTAATTCATTGCTCGTCCCGAGTAATGCACAAATTGAAAAGAATTTCTTGGAAACACTTTTGAAAAATTCCTTCAGAAAACATTCTTCTAAAAATTATGAATTTAGCATACTTATGCTCAAGAACAAAAATTTTGAGATTTATGCTACTTAAGTATACATATCATTCAAATTAATCTCAATAATTATTATGATAGAAAAAATAGACTAAGTGCTTTCTCAATAAAGGAATGTTAAACCTATCAATTCGATTTTATTCCCTTATTTAAGATTAAGCTGCAATCATTAAGTTTAATTTATGCCTTCATATGTTGAACATAACAATTTCTCTCCACAAATATAGGTAGCATAGAAACTTGAATCAATAGGTCTTTTAAATAGGTTGTAACGTGGCTAGGCTTGGGGTAGGTAAAAGATAGATAAATTTAGGCTAAAAACCCTAGACTCAGCTTGAATCGGACCTTCGAAATAATTACCTTCAATAAACCAACTTATTTTTCTTTCACATGTCCTTTTGTACATCTATTTCTTTCGAGTACATATGCTCTCTCTCTTTTTTCTTTTTCTTTCTCACGAGCATTGTACTTTTTTGAGCATTTGATACTTCTTTTCAACTCCCCCAAACTTATTTTCAAAGAATATTCTGAATAGTACTGAGTCTAGTGTTTGGGACAATTTAAAGATAATTAAGAGAAAAGTGATGGCTAAATATTGTAAAAGTTAGGCCATATAGTCTCAAAGTTAGGTTTGAAAGGATAAAAAATTATTAAGGTTGGCTTGAAAGTTCAAACGGTCCAAACAAAAGTTGCCTAAATCATTTTCAACATTCCACGCTTCCTAGGATTTTGCCTCGAGAAATTACTAAGTCAATTCTAGAGACTTAAACTTTCATGCATGCCTAGCTTTCCTAAGGAACTAAAACTTTATGGTATGATTTACATACTTTATTAAGAGTACATTTATGTCATAATTTAGCTAACATACAATTATTTAAATAATAGAACTTTATTCATACTGAAGTTTAGCATACTTAATAAAATTTCAAATTCTTAAACAAAATATAACCTAACCATAATTAAAGGAAATATTTATTCTGAGATGAAATAATTTCAATTTTTCGGTCCCCCCTACTTAAGATGAACAATGTTCTCATTGTTAGAAGTGGATAGATACTATACACCAGGTAGGATTCTAAAAAAGAGGAGGTGAGTCAATTTGACTGCTTAAGTACCTAGCTCTCTCTAGATCCAATCCTAAACATGTATATATCTATTGCCACACTTCTAATTTAAAACTTGTTCATTTTTATTTATGATTTCCACCTCTTGTTTTATTATGCAAAAAAATAGAAATCCTAATAGAACTTAATCCTAACATAACCTAGGAAAGAAAATAACATAAAGTAAATATCCCCTTTTTTTTATTTAGTTGCAGATCCCTCAGAATCCGACTCACCTTTTGCTCCATCGTCTTTGTTTTTGCATGAATCGCTTCGTTCCCTCTTCGATATTGAACTCCATGGTTCAAATATAAAATCTGGAAGCTCAGGCACAAAAATAAACAGGTCATTGAATATTTTCGTAAGAGCGCTTCTCCTTGAGTCATCCCGTATTTTTGAATATCTCCAGTAAGCTTGTTTCTCCCATTGCATATATTGCATTATGTCCATCAACCTTGACAGCTCATCTCGAAGATCTAGGTGAGTCAATTGAGTTCTGAATGTTGAGGTTGCCATGTCAGGTTCGATTATTGGTTCCATTGGTTCTGCCTTATCAGGGATTTCAGCTGACTGCATTGGTTCGACCTCTGTGGGATCTTCTTCTTCTTTTTTGGGATCCTTGCCCTCTTCAACTCGTTGCTGCAGAACAGAATCTCTGGCTATTTAGTAGAGGTCCAAATCTATGATTGTGCCCTAACTATAACTTGTCTTCTTTACGTTTGCAAGAATTTTAGCTTTCAAGCACGAAATTTTTATCGTAAAGGGGAAATAAGCTGGGCCAGAATGTCTAGCTACACAATTCCGTATTTCTCTGAGAATGGTTTTTCCCACATCAATGGTCTTTGTGATTAAAATCGAGTATAACAAGGCCATTCACTTTAATGAAATTGTAGTCCCATATGAAATAGGCATAAGGCTGAATCGAATGAAATAGAACCATACCTTCGCTACTGGTGTCAAATATTCTCTGCGATAAGTGTGAGTTCCATGATTTGACACAGTCCACTTAGAACCCAAAACTGTAAGTTCCTCGAGAATTTCTTGCAGTTTTTCAGCCTCAATATTTCTCATCAAGGAAGAATACTCGTCATCTTCAAAATCAGGTAATTCAAAGAATTCATTAATAGCGTTTGAGCTTATTGGTACCTTGATTCCTCGGACAGAAACTTCCGTTAATTCGCTTGAGGTCAAATTCGGATAAAATTCACGAACTAACTCTTTATTTGCACTAGGTCTTTTCTCACAAAATAACTCCCAATTGAGAGCTTCAGTAATTTGTCGAATGCACGCCATGAAATCGATATAGTTGCTTTCTTTTAGTGTGAAGCCTTTTCTAGGGTGCATTTGTTGATTCTCGAAAATGCTATCGTATCTTACTTTAGCTTCTTCACAGTGAAATTTGTTTTGTGATTCTTCAATTTGGACAGAGACATAAGTTCTTTTGCGAGGCATGATTAACCTAAATATAAGATGGAAACAAATACTTTCTCAAAGATTTAATTAGTATAATATATTAACAATTCAAAATAAATTGAAGAGTTAAATAATTAAAACAAATTAAAATATAGAAGAAAACTTTCTTACCACCTTTGTATGGAAAAAAACTCAAAGAAAATAAATATAAAGCTAAAGAGGTCGGTTTAGGGATTGTAACACCCCCAAACCCGGCCCACAAGTCTCGTCCGGATCTGGTTATGTCACTGCGGAATGACGGTTAAAAATCTTTGTCTTTAGAGTAAAACTTGAAAAAAATGTTAACTTTCGGGAAGTAAGTCCATTAAAATTATTAAATAATATAAGCTTGGTTTGAATTAAAACTTTATTATAATTTATTATAATATAAATCCTTTGTAAAAATATTACTAAATACGATATAACCTTTATCAACTATAAATAGAGTACTCTAATCAAAAGTGGCCCTTATTACATCAAATAAATTCCCAAAATACGGATAATATAAAAATCACTATTAATTAACTAAACAAGTAAAACATCTACTTCTGCATGAAAATCTGCTTCGCATGGCCACCTTTGTATCTACTCCAACCCGGTCCATTACTCACGACTCACTGCGATGTTGGATAAATAATTGGGTGAGTCATACGCACTCGATGTGTAATTACACCACCGATATCCACCCACATGTTAGCCACAAATCAACCCAATTATAAAATGCATAAATATAATCATTTAAACATTACCACAATCTGGCTTGGCCCACAATCAAATCATATCAAATCTTTGGGCTAGGCCCTTTTCTCATCAATTCATCGATCATTGGCTTGGCCCATTTCCACGTATGTTCTCAAAACATACAAATCCACAAAGTCATATTGGGCTTGGCCCATTTCCATATCAATTCATAACGAAACCATGCAATCATGATACCCAACCCAATCCTAAGGTCCATCCGCTACACACCCCTTATCCAAATTTACCACACACACGGGGGACTATCGAGTCACCCTCTCCTTTTCCCTCCATAAAGGCAACCAATGCCATCCACGATGTAGCGTATAGCTAACATCAAACCACGATGGAGCACACAAAGAATCCATCAAGCCACGATATGGCATAAGCCCATATCAATCAAGGTAACCACGCCGAACTAAATCGCAAAGATCCACAACGCGACCTCGTCGGCGCTAATCCACGATGTAGCACAAAGTCGACATCAACCACGTACTCAAGTACACCCGTACCTTCTTTCAAGAACCCACCCATGCACATGTAACCTAATATGATGCTTTGAGATGATGCATGTACATGATATTCACAAATATAGGCATGCTCACATAGTTAAAATCAATTATCACATATTAGCCAATTTGCTACTAACTCAGTCGTCATCATACCCTCTTTAGGGTATCCATTACACATATGGCAATCGCATTCATCAAGAAACATATAACACAACAGATATCATACAAATCCCGGAAATAATGGTCTAACCACACACCTTATTACTTGGAGTTCTAGACTCTCGATCCTCGACGCTATCGCTTAGTGAGACTACGGCTATTTGCCTAACGTTTTTACATTGTTGGCCCACACCGGTGGCCAATCTCGTGCAATGAACGGATCTCTTCTTGAACTTTGGGATGGGAGCTTTCCCTTGCCCACTTTGGTAGCACTCGCATCCATCGACGATACTTAATCGTAACCACACGATTAATCACAAAGAATCAAAATCTACAAATATCGAATCTAGATCATCTATTAACATCCTTACCGAAATACCGAGATCCCGAAGGCTTTCCTTTGCTTCGCTGATTTGCCCTATAACCAAAGTCGAGTGGGTCAACACCTAAGTACTCAAAATAAGGCCCATATCCGAATATTAATGAATCACTTACCCTTACCTTACAACCGACTTGGTTTCCTACCAAATCCCGAGTCAAGCGATGGTTCACCTTTGATAATAACATGTTTCCAAACAAAACCGAAATCGCTCTTACCTTTGTAGAAGTCGACAGAGAACAGAGAGGGAAAGAAATAGGCATTCGGCTAAGCCTACTTACCTTTTCCAACGATTGAAAAAGGAACCCAAAGTGATCCACACCACACCTACTATTCGGCCAAGGTGACAACTGAATAGGGGAAGGGAATTTCGGCACACCAAGAGGGAGAGGGAGAGATTCGGCAAAAGACTTGAAGAATAATTTGGCACTCTACCCCCCCTATTTATAGAATTCGGCCACCTCCCCCCTTGAAGACTCCAAGTTCCGGCCATCACCTATGGCCACTAATTCAAATTAATTTGAATTAAACAACTCCTATATTAATCTATTTAAAATAGCTTGAATGGTTTCAACAATTATCCCCACTTAATCCAATAAATAATAATAATCCTATACCTAAAATAACTAAGCAGATAAATAAATAAACTAATAATAAAACTTCATCCAATATCACCACTTTAATAAAATAAAAAACCAATCCAATAGCAGCCATTATCTCTTATTTCAACTAAAATAATCCTCTAATTATCTAAAATAATAAAGTAATCAAATGCTTATCACCTCCTACCAGCCGAATTCAAAAAAAAAAATGATTAAACTACATTAATCTAATCCTTATCTAATGAGGCTTGCATGTGCCGTCCAACACCTTCAAAATTGCTGCCAAAAAGGAATAAAAATTTAAACTCCAAAACGCAACTCTCTTGGTTCAAACCTGGGACCAATCTGCTGCACACCTTTCCCCCCAACGCCCCAGGCCACTCGGCCTCAATGACTTTCATGCCATAAAGCCCCCACATTTATTTTTTAAACCCTTCTTATCTCAGCCCATTACCGCACATAAAATATAAACGCCAAAATGCTACTCCAGGCGCTCGAACTGCGCCCGCCCCCTCCAACTCCTATGTGCCGCACAAGAACCATCACCAAGTTGCTGCTTGTGTCAAAAACACGCCCCATCTCCTTTTAAGGCCTCCCACCTTGTAACGCCAAAATCCAAAAATTAAAACCAGCTTGCTGCCTCTTTGATTCGAACCCAAGACCCTCAAAGGCGCTACTTCCAAATTTCTAAGCGCATGAAGCCACTTTGCCAAAGCCTCTCATGTGTCCTATTCTCCCAATTAATTCTTTTAAGTCCTCAAAAACCAAGCCCCCCCTTTATTACCTAAAAATCCAAAATTTTCCAAAGTCGTCCCTCACCTTCTAGGGTTCTCCAAACCCCTCAAAAATTCCTCCAACATGACCATAAGCCTGTCAACCACTCGGGTTATGCTCCAAACGCATAACCCCTAAACCAGGGTGTTACAATTCTACCCTCCTTAAAAATAATTTCGTCCTCGAAATTACTTTACTAACAAACGTCCATACAACCTATCTTACCACCTTACGCTTATGCTGCGCACTCTGATCTTACTAAGGCTATCGTACCTACACAATCTCTAAGTTCGCGCTCAAAATTCGAAACACCTCTCTTAGCAGCACCAAAACTAATTCACAGGCAAGCAAAGCAGTTAAAACATGTACCAAAGCAAAGGAGCTTACCCGATATCACATCCTTGGTTGACTCTGACTAGAACCATACCTTCCATGACTTGAACCACGACCCCTCGTCGCTCGAGGACAATTCTTAACCAGATGTGCCTTAGATCCACACCGAAAACATTCTTTACTATTTCCCCAACACTCTCCTGTGTGAGGTCTTCCACATCGAGCACAGATACGATTCCGATCAGCTGGTACAAGTGCACTTACAGGGTTCTCGGTCCTTGGTCTTTTCTGGGCATTACCCAACGATACTGATGGTCCAACATCTCTCTTATTCTCGCTCCTATTCTTTTCTCGGTTTTCTCTTATAGTCTTCTTAACCTCTTCAAATGATCCGAGCTTTCTCCACTAGCACCGCTGAAGTCTCTCTCCTCTCATGAGCAATCAAGATTCGAAGTTCATCTCGCAATCCGTCCTCAAACCGGATGCACCTCTCATAATCGGTGGCCACAATTCCCTTAGCATACTGGCTTAACTGCACAAATTCCGCCAGACTCATTTATCGACTTACTTCCTTGCACTAGATTTAGAAACGCTTTCCTTTGCGAGTCCAAATAACTGCTCCTACGTACTTTCCTTCAAACTTAACCTTAAAGAAATCCCAATCCGGTCGATCTGCGGTACACCTTGTTTGACAAATGAGCCACCAACGATAAGCTTCGTCGCGAAGTAATGAAACAACACCTTTCACTTTTCTTCGTTGGTACACCCAAATCGTCCATGATTCTCTCGATTGCTTCTAGCCAATACTCGCTACGTTCGAGCTACTCCGGATACCCCTCTAAAGGTCTCGGCTCCATTTGATCTAAGCCTTCCGACACCGACTTCCGAGTTCCATTTCCTCTACTAACTCCTACTACTCGTTCTAGCGCTCGCAACATGGCCCGCGATCATCAAGCGTCATCTTCACCTATCTCGATCTTGTTCCTCCGCGCCCATCGGTGGCGGCGGCACATCGCTCTCTCTCGACCCATGGCGACCCAAACCGGTTCGATACAACGACATCCCGCCTCTACCATGTCCACGAGTATTGCGACCACGCCCCTAGAACTCATATCTAGCGCCTCGATTTAGTCTGTTTAAAAGTTTTATGCATTAGAAATTCTTGTTTCACTGCTTTATCCACGAGAAATTTTATGCAATGAAGTTTCCGAGAGTAGTTCTTTCGAGCAATCAAGTTTCCTTCCCTACCAGGTAATTTCGTCATTTTCCTATAAGAGGTATATCGGTAATTTTGTAAATCGAGAAAACATCTTTCAAAATCAGATTTAGAGTTTACAAACCAAAGGGGTAAATTTTGGAAATTTTAAAACTAAGGGTTTTAAAACAGTGAGGCAAATCCCTTTCGGGTTTTAATAATTGGTTTAGCCTATGAGCAAGTCCCCTTGGTTAAGGTGAACCGTAGCTACGCACTGTAGGATTCGAGTAAAGAGGAGGTGAGTCGCTAGGATTTGCTTAAGTACCAAGCTCTTCATCAATACCAATCCTAGACATGCGTACAATGGTTGCCACACCTTAACTCGGCGACTTACTTCACAGGTTTGTTTAATGGTCCTTAAGTCTTATGTGTGTGTTTGAGTAGACTAGTCCTAGGGTTCAATAGCCCTAATATTCTAATCTACGAGCCCAAATAAGCCCATAACAATTCACATATAACAAATCACTTCAAAAGTCCAAGTACTTACCCGTGGACTCGGTAGTGAGGTACAGTGCCATGCCGTAAAAACTCGAAAAAAATTTCTTAAAAGCCCATATTTTTAAAAAGCCCATTTTGAAACGTTTTTGGGCCCAAAACCCTCAAAGCCGAGTTTTGAACCGGGCTCTGATACCAAACTGTAACACACCCAAACCCGGCCCACAAGTCTCGTCCGGATCTGGTTATGTCACTGCGGAATGACGGTTAAAAATCTTTGTCTTTAGAGTAAAACTTGAAAAAATGTTAACTTTCTGAAGTAAGTCCATTAAAATTATTAAATAATATAAGCTTGGTTTGAATTAAAACTTTATTATAATTTATTATAATATAAATCCTTTGTAAAAATATTACTAAATACGATATAACCTTTATCAACTATAAATAGAGTACTCTAATCAAAAGTGGCCCTTATTACATCAAATAAATTCCCAAAATACGGATAATATAAAAATCACTATTAATTAACTAAACAAGTAAAACATCTACTGCATGAAAATCGCTTACATGCATGGCCACCTTTGTATCTACTCCAACCCGGTCCATTACTCACGACTCACCGCGATGTTGGATAAATAATTGGGTGAGTCATACGGACTCGATGTGTAATTACACCACCGATATCCACCCACATGTTAGCCACAAATCAACCCAATTATAAAATGCATAAATATAATCATTTAAACATTACCACAATCTGGGCTTGGCCCACAATCAAATCATATCAAATACTGGGCTAGGCCCTTTTCTCATCAATTCATCGATCATTGGGCTTGGCCCATTTCCACGTATGTTCTCAAAACATACAAATCCACAAGTCATATTGGGCTTGGCCCATTTCCATATCAATTCATAACGAAACCATGCAATCATGATACCCAACCCAATCCTAAGGTCCATCCGCTACACACCCCCTTATCCAAATTTACCACACACCAGGGGACTATCGAGTCACCCTCTCCTTTTCCCTCCATAAAGGCAACCAATGCCATCCACGATGTAGCGTATAGCTAACATCAAACCACGTTGGAGCACACAGCAATCCATCAAGCCACGATATGGCATAAGCCCATATCAATCAAGGTAACCACGCGAACTAAATCGCAAAGATCCACAACGCGACCTCGATCCAACACTAATCCACGATGTAGCACAAAGTCGACATCAACCACGTGCTCAAGTACACCCGCACCTTCTTTCAAGAACCCACCCATGCACATGTAACCTAATATGATGCTGAGATGATGCATGTACATGATATTCACAAATATAGGCATGCTCACATAGTTAAAATCAATTATCACATATTAGCCAATTTGCTACTAACCTGGTCGTCATCATACCCCTTTAGGGTATCCATTACACATATGGCACTGCATTCATCAGTAAACATATAACACAACAGATATCATACAAATCCCGGAAATAATGGTCTAACCACACACCTTATTACTTGGAGTTCTAGACTCTCGATCCTCGACGCTATCGTTTAGTGAGACTACGGCTATTTGCCTAACGTTTTTACGTTGTTGGCCCACACCGTGGCCAATCTCGCATGTGCCAGAAACGGATCTCTTCTTGAACTTTGGGATGGGAGCTTTCCCTTGCCCACTTTGGTCGCACTCGCATCCATCGACGATACTTAATCAGAACCACACGATTAATCACAGCAATCAAAATCTACAAATATCGAATCTAGATCATCTATTAACATCCTTACCGAAATACTGAGATCCCGAAGGCTTTCCTTTGCTTCTGTCGATTTGCCCTATAACCAAAGTCAGAGTGGGTCAACACCTAAGTACTCAAAATAAGGCCCATATCCGAATATTAATGAATCACTTACCCCTTACCTTACAACCGACTTGGTTTCCTACCAAATCCCGAGTCAAGCGATGGTTCACCTTTGATAATAACATGTTTCCAAACAAAAACCGAAATCAGTTCTTACCTTTGTAGAAGTCGACAGAGAACAGAGAGGGAAAGAAATAGGCATTCGGCTAAGCCTACTTACCTTTTCCAACGATTGAAAAAGGAACCCAAAGTGATCCACACCACACCTACTATTCGGCCAAGGTGACAACTGAATAGGGGAAGGGAATTTCGGCACACCAAGAGGGAGAGGGAGAGATTCGGCAAAAGACTTGAAGAATAATTTGGCACTCTACCCCCCCTATTTATAGAATTCGGCCACCTCCCCCCTTGAAGACTCCAAGTTCCGGCCATCACCTATGGCCACTAATTCAAATTAATTTGAATTAAACAACTCCTATATTAATCTATTTAAAATAGCTTGAATGGTTTCAACAATTATCCCCACTTAATCCAATAAATAATAATAATCCTATACCTAAAATAACTAAGCAGATAAATAAATAAACTAATAATAAAACTTCATCCAATATCACCACTTTAATAAAATAAAAAACCAATCCAATAGCAGCCATTATCTCTTATTTCAACTAAAATAATCCTCTAATTATCTAAAATAATAAAGTAATCAAATGCTTATCACCTCCTACCAGCCGAATTCAAAAAAAAAATGATTAAACTACATTAATCTAATCCTTATCTAATGAGGCTTGCATGTGCCGTCCAACACCTTCAAAATTGCTGCCAAAAAGGAATAAAAATTTAAACTCCAAAACGCAACTCTCTTGGTTCGAACCTGGGACCAATCTGCTGCACACCTTTCCCCCCAACGCCCCAGGCCACTCGGCCTCAATGACTTTCATGCCATAAAGCCCCCACATTTATTTTTTAAACCCTTCTTATCTCAGCCCATTACCGCACATAAAATATAAACGCCAAAATGCTACTCCAGGCGCTCGAACCTGCGCCCCCGCTCCCCTCCAACTCCTATGTGCCGCACAAGAACCACTGGGCCAAGTTGCTACTTGTGTCAAAAACACGCCCCAGCTCCTTTTAAGGCCTCCCACCTTGTAACGCCAAAATCCAAAAATTAAAACCAGCTTGCTGCCTCTTTGATTCGAACCCAAGACCCTCAAAGGCGCTACTTCCAGCCCCTTAAGCAGCGCATGAAGCCACTTTGCCAAAGCCTCTCATGTGTCCTATTCTCCCAATTAATTCTTTTAAGTCCTCAAAAACCAAGCCCCCCTTTATTACCTAAAAATCCAAAATTTTCCAAAGTCGTCCCTCACCTTCTAGGGTTCTCCAAACCCCTCAAAAATTCCTCCAACATGACCATAAGCCTGTCAACCACTCGGGTTATGCTCCAAACGCATAACCCCTAAACCAGGGTGTTACAGGGATGGTTAGAGGGTGTCTTGATCGTGTGGTGCGTGCAAGGCAAGGGTGCGCACGGGCTTGAAGCAAAGCACAGCAGCACGCGACCTTGGCGTGAGTAGGTGCATTGGCTAAGCAGCAAATAGTGGTAGCATGGTGCGATGGAGGCAGGTGCATGCGGGAGCAGCAGGCTACTGCGAGAGTAGGTGTGTGAGCAGCAGGCAAGTGCGTCAAGCAAGGCCTAGCGTGATCAGCTTTGGAGTTAGGCGTGCGGGCAGGTGCGGTGACAAGAAATAGCTGCTGGGCTGTTGGTGTGCGCGAGCTGGAGCTGGAAGCAGCAATTAGCACGCGTTGGGGCTGCTAGTATACCGATGGTGGGTGTTGGTGTGGTTGGTTAAGGTGATGTGAATAGTGGAGAAGATTGGTGGAATTTATAGTGAAGGGAGGAAGGAATTCAATTAGAGCTCTTAGAACAATTTAATAATAAAATATTCTAAGCCCTAATTCCATACAAAGTTAATAGAAATTAATAATTAATATGATGGATATTAAAATATTATTTGCTATTAATTTATTGAAATAAAAACTATTAATTAAAATATGATCAAATTTAAACTAATCCTGATTCTATGCAAAGTTGATAATAATTAATATATATTATAATAAATATAATTATATATTAGTTATTATCATCTTATTGATTAAAATGAAATGAAATTTTTTTATTTTAGCTACCTTTTAGAAATATTTACAAAAAGAGATAGCTAATTTCAATATTTACAAAAAAAGCAACCAAATGTTGTAATTAATTCAATTAAGTACCTAGACTTAAAGAAAATTTCAAAATTGAGTTGCAATTAAAACTTGGATCAAAATTGAATCTTTTATTTGAAAAACTAAAAGTTTATTTTCCTATTTAGGGAATAATTTCTCGAAAGATTATGTTCAAATCAATTCCCAGGAAAGATTGGAGGGGTTATAAGCAGTCTCGCTTAAGTTCCAATATCCTAGATATAATTTATTTAAACATACTAATCCCAAAAATATACCCTAAATCATTTATTTAAAAGGAAAAATGAGAAAAATTAAATATCTGATAAAATGAACAAGACTTTATCCCGCTCAATTTTATCCTCCAGTAATGTTTTAAGCGCTGAACATTGACTTGAAAATTACCTCCCTTACCTTGACGTTCGAAAACTCCATATGGAAAAACTTGGTGAATCGTAAATGGACCAAACTAACGTGATTTTAACTTACCTGGGAAGAACCTTAATCTGGGATTGAATAACAAGACTTGCTAACCTGCTTCAAATTCTCAAACTCGAATATGCTTGTCATGCCATCTTTTAAGTCTTTCCTTGAATAGTTTGGCATTGTCGTATGAGAACATTCAGAACTCTTCTAACTCGTTGAGTTAAAGCATCCGTTTCTCTTTAGCAAGCTTAAGAATCAAGTTGAGTTGTTGGAGAGCCTAGTAAGCTTTGTGTTCTAACTTCAAGGGTAAATGACAGGCTTTCCCAAAACCAACCTATAGGGTGACATCCCTAAAGGTGTCTTGTATGTTGTTCTGTAGGCCCATAAAGCATCATCCAGCCTTTTGGACCAGTCTCGTCGGTTCGGACAAACCACCTTCTTTAGTATGCCTTTTATTTCTTTGTTTACCAGTTCAGCTTTCCCATTTGTTTGCGGATGGTAAGCTGTGGCAACCTTGTGCTTCACTCTATGTTTGTCGAGTAACCATTTCAACCATGTTCACAAAATGGGACCCTCATCCCTAATGATAGCCCTAGGAGTTCCAAACCTTGTGAACACATGTTTCTGCAAAAACTTCATCACAACCTTGGCATCGTTTGTCGTATATGCCTCGACCTCAACCCACTTAGACACATAGTCTACTGCTACCAATATGTACTTGTGACCAAAAGACGGAGGAAAAAAGGACCAAAGAAGTCAATACCCCAAACATCAAATAGTTCTACCTCAATGATGTTTGTTCGGGGCATCTCATTTTTGTTGGTGACATTTCCAACCCTTTGGCATCGATTAAAACTCTTTACGTAAGCATACACGTCTTTGAATAGTGTTGGCCAAAAGAATCCGGCTTGCAATACTTTGGCTGTAGTAGGTGTACCTCCGAAGTGTCCCCCACTCGGAGCTATATGGCAATGATATAAAATCTCATATACTTCATCTTCTGCCATGCATCTCCTGATTATTTGATATGCACACTTTCTGAACAAGTATGGTTCTTCCCAGAAATAGTACTTCATATCGTGAAGAAACTTTTTCTTTTGTTGATATGACTTATTGAGAGGCATCAAACCACAAGCTAGATAGTTAGCAAAATCAGCAAACCAAGGGGTATTATGGATATGATTTACCTTGAGTATGTGTTCGTCTGGGAATGTCTCCTGAATAGGTATAAGTGGAGAAGTCCCTTCTTGCGGCTCTAATCTAGACAAGTGGTCTGCTACTTGGAATTCTACTCCCTTTCGATCTTGAATTTCTAGATCAAATTCTTGGAGTAGAAGTACCCATCGGATCAACATCGGTTTAGCGTCTTTTTTGGCAAGTAAGTAATTAATTGCTGAATGATCTGTATAGACCGTCACTTTAGTACCTACAAGATAAGATCAAAACTTGTCAAAAGCAAACACAATAGCAAGTAACTCTTTCTTTGTTACCGTATAATTCAATTGAGCTTCCGTCAGAGTCCGACTTGCATAGTATATTGAATAAAAAACTTTGTTCCTTCGCTGGCCCATCAGAGCTCCAATCGTGAAGTCACTTGCGTCACACATCAATTCAAATGGAAAAGCCCAGTTTGGTGTGATGATGATTGGTGCTGAAACTAATCGACTTTTCAAATCATTGAAAGCTCTTAAACACTCCTAATCAAATTTTAACATCGTGTCCTTCTCCAATAATTTGCATAAGGGTTTAGCAATTTTGGAAAAGTCATTGATAAATCTTCGATAGAAACCGGCGTGGCCCAAAAAGCTCCTAACACCCTTTACAGATGTTGGAGGTGGGAGTTTCTCAATAAAATCTACCTTTGCTTTATCTACCTCGATTTCATGTCTCGTTTTTCGATGCCTTAGAACAATACCTTCTCGTACCATGAAATGACACTTTTCCCAATTGAGTACGAGGTTTGTTTCTTCGCACCGCTTTAGTACTTTGGCAAGATGGGCTAGGCAATCATCATATGTATCTCCGAATACTAAAAAATCAACCATAAATACTTCCAAATATTTTTCAACCATGTCAGTAAAAATAGACATCATACATCTTTGAAATGTAGCAGGTGTATTATATAAACCAAATGGCATGCATCTAAATGAGAATGTACCGTACGAGCATGTGAATGTCATTTTGTGTTGATCTTCTGGTGCTATTATAATCTGATTATACCCCAAATATCCATCGAGAGAACAGCAATAGTCTCACCCCGTGAGTCTATCCAACATCTGGTCCAAGAACAGCAAAAGAAAATGCTCTTTCCTAGTCGCATTGTTCAACTTTCGGTAATCTATGCAAATTCTCCATCTCGTAACCATTCTAGTCAGTATTAATTCGTTATTCTTGTAACAACTCGTTTTTAGTGAAATCGGTACAGTGGTTTTGGGACCATAAAAATGAAGTCAAAAAATTTATTTTATGATTATTTTATTGTCTACAGTATGATAGTAATACCATATAAAAATTTCGTTAAGAAATTTTACCGTTTACATGCTCAATTTGATAAAAAAGACTAAATCACATAAAGTGTAAAAGTTGAATTTTAATAGCTAAAGGTATTAAATAGCTATAGAACATTAAAGTGGAAGTCCTTATATGGTAATTAGACCATAAATAGTGATATTGAATGTACATGGCTTGGCAATTGTGTAATTAATAAAGTTTTTAAAGGTTATAATTGTAATTAGGTAATTAAAGATAAATTAAATAAAAATAAATCAAGTTATCATCTTTTCTGTTTCATTCTCAACTGAAAATAAGCTTAGGAAGCCATTGGAGAAGCTTCAACATTCAGCTGACCATTTCTAAGTGCATGGTATGTATTTTAGTCCCGTTTTTAATGATTTCTATGTTTTCGGGATCGTTGTAGCTTAATCTAGCTAGCCCGGGGATTAATTTGTAAAACTGTTAAACTATTAGCGTTTTACCATTGTTGAATATACATGAGTTTTGAAGTTTGATGATAGAAAATGAATGGTTGTTATTAGATAAACAACTTTTGTAAAGAGATTTTTGATGAAATTGTCAATTAAGGACTAAATTGAAAAATAAAAAATGTTTCATGGTGAAATTGTGAAATAATTGAAGTATAGGGCATGCTAGGGACCTAATTGATATTCAGCCATAGTGGGTTGTGGTGAAATTGTGTAAATTTCCATTTTTATGACCTAAGGGCTAAATTGCAAAGAAATTAAAAGTATAGGGGTAAAATGGTAATTTTCACAAAAATATGTTTTGGATTAAATTGAATGAATTATATGTTGAATTGAATTAAATTTATCCGTATAGATCCAGTTAGGCCTCGTACGGAGTTAGATTGGGGCAAAGAGAAAGTCTCGGATTAATTGCCTCTGTATCTACGTATACTCGTCGAGGTAAGTTTGTAAAATCCAAAAAATTTAGTATCGATATGTTGCATGTTTTTGGTGCTTAGCTTGTGAATGATTCAATTTGTGTGTTTAATATCGTTTTGAGAAGGCTCAGGATTTATTCGGAATTAGAATAAATTTTAGTAAGGAGTACTTTATTAAAATGGAACAAGTAACCTTGATGCTTAAGGTAGTTAAGTGTAAAAAACTAGCATAAGATGAGCTAGTAGTAAAGTGGAGTTGGCGCCATAAGTGTTACTTGAGGGAAGAGGTTCGAATCCTTTGGAATGCATTTTGTGACTTTTATTTTTACACCCTTCTAGCATGTGTCGGTCAAGCCTTATTTTTGGTAAGGATGGACTATTTTTTTTATGGCAAGGTGGCTAATGGTTAAGGTAAGCATGGAACTTGGGGAAAAAAATCCTAAACTTATGGAATGTAGGGGGAACACAAGGCACTTCTTAAGGGATGTGTTTTGGAAAGTTGGAATGGCCAAGCTTGTCCATGAACTTGGACGGTTTTGTGGACTAGGAGGGGTGGCTGAATTTTTGAGGTAGACTTTGGTAAGGATGTGTAGTTAGTGTGTAATCTCATTTGGTCATTTTTGTTCTCCCAAAACACCTTTTCTTTTCATCTTTTTCTCTCATAGCCGAATGTGCTTGATGCTTTGGGTAAACATCTTTGTTTTTCTTCTTTTTTTTTTGTCTTATCCTTTTGACCATTTGGTCATATTTTGCCAACCTCTCAAGTGCTTCATTTGTGCTTCTCTCCTAGTGCCGAAAATATCAAACACAAAAGCCATTTCTTTTTCTTCCTTCTTCCCCATTGCCGAATGCACCATTGTCCCAAACCCTTCTCCTTGCTCTTATCTTACCTTTGAAAACCGAATCATAAATCTCTCACCCTTATTCTCTTTCTTTCTCCATTTTTCTCATCCTTTAAACACATTTCTTCCTTCATATTTCTTCCATGGCCGAATGTTAGAGACCACCTCCATAGCCGAAATTATTTTTCCCTTACCATTAAATCATAGCCAAATTTTCTTTTCCTCATAGATTTTATTCTCAATCATTTTTCTATTCAAACTTTGGACCATCGGTAAGAATCATCTTCTTTGTTTTCTTTTTACTAATTGGTCACCTTGGCCGAATCTATAGGTTGGCTTAGAAGAGCCTTTAAATCGATAATCGTTCATTCTCTTAGACGATTTCCTTTCATTTTTCTTTTAGTGAAATAGTGGAGAGCCGAATCATCATCTCTTCGAAGTCATCTTGAAGTCATTCGAATTTGGATCATATACTTTCAAGGGATTCTTTTGGAATCACTCAGAATTTTAAGGTAAGCCGAATTTGCCCTTTTTAAACCAATAGTCTTAAATTCTGATATATATATTTATATATATTGTTAGGACTAATAATCTTTTGACAATGGAGGCAAACAAGATAGGGTCGAAAAGGGTGGTGAATAGTGTTCTAAAGAGGGGCGGACTCACTAATCCCTCAAGATTCAAACGAAGGGCTGTTTCGGCAATCCAGGATTTTCCACCGGGTTGTGGACGACCCTCATCCAAGGAGAATCGACTATTCAAAGTTGTTCGTAGTTCGGAGCCTTTAGCTGTTCGAGATTTTCCATTGGGTTGTGAACCGTCAACCGGGGAAAACTGACAAATAGTTGTTGTTCCAGATTCCGAGGGTAAAGATCTAGATCGCTTATCTTTAGTATAGATTTAGAATAAGTATTAGTGTTCTAATCAAGCGTGACATTTATTTAGGTATCGACGAGCGGGAAAGTATAGTTCTCACCGTAATCAGGTGTGTAATTTCACACTTATCTCATGGGTTAGATGTTATATCGTAAGCATTAGAATAAAATTCGTAAAGTTGGTAAAATCAGAAAAATACGGTATATTAACACTTTTTGTGTAAGTGCATGAAATCGGTGTTAAAGTCGCGGAAATTACGGAATCGCCCTTAATGGGCTAATTTGATAAAAAGTAATTTTTGAGCCTCATGTGATTAATGGGCTAAATTGCTAGATTGATTAATGGGCTAAATTGCTAGATTGATTAATGGGCCAATTTGCTAGATTGATTAATGGGCCAATTTGCTAGATTGATTAATGGACAAATTTGCTAGATTGCTTAATGGGCCGAATTGCTAGATTGCTTAAGGAGCCGTTTTGATAAATTACCATATGGGCACAAATTGAGAAATGGGCCAATTTTTAGTATGGGCCTTATGTTGAAATTATCATATGTAAATCGTTAAGCTTTGTTTATGTATACATGACTGCATGGGTTGGGATTAAATTGAAGAGAAGTTCTGGTGGTTCTACCATAATCTAGTTCAGGTGGCTCTGCCACAAATTCTAGTTCGGGTGGCTCTGCCACAAATTCTAGTTCAGGTGGCTCTGCCATAAATTCTAGTTCGGGTGGCTCTGCCACAAACATTTTAAATGGCTTAATGCCTGCGTTTGGTGTGTTGGCGGGGTGGGTTGACTTGATCCCCACAGGTGTGCTGGTTGGTACGGGTGATGTGTAGCGGATGGAAATTTAGGCTTGGTTGGGAATTTCATTGCACATGCATTTTTTTTAATTACTATATTGTTAAATTCGTTAATGGGCTCAAGCCCAATAAATTGCTTTGATGATATGGCCCGATGGATTTGGTAAGTGGGTTACACACTTTGAGTTCTAAGTAACTCACCTGCTTTTCTTACCCTTCTCAGGTAATAATAATTGATGGAGGCTTGGTCCGAGGATGACTTCATGGAGGCCATACTTCAAATGATGGTTTTTATGAACTTTAAAACTACTCTTTAGTATTTTACTTAATTACTATTTTAGCGATGTAATAAGGCCTCTAGTATTATTTTTATGGATTTTATTTCGTGGATGGATTTTAATATGTTTTAGATACTTAAAGTGGACTATTTTAAGTTTATAAATGTTTTCTTTAAATTACGTATAAAAATGGGGTTTCTTAAATATCACTATCTCGTAAAAATCTCAGTGAAAACTCTTTTATAAATTTTGTTTCCAAATTCCTTTTTGAGCTCTTTTAAATTTCTTAAAAAGTTAACCAATTATTTCTCTGAGATCAAATTTTAAACTCCTATGTTTCAAAATCATAGATTTCAAATAAATTTCAGTTTTTGATAAACCCCATCTCTAAATTAGTTTTTGAAGACCTGTTTTCCTTAAAACATTAGATGATCAAATGTATGTACGATTTGTGTAGTATACCAAGTCTGGTCTTAACGCTTAGACCGGGTTTGAGGTGTTACATTTAATGGTATCAGAGCCAGTTTCAAAACTCGGTTGGGGTTTGGGTTCAACAATAATTTTTGTTTAAAACTGTTTAAATTTCTAGACTCTATGTTCTAAAGGTAGTATGGCATCACGAGCATCCCACCAAGTCAAGTAAGTATTTGTATATTGAATGTTTATTATTGTGATATGATCATAGGAACACTCTAGAACTTCTAGTTTTAGGTGTTGAAAATGGTAGAGATCGAGACTATATGATGTGATTGCGAAAACAACTCTATCTTTTATATCTCATAAAATATCGTTAATAAACATCGAAATAATACTCGATTCATAAAACTTGTAATCGATTTAACCGAACTAGTCGAAGATGAGCACTAGAGGGGCGTGGGCGGGGGGCCAGCGGTAGACGTGGCCGTGGTAGAGGACGTGGTGTTAGGGTTGCCTCTCGGCGCGCCGGGTCATATGTCGGAAATGGACGCTTTGCGTCACCGGGAGTGAGACTGGATCACATGACCATACGAGAGAGACAATGCTTTGACTCAAGCAATGTTGCGAGTCCTAGAAAGGGTTCTTGGGACTAGAACCGCCGTGCAGTTCGTGGATCAATATCGAAATGACTTAAATCAAGTGGTGCCGAGGTTTTTAGAGGTGTGTCCGGTGTAGCTTCGAATGTTGAGGAATATTAGCTTGAGGCTGTAGAGTGAATTATGGATGATCCGGAGTGCACCACAAAAGCGAGAATCCGAGAGGAGCGGTGTCCTTGCTAAGGGATGAAGCGTATCAATGGTGGCTTACGGTTCGAGAAGGCACCGAGGCCGCAGCTTGTTACTTGGGATTTCTTCGTTTCGCTTTCAAGGGAAGTATGTAGGGACAAGTTATGTGGATGCCCGGAGGAAGGAATTCTGAATCGGTTCAAGGAAATAAGACGGTGGCGCGCTTATGAGGCGTAATTTCTACGCTTGAGTCGTTATGCTCGGACAATAGTGCCAACGGATCATGAGCGCTGCATGCGCTTTGAAGATGGGCTGAATGATGAGTCGCAGTACCGATAGCCCCACAACAAGTAAGGATTTTTACCACGCTTGTGGAGAAAGCCAAGATAGCCGAAGAGGCTAAGAACTCGAAACGCCGTAACCGGAAGAGTCGAGGCAAGAGGATCGATGGGTTCCAAAAGAGGCCTCAAAATGATGAGCCACTCAGCTAGAGCACTTGTGACTACCAATCAGAGTCGAGACTGTGCTGATTGTGGAAAACGACACCCCGGGGAATGCTGGAAGAAAATTGGTGGTTGTTATAAATGTGGTTCCAAGGATCATCAATATAGGAATTGCCCTCGACGGACTGCTCCGACTCAGGAAGCTCGTAACTTTGATGCACAGCCAGCTAGAGGCACTCAGCAGCCACCGAGAGGCCGTGGATCAGGTCGTGGTGGTAATGGTACTAGACGTGGTCAAGGTGCACCAGGTCGAGGTAATGGCTTTAGAGGTAACGCGGAGGCAAGACAGTCGGGGTTGGTCTATGCGGTCAGGCATCGTGAAGATGGCGATACACCTGATGTGATAACTGGTACGTTCTTCATCTTTGATGTACCTGTTACTGCTTTGATAGATATCAGGTCTACCCACTCGTATGTTGCTAGTGCCATATCTGGAAACTTGAATATTAGATCTGAGATTACCGATAGAGAGATGACGGTAATTAGTCCTTTAGGACAGTCGGTAATAGTAAATAAATTGTATAGAGACGTACCTTTGGAAATTCAAAGAAAAATATTTTTAACGGATTTGATGGAATTGCCTTTCGGTGAGTTCGATCTTATTTTGGGCATGGATTGGTTGGTGAAGCACCGGCGCAATTGGATTGTCTTTGAAAAGCGGATGTCAATAAGGATTTGTGGATGATGAGGAAGTAGTAATGATAGGTGAACGAAAGAACTTTTTAGTAAATGTGGTATCTGCTTTAAAGGCAGAGAAGTTGGTGCGGAAAGGGTATGGAGCGTTCCTAGCCTTCATTAGTGCTTTGGATGCCAAGGAATTATCGGTAGAAGGTGTGAGAACGGTGAAAGAATTTCCAGATGTCTTCCCTGAAGAACTTCTGGGTCTACCTCCAGATCGGGAAGTAGAATTTGGCATTGAGCTTTTACCCTAATCGGCTCAGGTGTCTATTGCTCCTTATAGAATGGCGCCGAAGGAGTTAGCGGAGCTTAAAGCTCAAATTCAAGAATTGTTGGATCGGGGATTTATTCGACCGAGTGTGTCTCCGTGGGGAGCATCGGTTTTGTTCGTCAAGAAGAAGGATGGGTCGATGCGTATGTGCATTGATTATAAGCAGTTGAATAAATTGACGATCAAGAATAGGTATCCATTCTTTGAGAATCGACGACTGTTTGATCAATTGAGAGGAGCTTTAATTTTCTCAAGATTGATTTGAGATCGGGTTATCATCAACTCAAGGTTAAAGAGGCAGATATTCATAAGACGGCATTCCGAACTCGTTATGGACATTATGAGTTTTTGGTAATGCCGTTTGGTTTGACCAATGCACCAGCTGCATTTATGGACATGATAAACCGAGTCTTTCAACCCTATCTAGACTGGTTCGTGGTGGTGTTCATAGATGATATCTTGGTATATTCGAGGAATGAAGAAGAGCATGACTCACATTTACGCACGATTGCAAATCTTTGCGAGACAAGCAACTTTATGCCAAATTCGATAAATGCGAATTTTGGTTGAGGGAAGTGACTTTCTTGGGTCATGTGGTGTCAGCCAAAGGAATAAGAGTTGATCCTCGGAAGGTAGAGGCGGTATTGGATTGGAAACCACCGAAGTCAGTGGCTGAGATTCGGAGTTTCTTAGGTTTGGCTAGTTATTATAGACGCTTTGTTGAGGGGTTTTCGTTGATTGCTGCACCCCTAACTAAGCTGTTGCAAAAGGGAGTACCGTATGTGTGGACCGATAAACAACAAGAAAGTTTCGAAAAGAAGAAGATTTTAACTAGGCGCCGATCTTCGATTCAACTTTGAGGGGAAAAGAGTTTATCGTTTATTGTGACGCGTCACACACGGGTTTAGGATGTGTGCTGATGCAAGGTGGAAAAGTGGTGGCTTATGCTTCTCGTCAGTTAAGGTCGCACGAAGTTAAATATCCTACTCATGACTTGGAGTTGGCTGCGGTAGTGTTTGCTTTAAAGATTTGGAGACACTATCTCTACGGTGAGAAGTCTATCATTTATACGGACCATAAGAGTCTTAAGTACCTCCTTACCCAAAAGGAGTTGAACTAGAGACAACGGAGATGGGTGGAGTTGTTAACGGATTATGACCTCTCAATCGAGTATCATCCTGGAAAGGCTAACGTGGTGGCAGACGCGTTGAGTCGTAAGGTAGTATCAGAATTAAGAGCAATGTTTGCTTATCTCAGTTTGTATGAAGATGGTAGTCTGCTAGCGGAACTTCAGGTGAAGCCTTTGTGGTTGGAATAGATCAAGGAATAGCAGTTATCAGATGAAAAGTTGGGTCCGTTAATACAACAAGTTGAAAGTGGCGTAATAGGGGACTTTGGAATGAACAAGGATGGAGTGCTGTTTTTTTTGTAGAAGAGTTTGTATGCCCATGGGTTCGGAGTTGAGACAAATGATTTTGCGTGAGGCGCATAGTAGCCCTTATGCTATGCACCCTGGAGGAAATAAGATGTATCGAGACCTACAAGAGCAGTATTGGTGGCCAAGGTTAAAGCGGGAGGTTACTGATTTTGTGGGTAAGTGCTTGACTTGTCAACAAGTGAAGGCGGAACATCAATTACCGTCGGGCTTATTGCAACCGGTAAAGATTCCTCTATGGAAATGGGAGCGGATAACGATGGACTTTGTTAGTGGGTTACCCTTAACACCTACTAAAAAGGATTCCGTTTGGGTGGTAGTAGATCGATTGATGAAGACTGCTCATTTTCTACCAGTTCGTACGGATTACTCGCTGCAAAAGTTGGCTAAGTTGTATGTTTCAGAGATCGTGAGGTTGCATGGGGTACCAGTGTCTATTATATCAGACAGGGATCCTAGGTTTACATCACGGTTTTGGAAAGCTTTGCATGAGGCTTTGGGAACAAAGTTAAACTTCAGTACGGCTTTTCATCTTCAGTCAGATGGTCAGTCAGAAAGAGTAATTCAGATTTTGGAAGACATGTTAAGGGGTTGTGTAATTGATTTCAGAGGTAGTTGGGAAGATTTCCTACCATTGGCAGAATTCGCGTATAATAACAGTTACCAATCCAGTATCCAGATGGCACCCTATGAAGCATTATATGGTCGTAAGTGTCGTACCCCTACTTGTTGGACTGAATTAGAGGAACGACAGTTGTTGGGTCCTGAATTGATATCTGAGACGGAAGAAAAGGTAAAAGTGATTCGAACACGGTTAAAGGAAGCTTCGGATAGACAAAAGTCGTATGCAGATTTGAAGCGCAAGGATATTGAGTTTGCGGTGGGAGATCCGGTTTTTCTGAAAGTCTCACATTGGAAGAAGATTTTCAGGTTTGGAAGGAAGGGCAAGTTGAGCCCTAGGTTCATTGGACCGTACCGTGTGTTGAAGCGTGTTGGACCAGTGGCCTATCAGCTTGAATTACCTCTGGAGTTAAGTCAGATTCATAGTGTCTTCCATGTTTCTATGCTGAGGCGTTATAGACCGGATCCGTCTCACATAGTACCGGTAGAAGAAGTAGAGTTAAGGCCAGACTTGTCTTTCGAGGAAGAACCAGTGAAAATCTTAGACCGTGATGCTAAGGTGCTAAGTAAGAAGACTGTGCCGTTGGTTAAGATTCTATGGCATAATCACGGAGCGGAGGAAGCTACGTGGGAGTCTGAGGACGCAATTCAGCAACAATATCCTCACCTCTTTTAACCAGGTAAATTTCGAGGACGAAATTTTCTTTAAGGGGGTAGAATTGTAACATCCTAAAAATTTAGTATCGATATGTTGCATGTTTTTGGTGCTTAGCTTGTGAATGATTCAATTTGTGTGTTTAATATTGTTTTGAGAAGGCTCGGGATTTATTCAGAATTAGAATAAATTTTAGTAAGGAGTACTTTATTAAAATGGAACAAGTAACCTTGATGCTTAAGGTAATTAAGTGTCAAAAACTAGCATAAGATGAGCTAGTAGTAAAGTGGAGTTGGCGCCATAAGTGTTACTTGAGGGAAGAGGTTCGAATCCTTTGGAATGCATTTTGTGACTTTTATTTTTACACCCTTCTAGCATGTGTCGGTCAAGCCTTATTTTTGGTAAGGATGGACTATTTTTTTTATGGCAAGGTGGCTAATGGTTAAGGTAAGCATGGAACTTGGGGAAAAAATCCTAAACTTATGGAATGTAGGGGGAACACAAGGCACTTCTTAAGGGATGTGTTTTGGAAAGTTGGAATGGCCAAGCTTGTCCATGAACTTGGACGGTTTTGTGGACTAGGGGGGTGGCCGAATTTTTGAGGTAGACTTAGGTAAGGATGTGTAGTTAGTGTGTAATCTCATTTGGTCATTTTTGTTCTCCCAAAACACCTTTTCTTTTCATCTTTTTCTCTCATAGCCGAATGTGCTTGATGCTTTGGGTAAACATCTTTGTTTTTCTTCTTTTTTTTGTCTTCTCCTTTTGACCATTTGGTCATATTTTGCCAACCTCTTAAGTGCTTCATTTGTGCTTCTCTCCTAGTGCCGAAAATATCAAACACAAAAGCCATTTCTTTTTCTTCCTTCTTCCCTATTGCCGAATGCACCATTGTCCCAAACCCTTCTCCTTGCTCTTATCTTACCTTTGAAAACCGAATCATAAATCTCTCACCCTTATTCTCTTTCTTTCTCCATTTTTCTCATCCTTTAAACACATTTCTTCCTTCATATTTCTTCCACGGCCGAATGTTAAAGACCACCTCCATAGCCGAAATTATTTTTCCCTTACCATTAAATCATAGCCAAATTTTCTTTTCCTCATAGATTTTATTCTCAATCATTTTTCTATTCAAACTTTGGACCATCGGTAAGAATCATCTTCTTCGTTTTCTTTTTGCTAATTGGTCACCTTCGCCGAATCTATAGGTTGGCTTAGAAGAGCCTTTAAATCGATAATCGTTCATTCTCTTAGACGATTTCTTTTCGTTTTTCTTTTAGTGAAATAGTGGAGAGCCGAATCATCATCTCTTCAAAGTCATCTTGAAGTCATTCGAATTTGGATCATATACTTTCAAGGGATTCTTTTGGAATCACTCGAATTTTAAGGTAAGCGAATTCCCCTTTTAAACCAATAGTCTTAAATTCGATATATATATTTATATATATATTGTTAGGACTAATAATCTTTTGACAATGGAGGCAAACAAGATAGGGTCGAAAAGGGTGGTGAATAGTGTTCTAAAGAGGGGCGGACTCGCTAATCCCTCAAGATTCAAGCGAAGGGCTGTTTCGGCAATCCGAGATTTTCCACCAGGTTGTGGACGACCCTCATCCGAGGAGAATCGACTATTCGAAGTTGTTCGTAGTTTGGAGCCTTTAGCTGTTCGGGTTTTTCCATTGGGTTGTGAACCGTCAACCGGGGAAAATCGACAAATAGTTGTTGTTCAAAATTCTGAGGGTAAAGATCTAGATCGCTTATCTTTAGTATAGATTTATAATAAGTATTAGTGTTCTAATCAAGCGTGACATTTATTTAGGTATCGACGAGCGGGAAAGTATAGTTCTCACCGTAATCAGGTGTGTAATTTCACTCTTATCTCATGGGTTAGATGTTATATCGTAAGCATTAGAATAAAATTCGTAAAGTTGGTAAAATCGTAAAAATACGGTATATTAACACTTTTTGTGTAAGTGCATGAAATCGGTGTTAAAGTCGCGAAAATACGAAATCGCCCTTAATGGGCTAATTTGATAAAAAGTAATTTTGAGCCTCATGTGATTAATGGGCTAAATTGCTAGATTGATTAATGGGCTAAATTGCTAGATTGATTAATGGGCCAATTTGCTAGATTGATTAATGGGCCAATTTGCTAGATTGATTAATGGACAAATTTGCTAGATTGCTTAATGGGCCGAATTGCTAGATTGCTTAAGGAGCCGTTTTGATAAATTACCATATGGGCACAAATTGAGAAATGGGCCAATTTGTAGTATGGGCCTTATGTTGACATTATCATATGTAAATTGTTAAGCTTTGTTTATGTATACATGATTGCATGGGTTGGGATTAAATTGAAGAGAAGTTCTGGTGGTTCTACCATAATCTTGTTCGGGTGGCTCTGCCACAAATTCTAATTCGAGTGGCTCTGCCACAAATTCTAGTTCGGGTGGCTCTGCCACAAATTCTAGTTCGGGTGGCTCAGCCACAAACATTTTAAATGGCTTAATGCCTGCGTTTGGTGTGTTGGCGGGGTGGGTTGACTTGATCCCCACAGTGTCTTTGGTTGGTACGGGTGGTGTGTAGCGGATGGAAATTTGGGCTTGGTTGGGAATTTCATTGCACATGCATTTTTTTAATTACTATATTGTTAAATTCGTTAATGGGCTCAAGCCCAATAAATTGCTTTGATGATATGGCCCAGTGGATTTGGTAAGTGGGTTACACACTGAGTTCTAAGTAACTCACCCTGTTTTCTTACCCTTCTCGGTAATAATAATTGATGCAGAGCTTGGGCGAGGATGACTTCGTGGAGGCCATACTTCAAATGATGGTTTTTATGAACTTTAAAACTACTCTTTAGTATTTTACTTAATTACTATTTTAGCGATGTAATAAGGCCTCTAGTATTATTTTTATGGATTTTATTTCGTGGATGGATTTTAATATGTTTTAGATACTTAAAGTGGACTATTTTAAGTTTATAAATGTTTTCTTTAAATTACGTATAAAAATGGGGTTTCTTAAATATCACTATCTCGTAAAAATCTCAGTGAAAACTCTTTTATAAATTTTGTTTCCAAATTCCTTTTTGGGTCCTTTTAATTTTTTTAAAAAGTTAACCAATTATTTCTCTGAGATCAAATTTTAAACTCCTATGTTTCAAAATCATAGATTTCAAATAAATTTTAGTTTTTGATAAACTCCATCTCCAAATTAGTTTTTGAAGACCTGTTTTCCTTAAAACATTAGATGATCAAATGTATGTACGATTTGTGTAGCATACCGAGTCTGGTCTTAACGCTTAGACCGAGTTTGGGGTGTTACAAAGTTCATGTAATCAAATTGTGTTTATATGTTTAAATTGAAATATATATATGTTATGAATTGTTATACATAATTACCGATTGCATATCTAATGATGTACGACGATTACCGAGCCCCATTTAAACCATAAGAATTCGTAGGATACAAATGACATGTCATTAGGGTTACATGATTTGGTTAAGGTCCTGCATGTGTTGCGGATACTCCATAGTTCGTAAGAGCATACCAATTTATAGCTCGTAAGAGCATACCGACTTATAGCTTGTGAGAGCATACCGATCCACAGCTCGAGTGAGCATATCGATTCATAGCTCGTATGAGCATACATGTACATGAATTGCCGGATTACAGTTAATGAGCTAGCACACTATGTGTAAGCTATCTCGGGTATCCAACGGTATTCTAAACGATTCAACAGGCAATGTTCCGATACGAAATGATATGAGTTCGATACGAACTATTACAGGTATACACATGAATATACACATGAAATATATGGAAATGATGTTACATGATATATAGATATATGAAATGGATGATACATGTATATGGAACTTGATTAATTGTTGAGCTCATCAATGATAATTGGTTCATATATATGGATTTACATGGCTAATATGGTTGGTGTATATGTGCTTAGGCATTTGGCCAAAATGTGTTGGGATATGCTTTGTTACTTACCTATTACTTGATTAAATGGTAAGTTAAATTCTAAGTTATACGAACTTACTAAGCTTAAATGCTTACTTTGTGATATTTTCCGTGTTTTATAGTGATTTGGAAGTTTGTTCATGTTGGAAGCTTGTCGGATCTATATCGCACTATCCATCGGCTCTTTTGGTACATTTCGGATGTTTAATTTTGATTATAATGGCATGTATAGGAATTTTGGTTAATGTTGGCCTATGTGTTTAATTGCTGAAATGGCCATTTGGTTTGGCTTGAGTTGTAGTATTTTGGTGTTGTAATGAACTTAGTTTTGGCATGTAAATATTAGCCTTGATATGGTTGATGATTTGCTTAATGTGTTTGAAAGGTGAAATGGTAGTTGAATGTGCATATTGTATATGATTTATAACTTGTTGTGAATTGGTACTTTGCTATGGAAGACATATATGTATATTTAGGCTAGTAATTGAGTAGTATATTTGGTATCATTTGGTAAGTTAATTCAATGGTTTGTATTGATACAAATCTAGTTGGAAGTTAGTTGATCATTTCGACCAAAATGAGTTCATGATTATACATGTTACATATTGTCATTTGAGGTGCCTAAGGGCATATTGGTTGTATGTGATTATACCATATGAATGAAGATGGAATGCACATGATTTTGGTACTTTGTAATGGCTTGTGTATATGTGCATTGGTGATTGTAGGTACATGTCAATTTGGGTGAGAAATATGGCTTGAAAAATAGCCTATTTTCGTCCACACGGGCGTGCGTCTCAGTCGTGTGTGACACATGGCCGTGTATCCCCTATAGCTTTCAAAGGGTTGCAAGTCAGGCTGTTACACGACCTATGTAACGCCCCGAATTTGGGCTTAGAAGAAATAGGCCTTGAGTGTAGGAACACATAAAAGTTTATGTGTGCAAGGAAATAATGCAATTGACTATTTGCTTCAGTGGTTAAGTGATTTAGCAGTGTTTGGGAGTGTTTGGGAGGTCCTGGGTTCAAACCTGGGCTTTAGTAAAATTTTTAATTTTCATGTGAATAAGGCCTCGGTTCTGGAGAGTAGGCTTTAAGAATAATTGTAGGGGAAAGGAGACACAAATGAGCTTGTGGCCTAGTGGTGATGGCGTGAAATGGTTGGTGTGAGAGCTTGGGTTCGAATCCCTTGGCATGCAAAGGAGTATTTATTTTATTTCTTTGCAGCAGGAGAGGTAGAGTTTGGCTGAAACTCTGTTGAGGTGGTTGTGAAATTGGTCAAGGGAGGAAATCAAGGGATATGATAATGTTGGTAAGGTTATGGAGGAGATTTAGGAGGAGAAAATCAAGGAAATTCAAATGTTGGTGTGGTGTAGCCGAACAAGGAGTCTTGGGCATGCAAATTCGGCTAGGGGGTTTCTATGTTCTTCTCTCTACTCTTTGTGCATATTTGGCTTTCTGTTGGTTTTTCGGGATGGTGGTCTCTCGCCTCTTCTTTTCTCTTCTAGTCGATTTTGTTGTCATTTTTTCTTCTTTGGCCGAATAGGCATTTTTATTCTTGGCCTTACTTTGTTTCAATCCCTTTATGTGCCAAAGCCAAACTTTGCTCCTCCTCTTTCTGTCCTTAACCGTATACTCTCTGAGTGCTCTTAATCTCTCCACATTCTCTGGCCGAATTTTTACTCTTCTCCTCTCCTCTCCTCCATTCTCATTCTCATCCCCTTTCAATAAGTTCTTACATTTTTTTCTCTAACCCTTGTCGAATACTGAACTCTGTTCTTCGTCCTTCTCTTTTGGGATACTTGGCCGAATATTCTCTTGTTCTCTTAGTGGTATTATCGTATCGGATTACAAAAGTCTTCTGACAAAAAGGTTAAGTGCTCGTGGTTTTTCTTCTGGTTTCTCCTTAACGTTAAGGGCCTTTCTTCTTCTAACATCATATGTTTTCTGCCATTTTCAAATAGGAGTACCGTTGCCCCATTTTATCTCCATCATTCCTAGTGACTTTGCGCTGTCAGTAAGTGAGGACTCGTTTAGTTTAAACTATTCGTTTGAATGGGTGTTTGATAAGATCCGATTCTTATGCAGGGTTTTCCTAAGGCCTAGTGGATAATCTCTGGCAACGGAATAGGAGTGTGGCCTTTTGTTGAATTATCAATGTGCGGTACACGTGAAATTCTTCGCGCGTCTCGTTAACAGGTGTGTAATCACACTATCTCTGCTGTGAATCGGCAAAAACTGAAAAGCTGAAAAGCTGAAACTTCGGCATTCGAGGCCTCACGAGCGTACGATCGCTCGTGTGGTAAGCCGAGCCCACAATTATGGGCGATAGACTGTAGAGGCCACCACGAGTGTTCTCGTGCTCTTGGGTCGATATGCGCCTCGTTTTGCTAGAATGGGCCGTGTTGGCCCAATGGGCTCGTGGGCCCCACACGGATGAAATCCACGATAAGTGGCAAATACTGGACTAGGCTATGTAGTTCGCATAGCCGTGACTGAATTTTGGCTAAATGGGCAACACGAGCGTGTGGGCCCACTTGGGCCGAATAATGGGCCTTGGGTCCATTTACACCGTTATGACCATTTAGGTTATTTGTATCGCTTGAGACGATCGTAGACCATCGGAGAGGTCGTTATTTGCACCGAGACCCAAAATAAGTAAAGTGACCAAAATACCCATAAAGGGTAAAATTAATATTTTACCCCTAATAGGGTAAAATGACCGTAATACCCCTGTAGGGTAAAATGACCGTAATACCCCTGTAGGGTAAAGTGATCGTAATGCCCCTGTAGGGTAAAATGACTATAATGCCCCTGTAGGGTAAATGACTATTTTGCCCATTGAGGGTAAATGACTGACTTGTGCTATGATTTGACTGATTTGACTGTGATTGTATGATTATGATTTGATTGACTTAACTGTGAATGATATGATGATTTGTCGGCCAGACATTCTGCATGCATGACATACTGCATAGGGTTGGGATATTGGTTATGGAGGAAGTACTGTTCTGATAGGGTCGCACGGGTCGCACGAGACGACTGTAGACCTACCGATGGCTTTAAGCCAGTTAATCTGATTATGGCTCTGTGCCAACCAAATTATGGCTCTGTGCCGCCTTGATTATGACTTTGTGTCAATCATACTTACCCATGGCTGTGTGCCGGTTATATTATTGTAGCTGATGGCTATGTGCCGATCTTATTACAGTTACCGATGGCTATGTGCCAATTATGAGACCGTTACTGAAGGCTTAAAGTCGCGCATATCATCGTTATCGCAACTTTGCTACGTTATCATTCATTGGCGCGACCTTCATCGCGATACTAATCTTTGCGGCTATCTTTTGCAATATTGGTGTGTTGGCTGGGTGGGTGGATTTTATCCCCACATGGTGTGTTGGTTGGTACTGGTGGTGTGTTGGCTGGATTGGGGTGGGTTGCATATGTGTACCATACTGAGACTGTGATGGGCTAGGCCCAATTGATTCTGCTATGGGCTGTGACCCAAATGATATTGTTTTGGGCTTTGGCCACATATACTCTGAATCGAATCTGCATCTTATTCTTGTTAAAGGGCTCGTGCCCGCATCGATTCTGCTTTTGTATCTTGATCGTTTCTTTAATAAGGGGATTACACACTGAGTTTTTCGTAAACTCACCCAGTTTTTAACCTTTCAGGTAATCCCCAGTGTTAGACGGTTCGGAGCTGCGAGGGACTCGGAGAGGGCCACACAACTGCACTTCTATTTTGCTCATTTACTTAAGCACTTTAATTTTGATTCGGGTTGTAAAAAGGCCTCTATAATTTTTGGATTTTAAATTTGGGATTTTATTGATGGTGATTTGTATCTGCTAGAAGTAGTAAACAGTTTTCCAAAACAATAACCATTTTCAAATGCTACGTTTCCGCAACTCATTTTTTAAATATCACGTTTTCGTAAATCATTTGTTTTAAATTAAGCTTCCGCAACAAGTAAGGTTTTAAAGGTAATAACATTTTAAAACGGAATAACTTTTTAATAAACCATGATTGAAAATGAACAAACGCAAACTGAGGTTTTGTACAAGTTTTAAGTTTCAAGAAGGGTTTTCAATGAAAACATGATCTTCGAAAAACACTTCAATGTGACACGCCAGATTCAGCCATAATGTCTAGGCCGGGTTTGGGGTGTTATAGCCTAGCACACGGCGTGGCACACAGGCGTGTGGCTTGGCCGTGTGGCCCTAGTCGGTGAGTTACACGGGCACGAACACGGGCTGGGACACGGCTGTGTGTCCCTATTTCAAATGCCCACACGGCTGTCTGACCCCTACAATTTTAAATTTTTTAATGTTTTCTGAAAAATTCTTTGAGTTTTCAATTTAGTCCTGACTTTTTTATAATGCATATTTTGGGCCTCGAGGGCTAGTATATGGGGCAATATGAATGATTTTGATTGGTTTTTGATATGAATATTGATATGTTTTGAAATGTTTGAAATTTCTATCTGTTTGATTTGTAAACTCTGGTAATGCTTCGTAACCCTATTCCGACGATGGATTCAGGTTAGGGGTGTTACAATTATCGTTCTCAATGATCGTAATACCTCCTTTCTTTGGCACGCACTTGACCTGACTTACCCATGAACTGTCTGAGATGGGGTAAATTATACCCGCATCTAACCACTGAATAATTTCTTTCTTTACCAAGTCCTTCATGATAGGGTTTAGTCTTCGTTGTCCATCAATCATCCCTTTCTTGCCATCTTCCAAGATGATCTTGTGCATGCATACAGATGGATTAATGCCACGAATATCGGCTATGGTCCATCCAATAGCCTTCTTGAATTATTTCAATACTCGAATAAGTTTTCTTCTTGTTCTTCGGTCAACTTCGCTGAAACAATCACAGGCAAAGTAGAAGCGTTACCTAAATAAACATATTTTAAATGTGAGGGAGATACCTTCAATTTTAATTTAGGTAGCTCCTCAATTGACGCTTTTGGCTGGGTATAATCCTTACTTTCTAACTCAAAATATTCAAAGTGGGATTGCAGATTAAATCCCCTTTGATTAGCTTCTAGCAAAGCTAAGTATTCCTCACCCTCTTCATCACTTGGTGGGTTTGATTTCAAAATTTGCTCCAATGGGTCCTTAACATAGTTGAGTTCTTTTTCCATGACTAATTCCTCTAACTCGAATACTGCAGAACAATCATCAACTACGTCAGGAAATCGCATAGACTTAAAAATATTAAACGTTACCTGATCATCCTGAACACGCATAGTAAGCTCGCCTTTCTACACATCAATAAGGGTCCTTCCAGTTGCTAGGAAAGGTCTTCCTAAGATGATTGGCTGATGCGTCGTTGAGAGCACCAAAAATATCCTATCCCTATAAAATAATGAAAATAATAGTATAAGGGAAGTAGTGTCAAATCCTCAGGGACTAGATTTGCACAAGTTCCTGTTCCTCGAGATCCCGGATAGAGTCGTGCCCAAGAAAACCTGCGTACCTGAAAAAAAATAAAAAACAAAATTAAAAGTTTGATTGAATTGAAATTGCGAAAATTAAAATTAAAATTGTAAAGATAAACATAGTTGAGAAAAAGAGTTTTTATGGAGAGATTTCAGCCTTCGGTTGTCTCGATCCGCCTTGGGTTCTATCATCGGCTTTTAGGTGATCCTTTTCGAAAAGAATAAGCCAGTTATAGTGGAAGAGGACGCCTACGACCACCAGCTCCACTTAGATTTTAAACTTACGATTTAGAGGAACCTGACTCTAGCCAACCATCACTTTTGTGGGACTGTCTTACACTAGATCATCACTTCTCAATGGTGAATGCCACACCATTTTGTCTCTTGGGCTCAACAACCACTGACGCAGTAAGCTAACGAACCGATTGTGCAACCTTCCCAAAACATACAAAGCGGCCGCCTTTGCACAAGATGAAAAGATCACTTTTGAAGGGACATTGTAACAACCCGTTTTTAGTCAAATCAGAATAGTGGTTTCATAAATTTGAAGTCAAAATAAATATTTAATTATTATTTTAATGTCTGTGGCATGATAATATTATTGTGTGAAATTTTCGTTAAAGAATTTTATCGTTTGAATGGTTAATTTGATAAAAAGGACTAAATCGCGTAAAGTGTAAAACTTGAATTCTAATAGCTAAAGGTATTAAATAGCTATAGAACATTAAAGTAAGAGTCTTTAAGTGGTAATTAGACCATTTCTATTGTGGGTGGACATTTTTGGACATTAAATGATGATATTAAATAGTTTTATAACAAGGTTAATTTTGTAATTTGAAAATACATGTTAATAAATTAATTAAACAACAAATTGTTATCATCTTTTATGTTCTTCATCAACCGAAGTTCAAGAAGAAAAAGACATGGCTAGGGCTTGATTTTTACATAGCTTCCTAGCTCAATTGGTGAGTGAATTTTGTCCCATTTTTAATGATTTCTATGTTTTTGAGATCGTTCCAACTAGGTTTAGCTAGCCCAGGGACTATTTTGCAAAATTTTTAAAGATTTTGAATGATTCCATTGGTGAATACATGTGTGTTTTGATGTTTGATGATATATTATGAATGTTTTTTGTGAATTATACAAGTTTTATAAAGTGATTTTTAGTGAAAATGCAAATTAGGGATTAAATTGTGAAATGTGAAAAATTTGTGGTTAAAATGTGAAATAAATGAAAAATAGGGTCTGATATGAGTACTAGAGAAATTCGGCTAGCATGGGTTAGTATTAAATTGCATGAATTTGTGTTTTTATGAAATAAGGACTAATTTGTAAAAGAAGTGAAACATCAGGGGCAATTTTGTAAAAATGCCTTAAAGTGAATTTTGGACTAAGTTGAATAGAGAGATGATTAAACAAGTTAATTTTGATTACATATAGATCAAGAAAAGTGAAACTTGGATCTAGATCGAGGGAAAAACAAAGTTCTCGACTAATCGACTCGTTTTGTCTTTTTACATCCGAGGTAAGTTCGTATGTAATAAGTTTCATTATAAATGTATTTTAAATGCTTTGATATTGCATAAACTGTGAATACGAGACTACGGACATGTTCGGCAATGATTCGATGACGATTCAGCTTTCGAAATCCCAGTTGAACCTTAGGAATATATTAGGATACTAGTGACATGTCATTAGGGGATTATTGTGATTATGTGATCCGGGTGCTGGTCCTGTACGTCCTACCTGTGGCTGAGTATACCGGCATGTGTTGCGGTTACTTGACAGCTTGTGTGAGCAGCATCGTGTAGCTACGTCTTGACCCACAACTTGTGTGAGCAGGCCCGTTGATAGCTCTAGTGTGAGCAGTATATGTGATATGAGATTGAGATAGCTTCGGCTATATTTGTGGCACTTCAGGTGCGAGTTTTTCATGTATCCGATAGTATTCTGAATGGTTCAACGGGTAATGAAAGATGTGGTTGTGTATGAGATTGTTACGAGATGGTACATGTATTTACATGAACCGTATAAGCTTAAATCTAAGAATTTGTGAAGTTCATACATAAGATTATGATTAAAAAAGGTGAAAGGTTTGTTAGTTAAATAAACTACATGTTGATATGTTAAATTGATGATTTGTATATTTATGTTAAGATTGAGTTTATTTCATACGAGCTTACTAAGCTATATAGCTTACTTTGTTTAATTTTTTCGTGTTTTATAGTGAATTCAAAGCTAGCTCGGATTCGGGGATCGTCGGAGACTTCATCACACTATCCAACTATCAATTTGGTACCTTTGAGCTCGTGTTTTGGTCATATGGAATGTATAGGGATATGGTCATTTTGATATTTATTTTGGTAGTGAATTTTACGATTTGAGTTGGCTTGTGAATTGTTATGTTTTGGTTTGTATATATAGCCAGGAGAGTTGGCTTAAATTGGTATGTTTGAATCATGTGTATATATATATATGTTTATATTTTGTGTAAGGTGTTGGATGATTGTTGTGTGATGCTTGATGGTAATAGGTATTATGAGTATCAAATGGTTGATTTGTGGTTATTGGTTTGCTTGTGAAATTGGGCTAAATGATGAATATTTGGAACTGTATAATGAATTGAATTGTATATGTGATTTTGGTCTAAATGGTATAGATTATGCATGAATTAAGCTTGAATTGGTTGGTTAAAATGTCATACTATGCTATGTTTTGGTGCCAATTGGGTTGATGTAGGTGTGCACAAGATTGGGTGGCAAATTGGCTTGGTAAATAGCCTATTTTTGTCCACACGGGCAGAGACACGGGCGTGTGTCTTAGCCGTGTGTGATACACGGTCATGTACACAGCCGTGTGTCCCCTGGTGTTGAATTAGAAACCAAGTCAGTATGCTCCACACGGCCTCACACACAGCGTATGACTTGGTTGTGTGGCATAAGTTATTATACCCTACAGGTTTGACACAGCCTGGCACTCGAGCGTGTATGGCCATTTGTAGGACATAGAGGCTAGCCACACGGGTGCGTGTGTTGGCTGTGTGACCCAAGTCAGAGAGTTACACGGGGTCGGACATGGGCTGGGACACGGCCATGTGATCCCATTTCGAATGTCCACACGGCCTGTGACACGGGCGTGTTTGTCTCACATGGCCGGGCCACACGGGCGTGTGTCCCCTATTTTTGAGAAAATTTTATGAATGTTCAAAAAGTTTTCAAAGTTATCGGTTTAGTCCCGAACCACTCCTAATGCATGTTTAGGGCCTCGTAAGCTCGTATTAGGGACAATATGAACGTGTTGATTGATATTTGAATGAAATTTGGAAATGTAAAAGTAAATGTAGGTGTAATTATATTAAAAGTCCGGTAATGATCCGAAACCCTATTTCGGCGTTGAATACGGGTGAGGGGTGTTACAAACATGGACGGAAGCGTCAGTCCCGTAGTGCGAAAAAGCGATGAATACTCGTTGAGAAGACTAAGCGCGGATTCTAAGCCTCATGAACCCTTTTTGGGGAATTTCGACAACTTTTGGCTAGATAAATTTAGTGGCTCATACTTTTTGGGGAAAAAGAAATAAATGTAATGAAAATAGAATTTTTATTGAATAATATGAAAGGAAATAAGGCTAAGCTTTTTGGGAGAAGGAGTGTTTACAGAAAAGATGAGTGAAATTTGTGTCACTCCATCCCCTATTTATAGTACTAGGAAACCTAGTCTGTTCCTAATTAAATTCTAAAAGATAAATACAAATAAATAAAGATAATTAAAGATAATTAAAGATAAATGAAGATAAAAGCTAAAATTAAATCTAAATAATAATCTTTAACAATTATCCTAATATAATTAAAAATTAAATAGAGTCTTGTGTTTATAAAATCTCTTTTTTGCACTTTTGCCCCCAAGTTTTCTACACTTTGCATTTTTGGCACCACTTCCTTCCCACTTCGCGTGCTGGCCCATTTTATCTTTAAATTCACGCTTTTTTGCCCCCAAATTTCCTTTTGCCTTAAATTTAGTCCCTATAAGATAAAAAACCATAAATAGCTCAAATTAGTAGGATCATACTCCAAATAAATGTGTAATTAATATATAAAAATATGTCATTCTTGAGTATTATCAAATTCCCCCTACTTAGCCCATGCTTGCCCTCAAGTATGGTTCCTATCCACTGTGAAATTTAGAATTTTGCCATGAAAAAAATATCACTCCAAATTTTTATAAGAAGTAAGCATAATGCATATGAAAAATAAAGAGATCCCTTAGCTTGCTTTAAGTAAAACTGAAAAAGTATTCCAATTAAAACTGAAAAAGTATTCCAATTAATACACACAAAAATCAAAATCGTCTTGGATTATTTCATGAAATTAGGTAATTTACAAAACTTACCAAGACACCCTATTTGTTTCCACCTTTAGTCCTCCAATGCAATTTTATTAATACATTCCTTTTGTTTTTATTTTATTTTATTTTGTGTGTAAGAATATATTGAACCTTTTGACACAAAGAGAGATGATAGCCAAGCACCCCACCCCGGTTACTTAGCCCAACATACTCTTAATTTATTATATTTTTCTTAAGAACATATCGAACCTTTTGAAGCGAACAGAGATGACAGCCAAGCACCCTACCCCGGTTACTCAGCCCAACACATTCCTAAAAAATTTGTTTAATTCCAGTTAGTGGAGTTTTACCTAACACGTGACACAACCTTTTGACGCGAAATAGGATGACAACCCAAGCACCCTACCTCGGTTACTCAGTCAGTCACATTTTTAAGCTGTACTCATAACCATGGAAACATCAAAATTTAATGAAACAAAATTTTAATTAGGAGGACTAGGAAAAACAATCAAGTGTCGAAAATAAGTTTCAGCAACAATGTAACACCCCTTACACATCTTCAACACAAGAACAAGGTACGAGGCATTACCGGACTTACCACACAAGCATTCCGTCAATTTCGAGACAAAAAAGTTGCGTCCAAATTAAAACCATCTACATTCAATCATAAAGTCCCTAATACGAGCCTACGAGGCCCAAAACGTGCATTGGAAGTGGTTTGGGACTAAATCGAGAACTCAGGAAACTTTTACAAAACTTAGAAAATTTTTGCTAACTGCAGGGCTCACACGCCCTTGTGGTCCAAGGGACACGCCCGTGTGACCCTGGGACACGCCCGTGCTTCAGACCGTGTTCAATTTAGGGTGCTCTCTGACTTGTGCCACACGGCTGTGCCACACGCCCGTGTGCTAGGCCATGTGCTTATTTAATTTAATCTGAATTAAGTACAGGTTTCACACGGCCAAGACACACGTTCGTGTTCTAGGCCGTGTAGCACACACGGTTGAGACACACGCCCGTGTCTCTGCCCGTGTGCTCAATTCTGGACATTCTGTTTTGCAACAATTAAGGTGCAGGGGACACACGGCCGGAACAAATGCCCGTGGGGCAGACTGTGTGTCACACATGGCCTAGACACACACCCGTGTGTCTACCCGTGTGGACAAAAAGAAGGCTATTTACCAAGCCATTTGCCACCCCTTTAATGCACACACCTACATAACATAACATAGCACCAATTCAAGCTTATACATACAACCACATCATCCACAACCAAGACATCAACACATCATTCACATGCTAACATCAATCGTACATAAACTTCACATAACTTATCAACTCAAATCATGCAAGTTTCCTCATTCATAAAAGGCATCATCATATGAATACTTTTACCAATATTAGCCAATTTCAAATGGCCTTATACAAAATGAACTTCTAACCACATAAGCCAGCACATTGGGCCAAATCAATTATGACGCATAACAAAATGACCAAGTCCCCTATACATGCCATAACTCAAAATGTTAAATTCATTGATACCAAAATAATTGTTGATAGTGTGTATGGATCTCCGACGTTCTCCAAACCTCGAGCTAGCTTGGTGACACTATAAGACAAGGGAAAGAAATGGGAGTAAGCTATATAGCTTAGTAAGTTCCTATGCAAATAATAAGCATCATAACCACACATTATCATATAATTTACATGATAAAAATTAGCATGAAGGTTATTAAAATCTTATAATCATAACTTACAAAATCATCAACTTACCAAGGGTTCATCACATATCGAGCTCATTACTTATGAGTTTTACGTACATACATGTACCAACTCGCATCATAACCGCATCTTTTCACAATTTTGACATTCCCATTGAACACTCAGAATATTAACGGATACTTGGAAATCTTGCACATAAGTGCCATACATGTAGCTAAAGCTACCTCATATCTCATAATACATATAGGCTCGCGTTCCAGCTATTCACGGGCCTGCTCACACAAGCTGTCAGTCAGGACGTAGCTACACAATGCTGCTCACACAAGCTATCAGGTATCCGCAACACATACTGGACTACCCAGCCACTGGTAGGACGTACAAGACCAGCACCAGAATCACATAATCGCATATACACATGGGTTCCTAGTGACATGTCACTCGTATCCTATTCTATTCTTAAGGTTCAACCGGGATTTCTCATTTGTTGAAACTTTTTCGAATAAGTCCAAAGAGTCAATCACAATTCATACAATATCAAAGCATTTAAAACATAAATATAACAATGCATTATTTACATACGAACTTACCTTGGTACAAAAATAGTAGAATTGGACCTAATCGTCAAACACTTTATTTTTCCCCCGATCTAGGTCGGAACCTCGTTTTTCTTGATCTATAATAACAAATTTAACTCATTTAATACTCACATTATTCAACTTAGCCCAAAAATCACATTATGACAACATTACATTTTTGCCCCTTACTTTTCAACATTTTACACTTTAGTCCCTAGGCTCGTAAAATGAAATAGTCAATTTCTTCAAAACCCAAGCCTAGCCAAACCATTTACACACTCATAACAGCCCACATTTTACATTACATCACAGTTCTACTACATATTTTACAACTTTTACAGATAGGTCCTCTTAGGTATTTTCATCAAAAACCACTTGGTAAATGTTGTTTATCTAACATCAAACATGCATTTTCTACCATTAAACATCAAAACACACAAATATCTAACATGGTTAAAATTTTAGACTTTGACATCTTTTCAAATTAGTCCTTGAAATAGCTAGATTAGGTTGCAAGGATCTTAAAAACATAAAAATCATTAAAAACGGGGCTAGAACGGACTTACAATCGAGCTTGGAAGATGAACAAACCCTAGCTATGGACTCCTCTTGTGAATTTTGGCCATGGGGGACTAAATTGATGAAGATGACATCTTTTTATTTGTTTTATTTGTCTTTATTTACCAAATGACCAAAATGCCCTTAATACCTAACTTCAAAAATTTACCCATCCATGTCCATTTTTGTCCAACTTAAAGTAAAATGGTCTAATTACCATTTGAGTACCACCAATTTAAAATTTCATAACAATTAGACACCTCTAGCTTCTAGAACAGACATTTTGCACTTATTGCAATTTAGTCCTTTTAACTAAATTGATGGCCCAAACGTCAAAATTTTCGAACGAAATTTTCACGAAATCATTCCATAAAACTGTAGGCCATAAAAATATAATAAAAATGAATTTTATTGCATCGGATTTGTGGTCCCGAAACCACTGTTCTGACTAGGCCTAAAATCGGGCTGTTACAACTCTCTCCCCTTTAGGGATTTTTGTCCCTGAAAATCTTACCGGAAAAGAGGTTTGGGTAATGTTTTCTCATAGCTTCCTCAGGTTCCCACGTAGCCTCTTCGACCCCATGTCGTTGCCATAAAACTTTTACTAGAGCTATACTTTTATTTCTCAACTACTTGACTTCCCGAGCCAAAATCTTTATCGGTTCCTCACCATACGTCATACCCGATTGAATCTCAATCTCTTTTGGAGAAATCACATGTGAAGGATCAGAACGATATTGTCGCAACATCGACACATGAAACAAATTATGGATCCTTTCCAACTCTGTCGGCAAAGCTAACCGATATGCTACTGGCCCTATTCTTTTAATAACCTCATACGACCCAATGAAACGTGGACTCAACTTGTCTTTACGACCAAATCTAAGAATTTTCTTCCACGGAGATACTTTCAGAAATACTTTATCACCGACTTGAAACTCAATCTCTTTTCATTTCAAATCCGCGTAGGATTTCTGTCGATCTGAAGCTGCTTTCAAATAGTCACTGATTGCTTTCACTTTGTCTTCGGTCTCTCTAACCAAATCAACCCCGTGAATCTGTCTCTCACTGAGCTCGGTCCAGTACAACGGAGTTCGACACTTGTGACCATACAATGCCTCATATAGTGCCATCTTTATACTCGACTGAAAACTGTTGTTATAAGCAAATTAGACTAAAGGTAGATATTTTTCCCAACTACCTTCGAACTTTAATACACAACAGCGAAGCATATCTTCAAGTACCTGAATCGTTCTCTCAGATTGACCGTCGGTTTGCGGATGAAATGCGGTGCTAAAATTTAACTTTGTACCCAAAACTTCTTGCAAGTTTTTCCAAAAACGCGAAGTAAACCTCGGATCTCTATCCGAAATAATAGAAATAGCTACTCCGTGCAATCTCACAATCTCAGCAATGTACAATTTGGCTAGCTTATCAAGTGAATAGTCGGTACGTACCGAAATAAAATGAGCCAATTTCGTCAATCTATCAACCACAACCCATATGACATCTTTCTTTTTCGGAGTCAAAGGCAAACCCGTTACAAAATCCATTGTAATTCTGTCCCATTTCCACTCGGGTACCATTACTGGCTGAAGTAAACCTGAAGGTACTTGGTGTTCGGCTTTTACTTGCGGACAAATCAAACATTTCGATACAAATTCAGAGATATCTCGTTTCATACCTGACCACCAATACAGTTTCTTCAGATCATTATACATCTTCGTACTTCCCGGATGAACAAACAGACAACCGTTATGCGCCTCATGAAGAATTTTTTGAATAATCTCATCATTTTTCGGTACACATACTCTATCTCGGAACATTAAGCAGTCATCAGAATCGATCCAAAAGTCTGAATCAGTACTCGATTCACACTGAGCTCATTTGGCTTGCAATTCACTATCACTTTTTTGAGCTTCACAAATTTGCTGAAGGAATACCGGTCTAGCTCTCAACTCAGCTAGAATCGAACTATCCTCAAATAAATTCAACCTCGTATTCATAGCTCTCAAGGCAAACAAGGACTTTCTGCTCAAAGCGTCTACAACTACATTCGCCTTTCCGGGATGGTAGTCAATTACCAACTCATTATCTTTTAGTAACTCGAGCCATCTCCGTTGTTGTAAGTTCAAATCCTTTTGAGTCATCAAATACTTCAAGCTCTTGTGGTCGGTATAGATGTGGCACTTCTCACTGTACAAATGATGACGCCAAATTTTCAAAGCAAAAATAATGGTGGCCAATTCCAAATCGTGCGTCGGATAAATTCTTCTCGTGTGGTTTCAACTATCTCAAGGCATAAGCTATCAGTTTGCCCTCTTGCATCAACACACAACCCAAACCATTCAATGACGCGTCGCTATAAATCACAAATTCTTTTCCCAGTTTAGGTTGCACTAAAACTGGCGCCTCAGTCAATAATGCTTTCAATTTCTCAAAACTTTGCTGACATTTTTCGGACCATTCAAATTTAACATCTTTTTGAAACAACTTGGTCATAAGAGTAGCAATCATCGAAAATGCATTGACAAAACGTCGGTAATAACAGGCTAAGCCCAAAAAGCTTCTAACTTCAGATACATTCCTTGGCAGTTTCCAACCAATAATTGCTGAAATCTTACTCGGATCAACCCGAATACCATCTCCTGAAACAATATGTCCTAGAAATTCGACTTCTCGGAGCCAAAACTCACTTTTGCTGAACTTAGCAAATAATTTCTTATCTCTCAAAGTTTGTAACACAATTCTTAAATGTTTGGCATGCTCAGACTCATCCCGAGAATAAATCAGAATGTCATCGATGAACACAACCACAAACTTGTCCGAATACGGTCGAAAAATTCGATCATCAAGTCCATAAAAATAGCAGGAGCAGTAGTTAATTCAAAAGGCATAACAAGAAATTCATAATGGCCATACCTTATCTTGAAAGCAGTTTTCGGCACATCCGACTCTTTAACTCTCAACTGATAGTAGCCAGATCTCAAATCAATCTTCAAGAATACTATTGCCCCTTTCAACTGATCGAACAAATCATCAATCCTCGGGAAGGGATACTTGTTCTTTATCATAACCTTGTTGAGCTGACGATAATCGATACAAAGTCTCATGGATCCGTCTTTCTTCTTGACAAATAACACTGGTGCACCCCAAGGAGAAAAACTCGGTCTTGCAAAACCTTTATCTGTCAACTCTTGCAACTAAGCTTTTAATTCTTTCAATTTGGTCGGGGCCATTCTATACGGAGCAATCGATATCGGTGAAGTCCCTGGCACTAAATCAATACCAAACTCAACTTCTCTAATCGGTGGCAACCCATACAACTCTTCAGGAAAAACATCTGGATATTCACAGACTACCGGCACTGATTCAAGTTTCAATTCAGACATCTTCGTATTCAACACATAAGCAAGATAAGCTTCACAACCTTTTCTTACGTATCTCTGAGCAGCTATAGACGAAATCACAATAGGAAATTCACTTGATTCATCGGTTTCAACCCGTAGAACCTCACCATTTTCACATTTCAATTCAATAGTTTTCAATCTACAATTTACTATCGCATCATGCAGTGTTAACCAATCCATACCCAAAAAAAACGTCAAATTCATCAAATGGCAACAACATTAAGTCAGCCAAAAAACAGTGACCTCGAATCATCAAAGGACAATTCTTGCAAACTTTATCAACTAGCACATATTTGCCTAAGGGGTTTGACACTTTAATTACAAACTCAGTACACTCAACAAGCAAACTCTTACTAGATACCAAATTCACACAAACATAAGAATGAGTCGATCCAGGATCAATCAATGCAATAACATTAGTATCATAAAGGGAAAATGTAACAGTAATCACATCGAGAGATGATGCATCCTCGCGCGCACGTATGGCATAAGCTCTAGCAGGTGCTCTAGCTTCGGATCTCACAGCTGAATCCTTTGTCACACCTTTACTGCTAGTTCCATTCCCGATGTTTCTCGATGGCCTACCTCTATTGGTAGTATTACTCGGCCTTGAACTCGAAAATTGTTCTTTCTCAGCCATCTCAGGGCAATCTGGGATAAAATGCTATTGAGAACCACACTTGAAACAAGCTCGGTCATTCATCCTACACTCGTCGGGATGTCTTCTTCCACAATGCTGACATTTAGGTCTATTAGACCTAACATTACCTATGCTTGCCATTGAAGTAGCTTGAGATTTAAAACCCCAATATTGCTTCTCGCGGTCTCTGTGCGAATACCCAGCTGAAACATTTGAACGAGAATACATTTCTCTGGATTTCTTTGATTAAGGTTGAAATGACTTACTCATCGGCCTTTTTCTTGTATCTCTAACCTCACTCTCGGCCTTTCTTTTCTCTTTGCTTAGCTCTTCGGCTTTGCAAGCTCGTTCAACCAATACAACAAATTCTTTTAGTTCCAAGATTCCAACTAACAGTCGGATGTCTTCATTCAGTCCATCTTCGAACCTTTTACATATAATAGCCTTGGAGGAAACACACTATCGGGCATACTTACTGAGCCTGACAAATTCTCGCTCATACTCTGTCACTGACATTCGGCCCTGTTTCAACTCAAGGAATTCTTTACGTTTCTGATCGATGAACCGCTGACTAACATATTTCTTTCAGAATTCTTCTTGAAAGAATTCCCATGTAACCCTCTCTCTCGGTACCACAGATACTAGTGTCTTCCATCAGTGATGTAACACCCCCAAACCCGGCCCACGAGCCCTGACCGGATCTGGTATGTTCCTCGAGTAAAACGTTTAAATTTCATGTTTATTACTTCGGAAAATTTGGGGTGGTTTTATAAAAATACCGAGTTGTTTTGGGGTTTAATCTTTAATTTGATAAGAATCGTGTCATAATAAAATAATTAAAAGTGCGTGCATAAATAGTTTCATACTAGTGGCCTTATTACATCAAAACAAAACCCAAAATAAATTCGAAATACTAAAAACAATAAAAGTCCAAAATAAAATTAATCCTGTGCTGAGCATGGCCACCACTAAGCTCCTGCCGACCCGGTCCATCACTGAGTGTCACCTGAAAAGATATCCCACAACGGGGTGAGTCAAACAGACTCAGTGTGTACAGCCAACACTAAATCCCAACGATTTAGGCATAACAATTCATACATATACAAATAGCAATTAAATATAATGATGCAATCCTGAACCCAAACCTAGTTACCATTCGCTACACATCACCCGTACCAACCTGCACACTGTGGGGACTACTAAGTCAACCCTCCATCCGCTACACATCATCGGCGATCATTGCGCACGACTAGCACATCGCCTTATAAATTCGTGGCATAGCCACCGATAATATATTTTGTGACATAAGTCACCACACTCAGATAACGTGACCGAAGTCACCACATTCATACATTGGGGTATATAACCACCAATCACTTCCCCTTTCCATATAACCCATATGCCCATGCCATACAAAACATGCAATATCATGCCATATTCTTTATTCACATTCTTATAGTTTCACATATGTGCCATAATGAGATCATATTATACTCATGGTAGGAGTGGGTAAACGTACCTGAGTACTTTGTACCATTGCATGGTACCTTTGGCCACATTCATATTATTATAAACACACATAACTAGTTTAAGCCGTAATCTAATAAGGTTTAGTGTGGGGTACACACCTGATATACTTATCGCTTCCACTGAGATCCCGAAGAATCCCGATTTAATGTTCTAGATCTTAGTCCCCTACATTCGGCCAACACTTAATATTTTAACAAAGCCTATTCGGCTATAAAACCAAATCCCGAAGAATCAATGCGACCAAAATCTTACCTTGCTGCCGATTTTGTAACATCCCAAAATAGGGGTTATTTGTGATTGAATTATTTTTCTTGTATTTGAATTTCTGTGATATTATTCGTGTTGATATAAGGCTTAATTAGGGGTCTTGAGTGAGCTCGGTTGAGTAGAATAATTCTTAGTATGGCTTATTTAAAGAAGAGGATTAAATGAGCTTAGCACTTAAGTTAATTTAAGTAGCAATAAGTGACAAGATGAGTGCATGGCAAGTTGGTAATGGCGCATGGAGTTTAGCTTGAGGGGAGAAGTTCGAATCCCTTAAATAGCTTTGGGACAACTTTTATTTTTGCTTTGGTATGGCAAGTGTCGGCCAAGGATAATTAAGGTAAGGGTTGACCATGTTAATTTTTTTTTGGTTAGTAGACTATAGGTTTAAGGCAAGTATTAACTTATGGAAGGGAATCAAGTAATTAAGGAAAATATGGAGACATGGGGCTAGTATCAAGGATTATGTTTTGGAAACAAAATCATGGCCTTTATGCCATGAACTTGGACGGCATTGTGGCTAAGGAGGGGAGTTTTGGCCGAATATGCTAGTGTTGGTAAGGCTTAGGAAGATTTTTGGTCATTTCTTTCTTTTGGTGCAAAAATTGCAAAACAATTCTCTCTCAAACTCTTTTCTTTCTAGCCGAATTTTACCATTTGCTAAGCTTAATACTTTTTGACCATTTGGTCATTTTGGCTCATTTTCTATTTCTCCTTTTCATTCTCTCAAAACCAAACTTGAGTATTTTCTTCAACCATTGCCGAAACACTTATCTCTTTTGTCCATTTTCTTCTTTCTTTCTTAGCCGAATCTCCTATACCATAATATTCTATCTATTTCTTTCTTTTCTCTTCTCAAAAGCACTTAGCAAAAACTATTAGTTCACTTTCTTACTTCATCTTTTTCCATACAAGTTGAACCTTGGTTGATTGTGTTGAACAAATCATAGCCGAATCCACTCTCTTGGGTATACCGAATTTTCTTCTCCTATCTTGATCAACTTTGGCCGAATATTGAAGGTAAGATAGTTATCATCGGGACTTCTCTAGAAATTGGTTTTGGGTAAGGTGGTAAGGTTTATTTCAAAGGATTATTATTTTAAGTTTCGTTTAAGCCAAGGCTAATAAACCTTTTTGATGATGGTTGATTGTAGGGAAGTGAGGCCGATTCTTTTAGGAGTGTGTTGGATAAGTGTTCAAGGCTTTGGGTAAGATTTTAGGTTCACAAGGAACCCTTCTCAATTATTTTGGTTTGGCCGAATAGGCCATGGTTCTAATATTCATTTTTGGCCGAATATAGGGGCAAGAATACTTGTGTGGCCGATTTGTCTATTCGGGATTTAGAACTCTTTTTGGTGCCGTGTGTATACATACACATCTTATAACTTTTAATATGCTAAGTGTTATTTTATGCCTAAACGTTTTGTGTAGACATGGATGTAATACCTTCATGGTATTAACAAGGATTTGGGTAAGTTCTTATTACTATGTGATTATTATTTGATGCTTTTGGGAAGCATGACACATTTGGTATGTGTATTATTTGATATATGGCTTATGATAAATCGATTGGATGTTGTTAAATAAATCTATCAACATGATTTGTGGTACATGCATATAAATGATTGTTATGGGTTGATGAGAGGAGGGGCGGTGATATTCGTGTCGACGGACACCGATGTTTTGGTAACACATCGTGACTACGGTCACCGTGAGGTTTGGTACCTCCGGAGGGTTTGGCACCTCATAGCGACTTGTCCTCGTGGTTAATTCCACCGTGGGTTGGCCCCACTTTGAGATATGGGATTGTCGCCGCTGATTTGGTATCACCACGATGGGTTGGCCCCATCATCTATTTGTGACTTCGGTCACGGTGTTTTGGTAACACAATTGTGTCTTCTGGACACCGTAGATTTGGTATCTCCGGTGATTTGGTATCACATTTGTGACTATACGTCACCAGTGGTTTGGCACCACCAAAGTTTTGGTACCACAAGGGGTAGAAAAAGGCGTATGGATGGTTAGGTTGGGTGCATTTAAACTTATGCATGTTAATTGGTTATGATTTGTGTATGTTATTGCACTAAACCGGGGAAGGGTTACACATTGAGTCTTGGTGACTCACCTTCTCCTTTAATTTTTCAGGTGATTCGTAGACCACGGGTGAGGAGCCGGATGGACTCGAGGTGGCCATGCAGTGGAGACTTTTAATAAATGAATTTTGGATTTTATTTATCTCTCTTTTAGGTTTATGTTGCTTATTTGTAATAAGGCCTCCTAGTATGATTTCATTATTGCTGCGTGTTTGAATGTTTGGTTTAAACTACTTGATGATGTTAAAACGGTTGCACATGTTTTCTCAAATTAAACGCAAAATGTTTTAAAGTACCATCGGGTACATTCGAAATTTGTAAACAACTCGACTCAGCAAATATTTTAAGTTTGGTTTTTAACAAAGAAAATTTAAATTGAAAGGCATTTCGACTAATTTCAAAATCGGTTTTAAAATGATTTTTTTCAAAATCTTTTCTCTGTAGCAAACCAAATTCGGTCATATTGTTTGGGCTGGGTTTGGGGTGTTACAAAATTGGTATCGAGCCAGTTCAAAGCTCATTACAGTGGGGGCCCAAGGCCCAAAAATGTTTTGGTAGGCCTTTTTGAAAAATTTTGGTTTTTAATAAGCATGGCACCAAGTCTCCGGCACCAACCTGCCCAAGTAAGTATCTCTGATTTTTGTATGAATTATATTCGTAGAAGGGTAGGAAGCATGGGACGTAGATAGTGATAGTATTTTAAACTTTAGGACTAGTTTACTCCAAACAAAGACATAAGACTTTAATGGCCTAATTAAAACCAACCCGTGACCAAGTCGCCGAGTTAGGGTGTGGTAACCTTGGTGCGCATGTCTAGGATTGGATCCGGAAGAGCTTGGTACTTAAGCAGTCCTCGTGACTCACCTCCTCTTCGCGGGATTCCTACCTGGTGCGTAGCTTCGGTTCACCCTAACCAAGAGGACTCGGTCATAGGCAAAATCCTAAATAAAACCCGAAAGGGATTAACCATGTTTTAAGGAAAACTTCGGTTTTAAAATCATTAAATTATTTTTTTAGATGGTAGGACAAATTTATCTTCGAAAATTTTCAAAATATTCTTGATTGACAAAATTACAAAAATACCCTTTAGGAAAAATGACAAAAATACCCCTGGGTTAGAAGCGGACAGTAATGCCCGAAGAGTGCATAGGTATGAAAGGTATAGGGAATGGATGTATTATTCTGTAAACCAGGATAGAAGACTTAAAACCTTGTTTGATCGAAAGAATCTCTATTAAACTCTTTTCATAAAATTTCTTCATGATAATCAAGTGAAACATGTACTAATTCATAAAAATTTCCTAATCAGATTAAAGCGCGATAGTTAGAATGAGCTTTAGAGGACGTGGCCGTCGTGGGCGCGGAAGGGGTAGGATGGCCGTGATCGAACTCCGCTCGGGTCGGGTCAAGGATCCGAGAATGAGATACACGCCACCACCACCTCCAACCTTTGGAGCCAAGAGCGAGGATCGACGGGTGGCACGACGCTGTATCACAAGCGATGCTACGGGTTCGGAAAGGGTAGCCGGAATTGGTGGAGGTGGAGGAGCTCGGAAGTCGGTTCTTGAGAGACTTCGAGCTAACGGAGCTGAATTTTTCCGAGGTGTGTCTGCGGTGTAGCGCCCAATACGGTGAGTATTGGCCGGAATCGACCGAAAGAATCATGGATGAGATAGATTTGACAAATGAGGAGAAACCGAAAGGCGGTGTCGCTTCTCAAGGATGAGTCATATCGATGGTGGCTCACGGTCCAAGATGGTGCTACGGCAGATGATCTCACTTGGGAGTACTTCAAAGTCGCATACCGTAAAGAAGTATGTTGGATCAAGCTACATTGACGCTCAAAGGAAAGCTTTTACGGGGTTAGTGCAAGGGAATAAGTCTATCTCGGAGTATGAAGTGGAATTCCTAAGGTGAGTCGTTATGCTCGGGGAATAGTGGCATCGGAACATGATCGTTGTGTTCGTTTTGAAGACGGACTTAGAGACGCAGTTAAGGTCGCTGATTGCTCCACAAAGCAGAACGTGAGTTTGCCGTCTTGGTGGAGAAGGCGAAGGTAGCCAAGGAATCAAGGAGTCCGCGAGGCAAAGTTATGATAGGAGCAAGTCAAGAGAGGCTTTGGATCGTGCAGGTCAGTGGTAATGTTCGTAAAAGATTTAGGCAAAGTGGGTCAAATCGGCAGAGAGGTCCACAAATGCTAATCAAAGACCGCCCCCAGTAGTAACCGCTGTGGAAAGTTTCATTGGGGTGAATGTTGGACCGGAGGGAAAGGATGTTTCGAGTGTGGTTCGCTAGAACATCGTGTGAGGGACTGTCCGCGTAAGCAAGCTAGGAATCGACCCAAGGTCAAGGTCGTGCCCGATTCGAAAGGAGGGACCAAAGACCGCAGAGAGGTCGTGGTTATGGTAGAGGTGGTTATGGCTCTAGTGGAGGTCGCGGAGCAAATGGTAGAGGTATTGGCAACACGGAGGCTAGGCGACTGGTTTGGTGTATCTTTGAGGCGTCGTGAGGAAGGAGACGCACCCGGACGTCATAACCGTGCGTTTTTAATTTTTGGTGTTCCATATAACGCCTTGATAGATGTGGGTTCGACGCACTCTTACGTTGCTAGTAGTATAGTTGAGACCATGAGTTTAGTTCCTAGATCGCTTCTAAGAGGATGACTGTACTTAGTCCTTTAGGTCACTCAGTAGAAGTAGATAAGTCAGATAGAGATGTACCCTAGAACTCCAAGGGGTAGTGTTTGTAGCCGATCCGATGGAACTGCCCGCTTGAGGAGTTCGATCGATTCTTGGGATGGATGGTTGGTCAAGTACCAAGCAAGTTTGGATTGTGCCGCTAAGCGCATGGTTTTGAAGACGGTTGAAGGTGAAGAAGTGGTCATGATAGGTAATAGGAGAGATTATCTATCCAACGTGGTATCTGCGTTGAAAGCGAAGAACGATGGTCGAAGGGTGTGAGGCGTTCGTAGTTCATGTGTGTGCTTTGGAAGCTAAGGAGTCTTCTGTGGGAAATGTTCAAATCGTAAAGGAATTTGTTGACGATTTCTGAAGAACTTCCGGTTGCCTCCGGATCGTGAGGTAGAATTCGGTATAGATCTGTTTTGCAGAACGGCGCCGGTGTCTATAGCTCCATATAGGATGGCACCAAGGAATTGATGGAATTGAAGGCTCGAGATACAAGAGTTGTTGGATCGAGGTTTCATTCGACCAAGTGTTTCACCTTGGGGAGCGCCGGTACTTTTTGTCAAGAAGAAGGATGGTACGATGCGGATGTGTATAGACTACCGCTTGATTGAATAAGCCGACGATTAAAAACAAGTATCCTTTGCCGAGGATAGATGACTTGTTTGATCACCGAAAGAAATCTGCGGTTTTTCTAAGATTGATTTAAGGTCCGGATATCATCAACCAAGGTGAAAGAGGTGATATCCATAAGACGCATTTCGTACTCGGTATGGACACTACGAGTTCCTGGTGATGCCGTTTGGTTTGACTAATGCACCAAAGCTTTCATGGACATGATGAATAGGGTATTTCAACGATTTTTGGATCGGTTTGTTGTGGTCTTTATAGATGATATTTTGGTGTATTCGAAGTCGGAAGAGGAGCATGATGCGCATTTGCGAGTGGTGTTGCGCGATTCTGAGGAAAAGCAAATGTGTATGCAAAATTTAGTAAGTGCGACTCGCTTAAGGAGGTGACTTTCTTGGGTCACGTTGTTTCACCGAGGGGATTAGAGTGGATCCTCGAAAGATTGAGGCGATGTTAGATTGGAAGCCGCCTAAATCTGTGGGTGAAATTCGAGTTTTCTTGGTCAGCGGGGTATTACCGAAGATTTGTGGAAGGATTTTCTTTGATTGCCGCACCGATGACCAAGTTGTTGAGGAAAGGAGTTCCATTTGTGTGGACCGAGGAGCAGCAAGAAAGTTTCGACAAATTGAAGAAGATTCTCGATCAAGCTCCGGTTTTGATTCAACTTTGAGGCGAGCAAGGAATTCACGGTTTATTGCGATGCATCACATATTGGTTTGGGATGCGTCTTTGATGCAAGAAGGGAAGGTAGTGGCTTATGCATCTCGGCAGCTTGAGACCACATGAGGCTAATTATCCGACTCATGACTTGGAGTTAGCGGTGTAGTCTTCGCTTTGAAGATATGGAGGCACTATTTGTATGCGAGAGAAGTCGATAGTTTATACGGATCACAAGAGTCTTAAGTATCTCTTGACTCGGAAGATTTGAATTTGAGGCAGCGTAGATGGATTGAGTCGTTGAAGGACTACGATCGCTCGATCGAGTATCATCCTCGTAAGGCTAACGTGGTGGCGCACGCGTTGAGTCGTAAGGTTGTATCGGATTTAAGATCGATGTTTGCTCGACTTAGTCCGTTCGATGATGGGAGTCTTTTGGCGTAATTGCAAGTCAAGCCGACTTGGTTAGATCGAGTTAAGGAGAAGCGGTTAGAGGATGATGGTTTGAATGATCGGAGGTTGCAAGTCCGTAATGGTGGATTAGAGGATTTTAGTCATCCCGTTGATGGAGTTTTGTGCTTTAAAGGAAGAGCTTGTATGCCGAAGGATGTGGAGTTGAGACAAAGGATTCTTCGGGACGCGCACATAGCAGCCCATATGCTATGCATCCCGGAGGTAGCAAGATGTATCGGGATTTGAGAGAGCAATTTTGGTGGCCAGTGCGAAGCGGGAAGTAATCGAGTTCGTGGGTAAGTGTCCGACGTGTCAACAAGTCAAGGCTTTGAACATCGGTTGCCATCCGGTTTACTTCAGTAGGTGAAGATTCCTCGGTGGAAGTGGGAGAGGATCACCATGGACTTTGTCGGTGGATTACCTCTTACGCCTAGCAAGAAGAATTCATTTGGGTGATTGTGGATCGTCGACTAAATCAGCATTTCATACCGTAAGGGTAGATTATTCGCCTGAGGTTAGCTAAGTTATATGTAGCCGAGATAGTGAGATTGCATGGTGTGCCAAGATGTCGATTATCTCGGATAGGGATCCGAGGTTTACATCGAGGTTTTGGAGAGCGTTGCATCAAGCTTTGGGTACGAGATTGGACTTCAAAGACGACTTTTCATCCGCAATCCGACGGACAATCGGAGAGAGTGATTCGAGATCTTAGAAGATATGCTCGAGGTTGTGTTCGGACTTGATGGCGGTTGGGAGGAGTATCTACCGTTGGCGGAATTCGCTTATAACAATAGTTATCAGCGAGTATCCAAATGGCTCCATATGAAGCAATCAGATGGACGAAAATGCCGTACTCCTACGTGTTGGACGGAACTAGGTGAACGACATGTCTTGGGTCCGTAATTGGTGACGGAAACCGAGGACAAAGTTAAGGTAATTCGGCTCGTCTCAAGGAAGCATCGGATAGGCAAAAGTCTTACGCCGATCTCAAGCGCAAGGAGATGGAATACGAGGTAGGAGATAAAGTCTTTCTCGAGGTGTCGCCTTGGAAAAAGGTGTTGCGCTTTGGGCAAAAAGGGAAATTAAGTCCAAGGTTCATCGGCCCGTATATCTCGTGTTGAAGCGAGTAGGACCGGTAGCTTATCACCGAATCGCCAGCAGAGTTGAGTCGATTCACGATGTCTTCCATGTGTCGATGCTTAGACGGTATAGGTCGATCCATCGCACATCGTGCGAGAGCGCAGATTGAGGTTAACTCCGACTTATCATTCGAGGAGAAACCAGTTCGATTTTAGATCGTGATGTCAAGGTGTTGCGTAGAAAGTCGGTACCCTTAGTGAAAGTGCTATGGCGAAACCATGGTACGGAGGAAGCGACGTGGGAACTGAGGAGGTGATGCGCAAACAATACCCCCACCTTTTACGATCGTAATTTCGAGGTCGAAATTATTTTAAGAGGTAGAACTGTAACATCCCAAAATAGGGGTTATTTGTGATTGAATTATTTTTCTTGTATTTGAATTTCTGTGATATTATTCGTGTTGATATAAGGCTTAATTAGGGGTCTTGAGTGAGCTCGGTTGAGTAGAATAATTCTTAGTATGGCTTATTTAAAGAAGAGGATTAAATGAGCTTAGCACTTAAGTTAATTTAAGTAGCAATAAGTGACAAGATGAGTGCATGGCAAGTTGGTAATGGCGCATGGAGTTTAGCTTGAGGGGAGAAGTTCGAATCCCTTAAATAGCTTTGGGACAACTTTTATTTTTGCTTTGGTATGGCAAGTGTCGGCCAAGGATAATTAAGGTAAGGGTTGACCATGTTAATTTTTTTGGTTAGTAGACTATAGGTTTAAGGCAAGTATTAACTTATGGAAGGGAATCAAGTAATTAAGGAAAATATGGAGACATGGGGCTAGTATCAAGGATTATGTTTTGAAACAAAATCATGGCCTTTATGCCATGAACTTGGACGGCATTGTGGCTAAGGAGGGAGTTTTGGCCGAATATGCTAGTGTTGGTAAGGCTTAGGAAGATTTTTGGTCATTTCTTTCTTTTGGTGCAAAAATTGCAAAACAATTCTCTCTCAAACTCTTTTCTTTCTAGCCGAATTTTACCATTTGCTAAGCTTAATACTTTTGACCATTTGGTCATTTTTGGCTCATTTTCTATTTCTCCTTTTCATTCTCTCAAAACCGAAACTTGAGTATTTTCTTCAACCATTGCGAAACACTTATCTCTTTTGTCCATTTTCTTCTTTCTTTCTTAGCCGAATCTCCTATACCATAATATTCTATCTATTTCTTTCTTTTCTCTTCTCAAAAGCACTTAGCCGAAACTATTAGTTCACTTTCTTACTTCATCTTTTCCATACAAGTTGAACCTTGGTTGATTGTGTTGAACAAATCATAGCCGAATCCACTCTCTTGGGTATACCGAATTTTCTTCTCCTATCTTGATCAACTTTGGCCGAATATTGAAGGTAAGATAGTTATCATCGGGACTTCTCTAGAAATTGGTTTTGGGTAAGGTGGTAAGGTTTATTTCAAAGGATTATTATTTTAAGTTTCGTTTAAGCCAAGGCTAATAAACCTTTTGATGATGGTTGATTGTAGGGAAGTGAGGCCGATTCTTTTAGGAGTGTGTTGGATAAGTGTTCAAGGCTTTGGGTAAGATTTTAGGTTCACAAGGAACCCTTCTCAATTATTTTGGTTTGGCCGAATAGGCCATGGTTCTAATATTCATTTTTGGCCGAATATAGGGGCAAGAATACTTGTGTGGCCGATTTGTCTATTCGGGATTTAGAACTCTTTTTGGTGCCAGTGTATACATACACATCTTATAACTTTTAATATGCTAAGTGTTATTTTATGCCTAAACGTTTTGTGTAGACATGGATGTAATACCTTCATGGTATTAACAAGGATTTGGGTAAGTTCTTATTACTATGTGATTATTATTTGATGCTTTTGGGAAGCATGACACATTTGGTATGTGTATTATTTGATATATGGCTTATGATAAATCGATTGGATGTTGTTAAATAAATCTATCAACATGATTTGTGGTACATGCATATAAATGATTGTTATGGGTTGATGAGAGGAGGGGCGGTGATATTCGTGTCGACGGACACCGGTGTTTTGGTAACACATCGTGACTACGGTCACCAGAGGTTTGGTACCTCCAGAGGTTTGGCACCTCATAGCGGCTTGTCCTCGTGGTTAATTCCACCGTGGGTTGGCCCCACTTTGAGATATGGGATTGTCTCGCGGTGATTTGGTATCACACGATGGGTTGGCCCCATCATCTATTTGTGACTTCGGTCACCAGTGTTTTGGTAACACAATTGTGTCTTCTGACACCGTGAGATTTGGTATCTCCAAAGTGATTTGGTATCACATTTGTGACTATACGTCACCAGGTGGTTTGGCACCACCAAAGTGGTTTGGTACCACAAGGGGTAGAAAAAGGCGTATGGATGGTTAGGTTGGGTGCATTTAAACTTATGCATGTTAATTGGTTATGATTTGTGTATGTTATTGCACTAAACCGGGAAGGGTTACACATTGAGTCTTGGTGACTCACCTTCTCCTTTAATTTTTCAAGTGATTCGTAGACCACGGGTGAGGAGCCGATGGACTCGAGGTGGCCATGCAAAGGGAGACTTTTAATAAATGAATTTTGGATTTTATTTATCTTTCTTTTAGGTTTATGTTGCTTATTTGTAATAAGGCCTCCTAGTATGATTTCATTATTGCTTTGCGTGTTTGAATGTTTGGTTTAAACTACTTGATGATGTTAAAACGGTTGCACATGTTTTCTCAAATTAAACGCAAAATGTTTTAAAGTACCATCGGGTACATTCGAAATTTGTAAACAACTCGACTCAGCAAATATTTTAAGTTTGGTTTTTAACAAAGAAAATTTAAATTGAAAGGCATTTCGACTAATTTCAAAATCGGTTTTAAAATGATTTTTTTCAAAATCTTTTCTCTGTAGCAAACCAAATTCGGTCATATTGTTTGGGCCGGGTTTGGGGTGTTACAGATTTGATCAAATCCCGAAACTCCGAGATAATCCCTCTTGCAATCGGCTAGCACTAAATCACTTCACAGATTAGTTTTCGGCTTCTAAGTAAATAAGAATTAAATCTAAGTCACTAAATAGGCCTTGGTCGAATGTGTATATTCCCTTACCTTGCGATTCCAATCCTGAAATTGATCCTTGCTTCTTTAATGATGTCGAGATTCCTATGGCCACATGTTAGATCTAATCTAACATTAAAACATAATAAAATGGCCTTCGGCCTAAGATCTTATTTGCTTACCTTCGATCTAACAAAATCCCGAATAATCTTCTATTGTAGTCGACAACTACCAAATCCCGAAAAGACCCTTCAAAGTTTCGGCCATAGAGTATTATTGGGATTAGATACCTATGTTTCGGCTAAAAGAAAAGAAATAATAATATGACAACAATTGAATCCTTACCCTTAATGTTGTAGGTGACGGCACCCTTACCAAAACTCACAGAGATATTCGGCTAGGACTACTTTGAGTATTCGGCTATGGCCTAGAAGGAACTTGCTTTCGGCTTTTGGAAGATTGAGAGAAAAAGAAGAGAAGAAAGGTGAAGAAATCGGCTAGACTTTGCTTGAGTTTTCAGCTTTGGCAAAATAAAAGAGAAGAGGAGGTTCACTAGAGAATTCGGCAGAGGAAAAAGAGAAAAGAAAGAATGAAAAATAGCCACCCTTTTCCCCTTTTTGCCGAAATTCTCTACCTAGAGACCGCTATTCGGCCAACTCTTCCCTATTCTGATAACTTTATTTCTCAATTATCACCTTATTCAAATTAATAAAATTAATCCATCATTTATCTTCCACCTTAGCCGAAATTATTTGAAAGAATAACACCTCTTCTTAAACTCCTCCCATAGACTCCCCATGCCGTCCATTACTTCCCTTGTTGCCGTAAAAATAAAAATTCCCTTATTGCTTCCCTTGTGGCTCGAACTCAAGACCTCCTTGCACCGCATATGGCGTCACTTTCTGGGCTTTAAGTGGCGCCTCAAGCCACTTAGACAAGCCTATTTCGTGTCATATTTCCTTACAAATTTCCTTAAGGCCTTATCAAGCTTAGCTCCTTTTAAACTTAAAAATCCAATAATTTCTAAGGCATTTAACTATACACTAAGGTTCACAAAAATTCATAGAACACATTCAGAATATTCATAAGCATGCTACTTTATCTAATTTAGTATTAATGCATAAGCCATAATCCAGGATATTACAAGTGATATGCTGTGTCCCTCAATAATGATATAGCATATTTCAAGCATTCTTCGGGTGTCAATTATAACTCATCAAATACCCTGATAGTATTCTCAAGCCAAAACTCGGCTTTCTCGGGGTCATCATCTACATTAGCCCTAAATTCCTTAGCCCCTTGCTTTCAAATCTTATCAACCGGAGGCCTATTCAGTCTTACCAATTCCACACCTTGAGGAGCTACGAGAATCGATTGGGGATAAGGAGGGGGCGGGGGATGTTGAGCATTTGGATTTGTTCGAACAAACTCCGAATACCACTGGTTCATCATGTGGAGGAAGGTTTCCTTAGCCCCTTCTCCTCCTCCTTGACAAACCGTGGGAGGTCTACTTTCAGACGGTGTTGCCTCTTGAGCGAAAGTTGGCGCATTGCTTTATACTTCATCAGCTACAGCTCGGTCGTGATCCATTTACTATATGAAAACATAGTTTAAAATTGTCAGGAGTTATCACACTATCACAGTTCATATATGGCATGTATAGCTAGACTCTTACACACGCTACGTTTGTCCGAGAATCGACTAAACCGTAGCTCTGATACCACTAAATGTAACACCCCTTACCCATATTCAATACGGGAATAGGGTACGAGGCATTACCGGACTTACCACACAAGCATTCTGGCAATTTTAAGACATAAAAGTTGCGTCCAAATTAAAACCATCCACATTCAATCATAAAGTCCCTAATACGAGCCTACGAGGCCTAAAACGTGTATTGGAAGTGGTTTGGGACTAAACCGAGAACTCAGGAAACTTTTACAAAACTTAGAAAATTTTTGCTAACTGCAGGGCTCACACGCCCGTGTGGTCCAAGGGACACGCCCGTGTGACCCTGGGACACGCCCATGCTTCAGACGGTGTTTAATTTAGGGTGCTCTTTGACTTGTGCCACACGGTCGTGCCACATGCCCGTGTGCTAGGCCGTGTGCTTATTTAATTTAATTCGAATTAAGTGCAGGTTTCACACGGCCGAGATGCACGCCCATGTTCTAGGCCGTGTAGCACACACGGCTGAGACACACGCCCGTGTCTCTGCCCGTATACTCAATTCTGGACATTCTGTTTTGCAACAATTAAGGTGTAGGGGACACACGGCTAGAACACATGCCCGTGGGGCAGACCGTGTGTCACACACTGCCTAGACACACGCCCGTGTGTCTACCCGTATGGACAAAAAGAAGGCTTTTTACCAAGCCATTTGCCACCCCTTTAATGCACACACCTACATAACATAACATAGCACCAATTCAAGCCTATACATACAACCAAATCATCCACAACCAAGACATCAACACATCATTCACATGCTAACATCAATCATACATAAACTTCACATAACTTATCAACTCAAATCATGCAAGTTTCCTCATTCATAAAAGGCATCATCATATGAATACTTTTACCAATATTAGCCAATTCCAAATGGCCTTATACAAAATGAACTTCTAACCACATAAGCCAACACATTTGGCCAAATCAATTATGACGCATAACAAAATGACCAAGTCCCCTATACATGCCATAACTTAAAATGTTGAATTCATTAATACCAAAATAATTTTTCATAGTGTGTATAGATCTCCGACGATCTTCGAACCTCGAGCTAGCTTGGTGACACTATATGACAAGGGAAAGAAAGGGGAGTAAGCTATATAGCTTAGTAAGTTCCTATGCAAATAATAAGCATCATAACCACACATTATCATACAATTTACATGATAAAAATTAGCATGAAGGTTATTAAAATCTTAGAATCACAACTTAGTAAATCATCACTTTACCAAGGGTTCATCACATATCGAGCTCATTACTTATGAGTTTTACATACATACCTATACCAACTCGCATCATAACCGTATCCTTTCACAACTTTGACATTCCCGTTGAACACTCAGAATATTAACAGATACTCGAAAATCTTGCACATAAGTGCCATACATGTAGCAAAAGCTACCTCATATCTCATAATACATATAGGCTCACTTTCGAGCTATTCACGAGCCTGCTCACATAAGCTGTCAGTCAAGACGTAGCTAAATAGTACTGCTCACAGAAGCTGTTAGGTATTAGCAACACATGCCGGACTACCCAGCCACTGGTAAGACGTACAAGACCAGCACTGGAATCACATAATTGCTTATACACATGGGTTCCTAGTGACATGTCACTCTTATCCTATTCTATTCCTAAGATTCAACCGGGATTTCTCATTTGTCAAAACTTTGTCGAATATGTCCAAAGAGTCAATCACAATTCATACAATACCAAAGCATTTAAAACATAAATATAACAATACATTATTTACATACAAACTTACCTTGGTACAAAAATAGTAGAATTGGACCTAATCGTCAAACATTTTGTTTTTCCCCCGATCTAGGTCTGAACCTCATTTTTCTTGATCTATAATAACAACTTTAACTCATTTAATACTCACATTATTCAACTTAGCCCAAAAATCACATTATGATTAAATTATATTTTTGCCCCTAACTTTTCAACATTTTACACTTTAGTCCCTAGGCTCGTAAAATGAAATATAGTCAATTTTTTCAAAACCCAAGCCTAGCCGAACCATTTACACACTCATAACAGCCCACATTTATCATTACATCACACTTCTACTACATATATTACAACTTTTACAAATAGGTCCTCTTAGGTATTTTCATCAAAAATCACTTGGTAAATGTTGCTTATCTAACATCAAACATGCATTTTATACCAGTAAACATCAAAACACACAAATATCTAACATGGGTAAAATTTTAGACTTTGACATCTGTAATGGCCCATTTTTGCCCAGGCCCATACAATAAAAACAAAAAAATAATAATAAAAATGTCCATTTTTTATTTTACAGTCCATTTTACAAAATCAAAACAGACCCAAATACAGGCCCAATACCCGTGGCCCAAAACAGAATCCTAACCCAACACCAACAGACAACCCAAAATTAAACCCGAATAACAAGTCCCAAAATAAACTAAATCCTCAGACCCAATCTTAGCCCAAACCTACACGGCCCAGTGACTAAGCAGAATCAGCAAAACCCTAGGGTTCTCCCTCGCGCCGCCAGAGCTAGTGACCCAACCTTCGTGCCGCAGGCGCCGCAGTCACCAGCCCTTGTCACGCCGCGATTCGTGCGAGTAACGTCGCCGCTCTCCTCGCCTTCGACCTGCACAGAAAAGGGAAAACATAGCAAAAGAAATGACAAATAAACAAAACAGATTTCTTTCCTTTTCTCTTGATTTCTTTCGGGGCTATATAAACCCACAACAATTTGTAACAGGAGGGAGGAGGAATTTAAAAAAAAAAAGCAGAGAATACACAGAGAAATACAAAATCAATAAAGGTTTTTTTTTATTTTTTCTTCTTCATTTACGAGTACATTTTTTATTTTTCATATTTTTTCCTTTTCGAAACAGCACATAAACATATTCAAATTTTGTTTTTTTATATATGTATAATATACATATATAATAATAACATAATAAAAAAAACTAAAAAAAAACGTACTTCTTTAAAACTCCGGCCACCATGTACGGTGGCCGGCGACGGTAACGGACGGTGGAGGGTAGCGCCGGAAATCGCCCAGCAAGAGAGAATTCTCTCTGATTTTTTTTGAGGAATGAAGGAAAAATGTTTTTTTAATTTTTTTACTTATATAGTAATATCAAAACGTCGTCGTTTTGGCTTAAGGCAATAAGCATCAAAACGGCGCCGTTTGGCTTTTACCCGAAATTCGACCCAACTTGACCCGAAGGATCCGCGTGTTTTAAAGCAGAAGGGTTATTTGCGCTTTTAACCCTTCAGCCTTTTTGATTATTTTCAATTAAATCCTTTCTTTGTTTTTGCTTATAATTTTACCGCGCAATTTTGATTTTATTTCAATTTAATCCTTCACATAAACGGTGTCGTTTTGAAAGGAGGGAATATTTTCCCTTTTAGCCCTTTCATATTATTCGCGCTTTTAAATAGGTCCTTTTTCCTTTTATTTCTTTTCAGAATCGCCCAAAGTTTTATTTTTAGTTCAATTTTGTCCTTTTTTATTTCTTTTGTTTTTTTATTTTTAAATTCTTTTTATTGTTATTATTATTGTTTTTCCTATTATTTTGGCATTTCTACTACTGTTATTTTTTATCTTATTTTTTTATTAATTTTTATTATTATTATCCTATTCATTTATTTTTTATGACCATTATTCTTTTATATTTTTATATGTATTATCCTTGTATATTTCAAATTATTATTATTTATTATATTATTTGGTTTAATTATTTTTATTACCTATTATTTTTAGACTTATATATATTAGTATATTATATAGTATTATATCCTATATTATTTTTTTAAAAAATATTTTATCTAAAATTATTTATATGGTATAATATATTATTTATTCTTAAATATATAGTTTTTATGTATTAGAATAATATGAACAAGTTTTTATTTTAAGTTATAGATGAATTATTTATGTCAAAATTTATTTTATTTTCTCATATATATATGTGCTATTTTTTGTTGTCTATATATCATTTTATATTTGTAATATTTTATATGTGCTATTTTATATGTGCTATTTTATTTTATATGTGCTATTATTTCTTTTATTGTCTATATTAATATGAAATGTTAGTAAATTATAATTGTTTTTAATATCTATGTTCAATAGTTTATAAATGCAATATTGTCACATGGATTATTGTTTAAAATAGAAATTCATTTTTTGCAAAATTACTATATTTTATCTAAAGGTTTTTTAAAATAAGGCAATGTTTTGTATTTAGAAATTCGGGAAATAGTGCCCTATCGTGCTGGTTACGATTTTCCGTTTGGCTAAATAACTAAATATCCTTTTAACAAGTTTTGTAAATCATGAGATGATTTTGATTACGAAGGTTTTAAAATATCGTGTCCTATCGTGCTGGATGTGATGTTTATATTCCTTCGGAACAAAGAAATCTCAAATTTTAACTCAAATTGCTCGAAGTTTTTAAGAAATCCTATTTTTAAATACTTTTAAATTTCAAACATTTGGACATGATTCTATCGATTAGGTACCAATTTTTGGGCATTATGAGGGTGCTAACCCTTCCTCATACGTAATCGACTCCCGAATCCATTTTCTCGTTTTTTGTAGACCAAAATCAAATGTTTTAAAATAAAACGTTTTATAAGGTGATCCAATCACACCTAAGTAAAAAGGGATTAGTGGCGACTCCCATTTTTGTTTTTAAAAGTCGACCCCGTTTTCTAAAATGTTTTAAAATAGTTTCGACAACTTGGCGACTCCACTGGGGACAATAAGAGAGTCAAGCCGTAAAATCGATAATTTCATGTCCTTTTGTTCGAATTCAAAATTCTGATTTTAAAAATATGATCCTTTTATTGCATGTGATTTTAAAATATATCTCTTTGCATTGCACTGCATGACCGTCGTGGTCACACCTTTAAGTGGGAGCGAGAAACTATGCCTTCGTGAGGTTTTCACCTCCGCATGGGCTAGTGGATTGCTTCCAGAATACATTTGTACCTATGTCTTCATGAAGTTTTCACTTCCGCATGGCCATAGGGAAATGTATTCCCCTGAACCAAACTCGGTCCATATGAGCCTATAATGGGTGAGGATCGAGGAATCTGCTGGTTCAGGTACCTCAACTTTAGAACTAAACCGCATATAGTGAAAACCTAAGGACTTACCCTAGGTAGAACTATGTCAAACCCTAGTGGTTACCCAGATAGGTGCCCTATTCTGTTATTTATTTCTTTATGCTAACGTGTTCTCTTTTGTTTTGATTGCATTGCATTCATATTATAGAAAAGAGGTGTTGATTCAAATTCGATTGCTAAATAGAAAACTTTGTCATAAGGAAATGGATTTTTTGATAAAGTGGATTATAATACGGTTGTCCGAATATGTTTCAAGCAAACACAACGAGAGAAGATTGATAGCCCGTGAAGGAATACAATAGTTTATCGCCCAAGGATTCAAGCTGAAAAAGACTATTCGAGAACCACCACGGCAAGGCTTTCTTGAAGAGGCTAACAAGCATTGCAGTATAAGTGAGCAGTGAGTCGCGACTCAGATCAAGCAAAAAGGAGCTAGTGGAGGCATCTATTAGAAGTATGCAAGATTTGACCTTTGCAAAGAAGGGGGTTGATGTTTTTGCTTGAAATATGAGGGCAATGCCGTATATGCAATCCGTTTTATGTGAAGAAATTTGTTTTTTAGAAAAGTTTTTCTAATGGAATTGAATTCAGAATCAACGCCTCTCTCTCTTTGCATTCATGCATTTGCATTACATCATATCATATGCATTTAAGTTTATAGAGAGAGTCTAATTAGTTGAAATTACCAGAGAGAGAGAGAGAAAGAGAAGGGAAATCTGGAAGTTGAACACCCTTACGATACACGTGCCAAGTCAAAGAAAATGGATCAGAGATTGGAACAATTCCAAAGAGACATACAAGACCAGATGCAAGAGCAAATGGAAAAACTCCAACAAGAGATGAGGGACCAGATGTTGGAGGCTCAAAAGAACATGATGGCTCAAATGGCCCAGATGATGAGTGGGATAATGGACAAAGGAAAGGGTCCCCTAGTTAATACTGAAGACAATGAAGACTTTCCTAGGGGTTTCACCCCACCGCATGTACAACCTGAGGAGTATCCCCAAAGGCCACCTGTCACAGTTAGGCCTCAACAGGGGCAAGCTGATACTAGACCACCTATGAACTTCCAGGTCGACTCAGGATCTAACCCAAGAGATAACCCTACCAATCCCGTTATCCCTGATTTAGACATAGTAGAGAGAGAGAGAATAAGAACTGAATCTTCAAGGCAGTTGGAGGATCGCTATAGATGGTTGGAAGAAAAGTTCCAGGCTTTGGAAAATGCTGATCATCACCATGGTATCGACGCAAAGGACTTGAGTTTGGTCCCAGATCTGGTGCTTCCTCATAAATTCAAGATGCGAGTCGAGAAGTACAATGGGACTAGTTGCCTGAAGCCCACATCACTATGTTCAGAGGCGCATGACCAGGCTATGTTAATAATGATCAACTCTTGATTCATTGTTTCCAAGACAGTTTGGTGGGGGCAGCGTCTAGGTGGTACAATCAACTCAGCCACACTAACATTAGCTCTTGGAGAGACTTAGCTCAAGCCTTCATGAAGCAATACAATCATGTTACGGACATGACGCCCAACAGGATCACTTTGTAAAACATGGAGAAGAAATCAAATGAAAGCTTCAGGCAGTATGCGCAAAGATAGAGAGAGGTCGCCATGCAAGTTCAGCCACCACTCTTAGAAAAGGAGACTACAATGCTCTTCATCAATACCTTGAAGGCTCCTTCATCACTCATATGATAGGAAGCACCACCAAGAGCTTTGCGGATATAGTGATGGCAGGGAGAGATGATTGAAAATGCCATAAGAGGTGGCAAGATTGAAGCAGGGGAAACCACTAAAAGGTCTGCTCCTAGAAAAAAGGATGACGAGGTGAATAATATGAGTACATACAACAAAGGGTACTCAATAGCAATTACTATTAACCAGCCAAAGGTAATCACTGCTGGGCAATAAGGGTCGGTGAAACAAGAGTCGGGCACAAGGTAAAACTCTGAAAAGCTCCAATTTACGCCAATCCTAATGACGTATAAGGAGCTATATCAAAGTTTGTTTGATGCACACGTGGTGTCCCCATTTTATTTGAAACCGTTGCAACCTCCGTTCCCAAAATGGTATAATGAGAATGCCCAATGCGAGTACCACGCGGGAATAAAGGGTCACTCAATTGAAAACTGTACTACGTTTAAAAAGTTGGTTGAAAGGTTCATTAAAATGGGAATTGTGAAGTTCAACGATTCATCAAAACCTGATCACTTTGAAGAGGCAGTAAATGCGATTATTGAAGGAGGAGACAAGAAAGTTGCGACCCCTTGAAGAAATCAAAAGCGAAGAGGGAATCAGGGAATGAAGTTTCCAAGCCCTTGTATACTTGGGAGTGTTTTGAATAATGGATTTGTGGAAGAGATCTCTGTATTTTTAGAGCTAATCTAGAGTAATATTCAAAACACGCTTGTTTCCTTAAGCCTAGAGGCAATAAGAACCCTTTTGTGAAATAGGCTTGTGTCCTAAATTCTTATTTCAATAAAATGCATCTTTTTGAACAAATATCCTTTCATTCTTTCCATGTATAGATTCTTTTATTTTTCTTTCAAATATTCTTTTATTCATATCATACAAATAACCATTCTTTGAATCATTTATTCTTTAGAATCTTCCTTCGAGCCTACAATAGGTCTTCAGATATCAATGACATGAGCGACGTTGTTACGGATTCCCTTTTTTGAATGAAATATGGGTCTAGGGGATCTCAGGACTTTGAAGATGACAGAGATTATCTTCTGATTTATTAAAGAATGGTAGAACAAGATAAAAAATAGATCCTACCTTACATAGGGTCAATGGATATTGCGAGCCTAGAAAAGGGGTGAAGATCGAAGCCCAGCTCACCATAGAAATAATGCAAGACATCATTGAGTTATTTTCAAGAATTCAAAGATGTTTTTGCACGATCATATCAGGACATGTGATCGCTGTGAATCAAAGTTTTAAAATTTATAAAAGAATGATCGAACCTGGAAACTAACTCTAACAACGATTAAAGGCAAGTGCACCTATCGAACAGTAGTATAGTTTAGGCAAGACCAGATTGTCGAACCCAAAGGAACTAAAAGTACTAATACTAACTTTCTTTTTATTATTTAGCCTAAAATAAGTGAAGTTGTTTATTAATCTAAATTTATTAACTACTAAACTAAAGACTCTAAGACAAAGAAGAATGAATTTGGAAAATAACTTGGGAAAAACTTAGTTGATTTAGATGATACCCTCAGGAAGAATCCACCTAGACTTCACTTGTTATCTAACACTGAACCATACGATTTATTCACTTAGTTTGATCCGTAAGACTCCCTAACGTATATTAAACCCTCTCTCGAGGCGAATAATGTCTAACCCTAGGTTAATTAGTGGAACTCTCGTTCTCTTATAATAACCCCCTAGAATAGCAGTAAATCGATCTATGGATTCCCATATTAGGTTTCACCCTAATCTGGCAAAATCTCGTCACCCTATCTCTAGGCGTGCGACCAACTCCGCTTAATTATGTTGGATCTACTCTTAGGCAGGGTCTATTCCTCCTCCAACTAAGCACATTAAATTTGGATTAAGCTCACATAATTAAGAACAAACTAAGTATTTATCATATAATTCAAATAATCAAATAACAAGATTCATCATAGGTTTCATCCCCTTCGGGTATCCGAAGGGTTTAGTTCATAACAATAAAGGAAAACATCTCAAGAGAAAAGATAAAACAAAACATAAGAAATTCCTAAAACCCCCTGAAGGAATTGAAGAGGAGATCCTCCGTCTTGAGTATAACTCTGGCTTCTTAAGATGGATCAACTGGCTATCCCTGAGTGAATCCCCACAAATCTGCCTTCTCTGGCCTAGCACGACGCCCCTAGACGATGGCTTTGGGCTCCTCCTTTCAGGTCATACTTAGGGTGTATTTATAGGCTTTTGAAATACGTTTCTTTCTCCCTAAGTATCCTTTCCCGAATGAAATTGCTCTTTTCCACGGCAGAGGCACGGCCATGGCGCACGCCCGTGTAAATCGTGGCCAGGCCGTGTTCGGATTTCTTTAATGAGACACGGCCGTGTGAGTCGGGGTTAAATCGTGTTCTAGATGATTGACTTGGCACGGCCGTGTGGGTCCAAGTCCAGGCCATGTCGATTTCCTTATTGGTCCGTTTTGGTCCGTTTTGAGCCCGTTTCTCGTTCTTTTTTTCCTTGGGTGCTCTCTGAGTATAAGACATGAAAAGAAAGGATTAAGAGCACCTTTTTACATAAATCAAAGGATAATTCATCCAAAAGCATACTAAATGTGGGCCTAGAATATGTTACTATTTCGGTTTATCAAATACCCCCACACTTAAGCTTTTGCTTGTCCTCAAGCAAAATTCTCAACTAACAATTAAAATGAACTTCCTGTAATTCATAATAGTCATTGATAGTGTCTCATCATAATTCAGAGATAATTTATACATGGATAATTCATCTCAAAAGAGTCCTAAAAATTCAAACATTATAAGTCATAGATTTTGTAGCTCGAAAACATAGGCGTCTCCCCTTATCTAGATAATTACCTTTAATTTGAAATCGACAAGGATTGACATCCTCACAAAAGATTCACTCAAATCACTCAAAGTGTTTAAGGTTCAAAATTTAGGCACTCAAAGGTCAAACATGAAGAGTTAATCCCATAGGCTTGCATGAAAATCAAATCTCCACCACTGAAATATGAGATGAAACACAAATCAAAAGGTCTTTGTTAGGGTTGTAACGGGGCTAGGGTTAAGGTGTGGAATAAGGCTAAATTAGAGGGTTAGAATCGAGATTGAATTGACAAATTACCTAACTAAGAACTAATGAACTAATAATAATAATTACATCAATTGAAAACTAATAATACTAATAATACGAGCTTCCTTTTTCGATATTTGGATTTTAAATATATACGCTCGTTTAATCACATAACTAATAATGAATATACTTCATTTTTTTAAGAACAAACTAAATACATAATAAAGGATAAATTACTAAAATTCATAATTAGGCAACTAATCAGATCAAATCTCAATATAGGGGTAGTTAGAAAGAATGGTGATAACAATTACAAAGGGTTTTGGGTTAATATTAGTGGGTGAGTCAATAAATAGGGTTGTTAGGATTAAAAGGGGTTCACTAGGGGTTAATTTGTGAAGGTAGGCTTTTAATGGAGTTAGTGGGTTAAATCCTAGGTGCCTTTATCATTTCTGTATATCAAATCAAAGATGTGGTCTCGACATGTATAATCGATGCAAGTTCTAGAATAACAAATCAATGTTGACATACTCATAATCAATAAAGTGAGCAAGAAAAAGAATTTATGCTCTATAAGGCTCAAAATCTCACAAAAATTATGGGTATTTTGACGTCAACCTCGTAAATTTCAAACTTCAAAGTAATATTTATATTCAGGTAGACATCCTAGAAAATTTTTAATTCAGAAAAATAGACTTATTATGCTTGATTCTCTAGTATTCTTAGAATTTAATCATCAATGCACAATTATCAATGACTTAATCTAAAACATATCAATAAAAATCATAAATCATCAGAAATTCCATCCTAATTAGTAATATGAGATAAATACTTTTAAACAAGACTAAATTTATTATTTTGAGAATAATGCAAAAAGTTTGGAATATCTAAGATTCACCCCCCACACTTAAGATGTACATTGCCCTCAAAGTACAAATATATATAACATAAATGTAATGTTCAGATCAGAAGATATGGGGAGAAGTGAAACTCCTTGAATTATGGATGAATTCCTTGAGCTGGATGAACGATATGTTGGAGGGGCTGGCCTGGGTGACGATCCTGCGCTAGATGAAGAAATTGGGTAGCTTATGCAGGATTAGCCAGGATATATTAAGACAAATTTAAAATAAACTAAATATATCTTTAAGGACAAGGAAGATAAAGGGAAAGAAAATAAACATTGAATTAAACTAGTGCTAAAAGATAAAGGGGCTTGAGAATCTTTATTGGTAGATGGTTCGCGAGGTGGGTGTGACCTCTAAGACTGTGGAGGTGCTGGTGGTGGTGGAATTGGCGTGATTCTCAAGCATCCTTAAGAACCTAAAAATAAGAAACTAAAACAAAATAAACTGAATTAAGTAGAAGAGAGGTAAAGATAAGGAAAATAAAGGAGAAGATTAAAATAAAAGAACAGATAATTGGTCTCAAAGACCCTTGGCTTGTTGTTTGGATGAAGTCACAAGGCATGAACTCAGGTAAATCGGTCTCCTTTGAGGAGATTGGCCTTTTACGCTTCTTTGCCATGGATATGATTTTGTTGTAGCTCAAGAGTCTAAGGATTTATTAGGAAAAGGAAAAAAAAAACAAAAGGGAGAAAAGAAAGGAAGGAAGAAGAAGAAGAGTAGGTAAGGAGAGAAAGGAGAGGGGCATGGTATTTAAATAGAATCTCAAACCTGGCAATTTACCACGTCCGTGGGTTAAGGGTGTGTCGATTCACACGGCCGCATCGCACGGCCGTGTTCCTAGGCGTGTTGGTTACCTCACGCTCGTGTCTAGCCTGTGTTCGACAAGTCAGTATGTTGGCACGAGTTTAAGGCACGGGCGTGTTCTGCCCGTGGTTGGAAAGTCAGTAGCTTCACACGGTCATAGGGCACAGTCGTGCCCCTTTTTTCGGTGCCCGTGGTGTAGTGGTTGGATCCGTGACGTCGAAAAGTGGTTGGAACTGATTCGCACGACCTCTGCTATATCAGTACGGGGATTCTTATGGTCCACACGCCACGCCACGATGCGTGTGCAAGGCAGTGTGTCTGGAATTGCGCACCCCTTGTTAGTTTATAACTAAGTGTTCAGAAAGAAAAGAAGAAAAGAAAAATAAATTTAAAGCGAAATATGAGAATAAATTATGTTAGTGCTCGGGTTGCCTCCCGAGAAGCGCTCATTTATAGTCTTAAGCTAGACTCTCCTCTCGTTCACTTTGTCAGGGTGGTTTGAGGAGTTGGAAGTCCTCCCTCATGCTATCATTTGCGTCTTCGTGAAAAAAAATTAAGTCGAGATATGTTTATAGTAAAAGTACCAAAAATAGGATTACTTACCTCGACTGTTCCGTGTGGGAAAATACTGGTTACCCTAAAAGATATTTCTTTGTTTGTGCTAGGGTCCGGAGGAGATATTCAAGGATTTGCCTGATCTAACAGTACCTGGTCCCCTATTTTGAAGTGGTTTGTTGTTCCTATTAGCTCTTTTGGGGGCTCCTTCGGTTTTATCTTGTGTGGTTCTGGTTCTTCGTCGTGTATCCCTAATTTCTCCTTGAAGTGTGTCTTCCACTCGTCTAGATCATTGAACTGAATCCCTCGATCTTCATGAGTTATTTCTTTGTTGGCATGGGGTTTAAGATCGGGTTCAGTTGTATTCTTTGGTGGTGCTTCCTGAAAATAAGGGTTAACCGAATGGTTATCAGTAGAATTTACGTTCTCACCTTGATTACTCGATGTTCTAGCCGAATCGAGAGCCTTGATGGTGACTGTCTCATTACCTACGCAAAGTATGAGTTCTCCTGCATCAACATCAATTTTAGTCCCGAAGTTGCTAAAAGGGTCTTCCTAAAATTAGGGGATCGAATTATCCTCATCCATGTCTAAGACAACAAAATCTACTGGGAAAACGAATCTGTCAATTTTTACAAGAACATATTCGATAATACCCTTAGGAATTCTAACAGTTTTATCAGCTAATTGAATGCTCATCCTAGTTTGTTTGGGTTTCCCTAGACCTAATTGTTTAAACAATTTATAAGACATGACATTTATGCTTGCCCCTAAATCAGCTAACACATTATCAACAGTTAGTCTACCAATTAAACATGGAATTGTAAAACTCCCTGGATCTTTTAGCTTTTGTGGTAGCCTATTTTGGAGAATTGTTGAGCACTTTGCGATAAGTTCCACATGTGACGACTCGTCTAACTTTCGTTTGTTTGTCAGAAGCTCTTTTAAAAATTTCCTAGAATCTGGCATCTGCGAAAGAGTTTCAAGTAATGGTAAGTTAATATGTAATTTCTTTAAAAGTTTAAGAAACTTACCGAACTGTTCTTCTGTGTCGTCTCTTGTTAACGCTTCGGGATATGGTATGCGAGGTTGGTACTCCTTGATTACCGGTTTTGGCTTGTCTTGTGTTACCTCAACTTTACCTTTTTCTACCTCGTTTCCTTGTGTTGGGTGGGTTCGTCTACTTCTTCGCTTTCTGAGTATTATGGCTTGGATTTGCTCATTTGGATTAATTTCAATATTACTCGGTGAGCGCCCTTGCGGTCGTTCGGATAATAGCTTTGCAATTTCTCCGATCGATGGGTAATTTCCCCGATTGCCTTTGTAAGTCCTCCAACTTGGTTCTCAATCTTTTTGATCGATGTTTGTTGGGTGTCGAGTGTTACCTCGCTTTTTGGAGATGGGCTTACGTGGATGCTATAAATTTGTTCAACGTCTCTTCAAGATTCGGCTTCTTTTCCCGTGGATAGGGCTGGTTTTGAAAATTTTGAGGAGGTTGTTGTCTTTGATTTCCTTGATTTCCTTGTCCTCCCCACAAAAAAATTGGGTGGTTCCTCCAACTTTGGATTATAATTATTACTATATGGGTTATTATTAGATCTGAAATTGTTACCTATATAGTTCATCTGCTTCGCTCTCTGTGCCTAGGTTGGTAGGGTGGGTACTGGGATTCACCAGCTCCACTTGTGTCGCACTCACGTGATTTGGATGTACTGCGAAGAACACAAACTATCAAGCTTTTTATTCATCAACTCTACCTGATTTGATAGCATGGTTATTTGCGTCGAGGTTGTAAACTCCTACTGCTTTTTGTTGGCCTTGTCCTTGTAACTTGCCACCGATAGTTATTCAAATGACATCTCTTCTATAAATTCGTAAGGTCGCCGGAGTTCTATTATTCGAGGGTTCCACCGCGGTAGTCGATTAGTTGCCTCGTTGAGGGGTTTACACCATTATAGAAAGTCCGGACTTGAAGCGCAAGGGTAAACCATGGTGCAGACACCTTCTCAAGAGATCCTTATATCTCTCCCATGCATCGTATAATGTCTCTAAATCCATCCGCACAAAGGAAGATATATCATTATGTAATTTGGCCGTTTTGGCGATGGGAAATATTTTAATAAAAATTTTTGGTCATTTGTTCCCATGTAGTGATTGACCCTCGTGGTAACGAAGTTTAACCACTTGTTTAGCTTTATTCTTTAATGAAAAGGGAAATAACCAAGTCGTATGGCATCATCGAAATGCCATTTATTTTGAAGGTATCACGAAATTCTAAAAATTAGCTATATGAGCGTTTGGATCTTAAATCCGTAAACCATCAAATTGAACAAACTGTTGAATCATTTGTATAGTGTTAGGCTTTAATTCAAAATTATTAGCGACTATAGCGAGCCTAATAATACTTGATTCGCTCTGTTAAATGAGGTTTAGCATAATCAAACATAGTAGGAGGAGCATTATTTTCGCCACATCTTGTGGTGGAAGATTATTTTAAATCCATCCCTTGATGAGGATTTGATCTGTCTTCTCGCTCTCCTTCTTGGTAATTTAGGGCTCGCCTAATTTCTTTGCGATTTCTCTGAGCGGTAGCTTCAATATCACTGTCGTATTCTAAAGGTCCTCTCGGGTTCCTTCTAGTCATAAATTAGAGGTACCTGTGAGTAAAAGAAAAAAAGAGAATTTATCAAAATTAAAATAAAAACTAAAAATAAAAATAAATTGCGAAAAAATAAAAATAATGGCTAAAGTAATAAAAATAGAGTTTTCTTAATATTTTAGTTCCCTAAGAACTGGCCAAAAAAACTTGATCGCTGTGAATCAAAGTTTTAAAATTTATAAAAGAATGATCGAACACGAAACTAACTCGACAACGATTAAAGGCAAGTGCACCTATCGAACAAAGAGTATAGTTTAGGCAAGACCGGGATTGTCGAACCCAAAGGAACTAAAAGTACTAATACTAACTTTCTTTTTATTATTTAGCCTAAAATAAGTGAAGTTGTTTATTAATCTAAATTTATTAACTACTAAACTAAAGACTCTAAGACAAAGAAGAATGAATTTGGAAAATAACTTGGGAAAAACTCGGTTGATTTAGACGATACCCTCGGAAGAATCCACCTAGACTTCACTTGTTATCTAACACCGAACCATACGATTTATTCACTTAGTTTGATCCGTAAGACTCCTAACGTATATTAAACCCTCTCTCGAGGCGAATAACGTCTAACCCTAGGTTAATTAGTGGAACTCTCGTTCTCTTATAATAACCCCTAGAATAGCGATAAATCGATCTATGGATTCCCATATTAGGTTTCACCCTAATCCAAGCAAAATCTCGTCACCCTATCTCTAGGCGTGCGATCAACTCCACTTAATTATGTTGGATCTACTCTTAGGCGTGGTCTATTCCTCCTCCACCTAAGCACATTAAATTTGGATTAAGCTCACATAATTAAGAATAAACTAAGTATTTATCATATAATTCAAATAATCAAATAACAAGATTCATCATAGGTTTCATCCCCTTCTGGTATCCAAAGGGTTTAGTTCATAACAATAAAGGAAAACATCTCAAGAGAAAAGATAAAACAAAACATAAGAAATCCCTAAAACCCCTGAAGGAATTGAAGAGGAGATCCTCCGTCTTGAGTATAACTCACGCTTCTTGAGATGGATCAACTGGCTATCCCCGAGTGAATCCCCACAAATCGCCTTTCTCGGCCTAGCACGCGCCCCTAGACGATAGCTTTGGGCTCCTCCTTTCGAGTCATACTTAGGGTGTATTTATAGGCTTTTGAAATACGTTTCTTTCTCCTAAGTATCCTTTCCCGAATGAAATTGCTCTTTTCACAGCGGAGAGCACGGCCATGGCGCACGCCCGTGTAAATCGTGGCCAGCCGTGTTCGGATTTCTTTAATGAGACACGGCCGTGTGAGTCGGGGTTAGACCGTGTTCTAGATGATTGACTTGGCACGACCGTGTGGGTCCAAGTTCAGGCCGTGTCGATTTCCTCATTGGTCCGTTTTGGTCCGTTTTGATCCCGTTTCTCGTTCTTTTTGTCCTTGGGTGCTTTCCTGAGTATAAGACATGAAAAGAAAGGATTAAGAGCACCTTTTTACATAAATCAAAGGATAATTCATCCAAAAGCATACTAAATGTGGGCCTAGAATATGTTACTATTTCAGTTTATCAATATGCCTGGGCTACTAAGACGCGGGCTAAACATGAGGATCAGGCACTGTCAGTCTACCATGGAAGGGGATTGCATCAGTTATACTGCAAATACTGAATTAGACGAGATTCATGTGCCTTCTCCAGTTCTTCACAGATTTTCCATATGTGGGGCATGGATGTGATGGGGCCAATCTCGTCAAAAGCTTTAATCCAATATCAATTTATCGCCATGGTTGTCGTTTACTTCACTAAGAGGGTGAATGTTGCTTCATATGCCAATATTGCAAAGTTGAAGTCATCAAATTTTAAAAATAAAAAAAAGAAAAAAGAATAAATGATCAGATGCCAGCAAAGAATGCCATAGAGGATCACGTCTAATAAATAACTGTACAAAGTTAAAGTTTACAGTTTGTTCAAAGATCAGGCAGTATATCACAGTGCAACAAAAGTTGTCAAAAAAAAAACTATGAAAGGTGACTGAGACTTATGAAGATTGGCATAAGAAGCTACCATTTACTCTCTTTGCTTATCAAACGTCGACCAGGACTTTCACTGGGGCAACATTCTTCCCATTGATTTATGAAGCGGTTTTGCCCATGAAAATCGAGATTCCTTTGCTTTAAGCTTCAATTGAGTCAGGAATTGGATGAAGAAGAATGTCTCCAGTGAACTTGGATGAAGAAAAGGGTTTGAAAGTATTCATCATGGTCAAATGTACTAAAATTGATTATGCTGATGGTCCACCCAAAGAAATTTCATGATGGGCGCCTGATATTGAAAATTTAAGAGGAAAGCATATGCCAAATTGGAAAGACCTTATGTTGAAAAGAAGGCTTTTTCTGGAGGAGCATTGATATTGACCAAGATGGATGCTAAAGACTCGCCTAATCCAGGAATCGAGGGTCAATCAAGAAGGATTTTACACGAAAGAGGAAGGACCAAGGTGAAAACCATAAAGGGCGCCTTGAGTTCAAAAAAAAAAAAAAAAAGAGGCCAAGACGAAAAATCCATAAAGGCGCTTTAAGACCAAAGGGGTTTTGAGTGAAAACCCAAAAGGGCGGCTCAAATTTTGATCAAAGATAGGGCATGTGGTAGTCTTGCTATGCCTGAATTAATAATGAGGAAGTATGCTGTGTCTTGGGGCATCGATAAAGTACTCCGGATCCCCTAAATACATATTGAGCTTAAAATGGTCCTCAAGAAGTTTGAACAGAGAAGCTCAGGCTGCGATATCTGGGGTGTAACAGCCCGATTTAGGGCCTAGTCGGAACAGTTGTGCGAGACCACAAATCTGAAATAGTAAAATGATTTTTTTATGATAATTGAAATGTTTGCATGATAGTATGAAAGTTTCATGTGGAAATTTTATGAAAATTTCCATTAAAGGGTCCATTAGGACTAAATTGCAAAAGTTGCAAAATATGAGTTTCTAGAAGTTTTTTGTATGAAATAGCTTTAGAATAGTAATTAGAAGTCCTTAAATAGCAATTTGCCCAAATTATAATTTTTGGACAAAATTGGACATGAGTTAGTAATTTGTAAAAATTTAGAGAGAAGGGCATTTTGGTCATTTACCAATTAAATGATTAAAATAGGAAAAAGATGATAAAAATCTCATTCATATTCTTCCTTGGTGCCGAAAATTTGAAGAACCCCATAGCTAGGGTTTGTTCATCTTTCAAGCTTGCTAGTAAGTTCATCTTAGCCCCGTTTTTAATATTCTTCGTATTTTTGAAGTTCTCGTATTATGAATTAGCTATTTTTAGCTATAAAATGAGCTAAGATGCATGTTCAAAAATCTACCCAAGAATGACATGCTTGTAAAATGATATTTTATAGAAGTTTATGAGATTTTGATGCTAGATAAACATCTTTTCCTTAGTGAATTTCATGAAAAATGATAGTATGGACTAATTTGTAATAGTTATGGAATTGGTCATACCTATTAGAAATAGTGAGAATTGATGATTGTTATAGTAGATAAAATGAATCAGCTAAACATGATGTTTAAGAAAGTTGAATGAGAATCATTTTACGAGCCTAGGGGCAAAAGTGCAAATATGAGAAAGTTTAGGGGCAAAATAGTAATTTTGTCAAAGTATGAGTTAAGAGTCAATTTAGTCAATGTGAGTATTAAATGATCTAATTATTATTATAGATCAAGAAAAATGAAGCCCGGATCGAAACCGAGGCAAGAACAAAATCGAGGACTAAATTGCATATCTACATACATTTTGTATATTGAGGTAAGTTTGTATGATTTCTAAGCTTTATGATTTATATCATTGAACTTCTTAGCATAATGTACAATATTACCATGAAAATGTTTGATGTTATGATAAACAAAGAAGATAATGAGATTAAGCATGAGAAAGTCCCGATTGAAGTTGAATTACCTAGGATACTCGATCTATCACATGAAATGAGAAAGTCCGTATAAGACCAAGCCAAGGCATGGCATCGACAATCAAGCAAGTTATCATGTAAGACCAAGACAAGTCTTGGCATTGAAGAGTTATTATGAGATGAAGACCCATATAAGCCCAAGCCAAGGCATGGCATTGGTGAGTCTCCAAGCAAAGTTATCATGTAAGTCCAAGACAAGTCTTGGCATTGAAAAGCTATAAAGAGATAGAGATCCCATGTAAGTCCAAGCCAAGGCATGGCATTGGTGAGTAACAAGAAAGATTTCATGTAAGTCCAAGCCAAGGCTCAGCGTTGCCCAGTTCATGAGTAAAGATACCAAGTAAGACCATGTCAAAACATGGCAATGGTAAGTTCCCAAGGGAACACACGAGAAAGACTTCGTAAAGTCCATGTCAAGACATGGCCTCAAAACCAAGATGAGATATTCCATGTAAGACCGTATCTAGGATATGGCTTTGGCATCAAGTTATATGTGGAATGAGATTTAGTATCCTCGGTTATTCGCAGAAATTCATCGGGCAAATGAGTAAAGTTAAAATGATAACAAGAAAGATAAGTAAGAAAAGTTATAATCAAGTTAGAAATGAGTATTACTCATATTATGAATGATGAACTAGAGATTATAATTATTATTGTAGAGTATGCTGATCTATGTGATCAAGTGATACAGGTACCTTGTTTACCTCACGAGTATGAGACTAGTAAGTATCATGAGATATGTAAGAATCAGTATGAGTAAGTAGGCTTAAATAGCTGAAATTTATGATACCATTGTTTATGTTAAATGGATTATATTAAGCAAGTATGTTGCTATGTGCATTATATGCAAACTTACTAAGTTAAATGCTTATGTCCTTTATTCTTTCTTTTCATGTAGTTCCGCCAAGCTAATCTCGTGGATCATCATCATCGGAGCTCGGAGAACACTATCAATCGATATTTTGGTATAGCCAAGTGTTTATGTTAAGTATGGCATGTATAGGAAACATTTCATTTTGAGCCATGTTTTAAAATTAGCCAAAGTGTTGGCTATCAAGCTTAGTATTCTTTTTGTATATGGCCAAAGAGATTGGTCATGAATTATTAAGTATGTATGATTTTATTCATCAATGAAGTATGCATCCTTGTTCATGTTAGATTTACTAAATTGAGTTGTTGAATTGAGCATGAGTTTGGTCTTGATTTTAGGGTGGCAATTGGCTTGGTAAATAGCCTCTAAGTGCCCACACGGATGGACACACGGGCGCGTGTCTAGGCCGTGTGCACCCTGCACCTTTGTACCTTAAGTCAGGATAGACCACGGGCTAATCCCACGGCCGTTTGTTTAGGTCGTGTGTGATACACGGTTAGAACATGGGCGTGTGCCCCGGCCGTGTGAATAAGTCAGTATATCAAGGTATAACACACGGTTTAAGTCCACGGGCGTGTCAAGACCGTGTGAAATTAGTCAGTGTCGACACGGTTGGGAGACATGGGCGTGTCTTAGGGGTACACGGGCGTGCCCCAAGCCACATGGGCGTGTGATCCCTGTTTCGAGGAAAAGTTCCCGATTGTATTCTGAAAGTTCTTAGATATGTGTTTAAGGCCTCATAGGCCCATGATATGTACGTTTTGACTAAGAAAGAAGAGTTTCTATTTCGGAACAAAAATTTTACAGCCCGTAAGTACATGTTTAAGTGAGTTCAAGCATGGTAATGTCTCGTATCAAGTCTTAGCCTCGGACTCGGGTATGGGGTGTTACATGGGGCACCTAGCTTCTATCTTACCCATTTTTGAATTTGTTATCTTTGATTGCTTTATTCTTTTCAAGATACACCAAAATCAATTTTCTTTTATTGCCTTGGTTATCTTTGATTAACTTATTTATTTCGAGCTATGTTCCTAATTAATTTCTTTCTTGTCCATTGTTGTGATCTTTTTCAAGCATTTTATATTGAAATAATGATTATTGGACTAATAATACTTTCATAAAAGGAGTTTCGCATATTACTCTTAAGGCTTCTAAATAATATGAGAATCTGAAACAGGACTATTGTTTAGAACTCACCAAGCCTAAGGGTTGGAAATATTGAAAGATGATTAGCTCTTCGGATTCTTATTGGATAAGACATTTTGTCGATGATACCATTTCGACAAATGACGGGCAATGTCAGCATAGGAATAAAAGGGGATCATTCTTGGAAAAGAAAAAGGATACCCTACAGGCACATGTATCTGGTCATTACACTCAGGGAATGGTGTAACAGATTAAATTGAACATAATACAATCCATACCTCTGAGTGGTAACGGGATGGATGAGGAAAACCAAATGCTATTCCCCTGAAATTGTAGTGGGTGGTACATACAGCGGGGCAGGTCTGTTGAGCAGAACATAATCGTTTCTTTGGGTTTTCTGTCAGAAGATACCAGCTGAACGAGAAAGCATGGTAGCGCATCAGTGATAGAAACTTGATGAACTTTGAGCAATGGCAATCCAAACATTAAATAGGGATCATTCTCACACTTCCAATTAGGAGCATTTGATTCATTTCGATTATTGTATCCTAATCGTTGTCCAAAAAAAAAGAGAAAAAGAAGGAAATTATTCTCATGACATTCTGCATTCATGCAAATGTCGTTCATAATACATTTAGTTAGAAGCATTAGATTCATTTCGATCATTGCATTCTAATCATTACATAGGATCATTCTTATGACATTCTGCATTCATGCAAATGTCATCCCTAATATCATTTAGTTAGGAGCATTAGATTCATTCTGATCATGCATCCTAATAATTTTACATTTTAAAAAATGGGATCATTTTCATGACATTCGGCATTCATGTAAATGTCATCCATAATACATTCGAGTCTACAGGACATGTCTCTCAGAGGACGGTGTAGCAAACCAAAAGTTCAGATTTTGTTCCTAGAGATGATAGTGGAGCGGTGAAGATTGAAGTCTTCACGAAGATAGTAAGGAAGCAAATTAGAAAGTTCAGATTTTGTTCCCTAGAGATGATAGTGGAGCAGGCTGAAGATTGAAGTCTTCCTGAAGATAGTAAGGAAGCAAACCAAAAAGTTCAGATTTTGTTCCCTAGAAATGATAGTGGAGCAGGCTGAAGATTGAAGTCTTCTTGAAGATAGTAAGGAAGCAAATTAGAAAGTTCAGATTTTGTTCCCTAGAGATGATAGTGGAGCAGGCTGAAGATTGAAGTCTTCCTGAAGATAGTAAGGAAGCAAATTAGAAAGTTCAGATTTTGTTCCCTAGAGATGATAGTGGAGCAGGCTGAAGATTGAAGTCTTCCTGAAGATAATAAGGAAGCAAACCAAAAAGTTCAGATTTTGTTCCCTAGAGATGATAGTGGAGCAGGCTGAAGATTGAAGTCTTCTGAATATAGTAAGGAAGCAAATTAGAAAGTTCATTTTTGTTCCCTAGAGATGATAGTGGAGCAGTGAAGATTGAAGTCTTCACGAAGATAGTAAGAAAGCAAATTGAAAAGTTCAGATTTTGTTCCCTAGAGATAATAGTGGAGCAGGCTGAAGATTGAAGTCTTCCTGAAGATAGTAAGGAAGCAAATTGAAAAGTTCAGATTTTGTTCCCTAGAGATGGTAGTGGAGCAGACTGAAGATTGAAGTCTTCCTGAAGATAGTAAGGAAGCAAATTGAAAAGTTCAGATTTTGTTCCCTAGAGATGATAGTGGAGCAGGCTGAAGATTGAAGTCTTCCTGAAGATAGTAAGGAAGCAAATTGAAAAGTTCAAATTTTGTCCTCTTGAGATAGTAGTGGGGCAGACTGAAGCTTGTAGATCTGACATTCTTGAAGTTGCAAGAAGCAGATCGAAGATACCAATCTGGCATCCCTGAGTTTGCAGGGAGCAGATTAAAATAGCAGATCTGGCATTCCTGAGAGTGAAGCAGATCGAAGATACCAATTTGGCATCCCTGAGTTTGCAGGGAGCAGATTAAAGATAGCTGATATTGCAGTGAAGCAAATTGAAGCTATCAAACTTATTTGAAATCAAGGTGCAGTTCCAGTACACCTGAAGATGCAGTTGGGATTGGAAGCCATTTGAAGAAGACGAGGACCAAGAAGTCGAGGCTTGGCCAAGACCGGGAAAAAATTGGTCCTTTTATAGTCTTTGCTCTATTCTCGTTTCACGACAATGGGCAGCTGTAATGGCCCATTTTTGCCCAGGCCCATACAATAAAAACAAAAATAATAATAATAAAAATGTCTAGTTTTTATTTTACATTCCATTTTACAAAATCAAAACAGACCCAAATACAGGCCCAATACCCGTGGCCCAAAACAGAATCCTAACCCAACACCAATAGACAACCCAAAATTAAACCCGAATAACAAGTCCCAAAATAAACTAAACCATCAGACCCAATCTTAGCCCAAACCTACACGGCCCAGTGACTAAGCAAAATCAGCAGAACCCTAGGGTTCTCCCTCGCGCCGCCAGAGCTAGTGACCCAACCTTCGTGCCGCAGGTGCCGCAGTCACCAGCCCTCGTCACGCCGCGATTCGTGCGAGTAACGTCGCCGCTCTCCTCGCCTTCGACCTGTACAGAAAAGGGGAAAACATAGCAAAAGAAATGGAAAATAAACAAAACGAATTTCTTTCCTTTTCTCTTGATTTCTTTCGGGGCTATATAAACCCACAAAAATTTGTAACAGGGGGAAGGGGGAATTTAAAAAAAAAAGTAGAGAATACACAGAGAAATACAAAATCAATAAAGGTTTTTATTTTATTTTTTCTTCTTCATTTACGAGTACATTTTTTATTTTTCATATTTTTTCCTTTTCGAAACAGCACATAAACATATTCAAAATTTGTTTTTTTTATATATGTATAATATACATATATAATAATAACATAATAAAAAAAACTAAAAAAACGTACTTCTTTAAAACTCCGGCCATCGTGTACGGTGGTCGGTGACGGCAATGGACGGTGGAGGGTAGCGCCGGAAATCGCCCAGCAAGAGAGAATTCTCTCTGATTTTTTTGAGGAATGAAGGAAAAATGTTTTTTTTTTTAAATTTTTTTACGACGTCGTTTTGGCTTAAGGCAATAAGCATCAAAACGGCGCCGTTTGGCTTTTACCCGAAATCCGACCTGACTTGACCCGAAAGATCCGCGTGTTTTAAAGCGGAAGGGTTATTTGCGCTTTTAACCCTTCCGCCTTTTTGATTATTTTCAATTAAATCCTTTCTTTGTTTTTGCTTGTAAGTTTACCGTGCAATTTTGATTTTATTTCAATTTAACCCTTCACATAAACGGTGTCGTTTTGAAAGGAGGGAATATTTTCCCTTTTAGCCCTTTCATATTATTCGCGCTTTTAAATAGGTCCTTTTTCCTTTTATTTCTTTTCAGAATCGCCCCAAAGTTTTATTTTTAGTTCAATTTTGTCCTTTTTTATTTCTTTTGTTTTTTTTATTTTTAAATTCTTTTTATTGTTATTATTATTGTTTTTCCTATTATTTTGGCATTTCTACTACTGTTATTTTTTATCTTGTTTTTTATTAATTTTTATTATTATCATATTCATTTATTTTTTTATGACCATTATTCTTTTATATTTTTATATGTATTATCCTTGTATATTTCAAATTATTATTTATTATATTATTTGGTTTAATTATTTTTATTACCTATTATTTTTAGACTTATATATATTAGTATATTATATAGTATTATATCCTATATTATTTTTTTAAAAAAAATTATTTTATCTAAAATTATTTATATGGTATAATATATTATTTATTCTTAAATATATAGTTTTTATGTATTAGAATAATATGAACATGTTTTTATTTTAAGTTATGGATCAATTATTTATGTCAAAATTTATTTTATTTTCTCATATATATATATGTGCTATTTTTTGTTGTCTATATATCATTTTATATTTGTAATATTTTATATGTGCTATTTTATATGTGCTTTTTTATTTTATATGTGCTATTATTTCTTTTATTGTCTATATTAATATGAAATGTTAGTAAATTATAATTGTTTTTAATATTTATGTTCAATAGTTTATAAATACAATATTGTCACATGGATTATTGTTTAAAATATAAATTCATTTTTTTGCAAAATTACTATATTTTATCTAAAGGTTTTTTAAAATAAGGCAATGTTTTGTATTTAGAAATTCGAGAAATAGTGCCCTATCGTGCTGGTTGTGATTTTTCGTTTGGCTAAATAACTAAATATCCTTTTAACAAGTTTTGTAAATCATGAGATGATTTTGATTATGAAGGTTTTAAAATATCGTGTCCTATCGTGCTGGATGTGATGTTTATATTCCTTCGGAACAAAGAAATCTCAAATTTTAACTCAAATTGCTCGAAGTTTTTAAGAAATCCTATTTTTAAATACTTTTAAATTTCAAACATTTGGACATGATTCTATCGATTAGGTACCAATTTTTGGGCGTTAAGAGGGTGCTAACCCTTCCTCATATGTAATCGACTCCCGAATTATAAATAAAACGTTTTATAAGGTGATCAAATCACACCTAAGTAAAAAGGGATTGGTGGCGACTCCCATTTTTGTTTTTAAAAGTCGGCCCTGTTTTCTAAAACGTTTTAAAATGGTTTTGACAACATCTTTTCAAATTAGTCCTTAAAATCGCTAGATTAGGTTGCAAGGATCTCAAAAACATAAAAATCATTAAAAACAGGGCTAGAATGGACTTACAATCGAGCTTGGAAGATGAACAAACCCTAGCTATTGACTCCTCTTGTGAATTTTGGCCATGGGGGACTAAATTGATGAAGATGACATCTTTTTATTTGTTTTATTTGTCTTTATTTACCAAATGACCAAAATGCCCTTAATGCCTAACTTCAAAATTTTACCCATCCATGTCCATTTTTGTCCAACTTAAAGTAAAATGGTCTAATTACCATTTGAGGACCTCCAATTTAAAATTTCATAAAATTTAGACACCTTTAGCTTGTAGAACACACATTTTGCACTTATTGCAATTTAGTCCTTTTAACTAAATTGAGTGCCCAAATGTCAAAATTTTTGAACAAAATTTTCAAGAAATCATTTTATAAAACTGTAGACCATAAAAATATAATAAAAATGAATTTTATTGCGTCAAATTTGTGGTCCCAAAACCACTGTTTCGACTAGGCCCAAAATTGGGCTGTTACAAACCACCTAACAATCATGAACATAATTTTAGCATGTAATTGTGTTAAGTGTTCTCTTTGCATTTAGACTTAATAAATTTTACTATAAGCAAGATAGGGTTAATTCTATTAATCATAATTATTTTAGCCTCATAAAAATAAAACAGTGGAGACGAAATCAAACTAGCAAAATCATAACTAACTCAGTGGACAAAAATCATGCTCATAGGTCAAACAGTGGGCAATTCCTGGTTAAAATCTTGGGCATGAAAAGAGGAAGAATATTCTAAAAAAATAAATGTGGGCAGAATCAAGCATAAGGCAGCAGCAGTAGTAACACAACAGTAAAAACAGTAGATAAAATGACAAAAATAATGAGGAATGCCTCCCCCTACTTAAAACACATTGTCCTCGATGTGAAAGAAAAAGGAAAAAAAATATGTGAAAGAAAAAGGTTTTAGGAAAACTCCCCATGTAGTCACTGTCGTTCATGCATAGCTGCAAGGAGGAGAAGGTTCGGCGTCGCGTGGAGGAGAGGAAGGAGGGGAAGGCGTTCGTCGGCTAAGTTGACGTGTTAGGACGTTGAGAATCGATGCGGACGGCTGTTGACGGTGAAGGAGGGTTCAGCGGTAGCACGGCTTCTAGTCCTAACCATAGTGGTGGGAAAAATTGGTGGCGGGGGTGAGGGAGAAGGGGAACGTCGGCTGGAGGGTTATTTGGGTGAAAAATGGGGAAAAGTTTAGGGTTTGAAGGTGTAGAAGAAAGGGTGTTTGGCTGTAGGGTGGGTGTTTGGATCCAGGTTTTGCTTAAGTATAAAGCAGGGATGCGCTATTCCTACTTGGAATATGGATAGAATAAGGGATGTTTGTGAAAGCATACCAATTCCTAAGTTTTTTCCTCGCCGGTATACCTAGACAGAAGAAGAGAAATTTATTAATATCCAAACAAAATAAAGTAATAATTAATAAAATAAAATAAAGTAATAAATAAATAAATAAATAAATAAATAATAAAATAAAATAATAAATAATAAAATAAAATAAAAATAAAGAAAAATAAAAATTGGGTTGCCTCTCAACAAGCGCTTGTTTAACGTCGTTAGCTTGACGCCCTAACTAGTATTGAGGCTGTTCCAGCTGAATTCTTTCGTTCGTATGGGCTTGGAAATTCTCCTTTTTTATCACATCCACCATATTTGGGTTGAATCGTCCTTGCGCCTCTTGCTTTGGTTTCGTTTTTTCCTCCAAGAAAATTTTATGTGTGCCTGTCAAGGGGTTAATCCCTTTTAAGTCAGAAATGGTCTCATCATTCTCCAAAAATACGTATTTGAGATGCTCGGGAAGTGGTTTGAATTCTAGATCTAGTGCATGCACAATAGAAGGTAGAATTTTAGTATCCATAGGAGCCAATAATTCATTAACAGATTCAAAATCATCAATCATCATTTTAGATTTATCTCCATAAGATGACTCAAAAGTTTCTTCTACTAATGAGTCAATTATGTCGACACGGTTTACGTTCAAGATTTCACTTGGGTGACTAATAGCGTCGCAAACGTTAAACTTCATGACCTCCCCATCAAACTCCATCGTGAGGGTTCCGCTACGCACGTCAATCTTAGTACTTGCAGTACTAAGGAAAGGTAGCCCCAAAAGATGTCTGAAGACCCAGGAGTGTTATCCTCCTCCATTTTTATCACATAAAAGTCTGTAGGGAAGATAAGTCCATTGACTTTCACTAATACATCCTCGAGTACTCCTTCGGGATGCACAATAGACCTGTCTGCTAACTGAATGATAACACCTGTTTTCGTAAAAAAACCCGCGTTAAGTGATTCATAAATAGAAAAGGCATTACATTTATGGAAGCTCCTAAATCACGCATAGCTTTTTAAATTCCCAAGTGGCCTATTTTGCATGGTATTGCAAACATGCCCCTATCTTTGCATTTCGCTGGCATCTTCCGCTGTAACACTCCGGATACATTCTCACCAACGCTTACCCTTTCATTACCAGTTAATTTTTGCTTGTTGGTGTAGAGCTCTTTAAGGAACTTGGCATATCGCGGAATTTTTTTGATGGCATCCAGCAGTGGTATGTTGATCTCGACATTTCTGAATGTTCCGAGGATCTCCTTGTCCTCTTTACCTTTTCGACATTGGTTCAATCGTCCTGGAAATGGATGTTGAATTTTAGGCAATAGAGGTTTCATTTGGACCTGTTCATCGTTCTCTGGATTTTCTTAGGCAGAATCTTGGCCAAGATTTCTGCTAGGAATTGGTTCCAGTACTTTTCCACTTCACAACGTCACTGCATTTGCGTGTTGTCTTGGATTAGGTTCCATTTTTAACGACAGCTTCCCTTGTGAGTTCATTTTCTCAATTGATATGGTCAATTCTCTTATAGACGCCTCAGTTTTCTATTGAAAATCAAGCATATTAGCTGCTAATTTATTAACCATGGTTTCTAGAGAGGTACTTGAATCTCGCTGCTGTTGTGGAAACTGGTTTTGGTATGGCTGGTTGTACTGCTGGTTTGCCTCATAACTCAAGTTAGGATGGTCTTTCCATCATGGGTTATATGTATTTGTATAGGGGTCATATCGAATTTGGGGCGGTCTAGGAAAGTTTCCCATAGCATCTAAATGGGCCATAGTATCGTCACACAAACTAGGGCATGCATCAGTTGTATGTTCAGGTGTTGCACAAATTTTGCACAGTCTGGTTGGTCCTGTTTTTACTGCAAAAAGAGAATTCATGATATTAGTAAGTTGATCATCTTTATCTTCTAAAGCTGAAATACTTAGCCAGTGAACCCTTCTAGTGGGTTCAGGATTAGCTCGGAACTACTGAGTATTTGCAGCCATTGTGGATATCAAGTCCCTTGCTTGTTGGGGAGTTATGTTGACCAATGCTCCTCCACTAGCAGCGTCTACAATATTCATCTCTATGGGTTTCAAGCCTTCATAAAAGTATTAGAGTAGAGACTGTTCTGTTATACCATGTTGTGGGCAACTTGCACACAACTTCTTAAATCGCTCCCAATAGTCGTAAAGAGCCTTTGCTTCTTTTTGCCTTATCCCAGCTATCTCCCTTCTTAACTCAGCTGCACGCGATGCTGGAAAAAACCTGTTAAAAAAAATGAGAAAGATCAGCCCAAGTTGTAATAGATCCAGGAGGTAAATAAAACAACCATTCCCTAGCAGAATCTGCTAAGGAAAAGGGAAAGCACGCAATTTGATTTGATCCTCAGTTACCCATTGAGGTTTCATGCTAAGACAAACCATATGAAACTCTTTCATATGTTTGTGGGGATTTTCATTTTGCAACCCACGAAAAGTTGGTAGTAACTGGATTAAACCTGACTTCAGTTCAAAATCAGTATCCATAGTAGGATACGCAATGCACAATGGCGGTTGTTCTGCCGAAGCTTCGGCCAGTTGCCGAATCATTTGAGCCATAGGTTGATGTGCTAAATTTGGGTTTTCATTAACCCTAGCGTTAAGAACTTCTTCTGGTGAATCGACTTCTACTTTTTTTCTGTCAAGTGTTTGAGTAGGGTTTTCATTAACCCTAGACTCAACTTCGTCATCGACTTCAATTTCTAGTGGTGGGTTACTCTGAGTCCCAACCACCCCTGGCTGCTTTTTCCTTAACTTCATTTCCTTGCGATTGGCTCTCACAGTCTTCTCTATTTCTGAATCAAATGCAAGAATTCCTGGAGTAGATCTGGTCATAAGAAAGAAAGAAACAAGATTAGTACGTTACCAGTCCTGTAACAACCCAAACCCGGCCCAAACACTACGACCGAATTTGATTTGTTACCGAGTAAAACCTTGTGAACACCATTTCGAAAAACATTTAATTTTTATTGAAAACTTCTCGTTTTCGGTTGTCTTGTCAAAGCTACCCTTAGATTTAATTTGGAATTCTAATTAAGTCCAATTGTTATACCAGTTTCAAGTGTGCCCGATGGCACGAATAAACCTTTTCGTGTTAACCAAAAAAAACATGTGATTTAATTCAATTTAATAGTATAGTCTTGAGTAAATATCCACATAAAAAAAACAAATAAGGATTATGGAGGCCTTATTACAACCCAAAATAAAATTAAACAAATTAAAGTTCTATAAGTTTAAATCCACTGCATGGCCACCTCGAGTCCAACCGGCTCCTCCACCGCCATCTACGAGTCACCTGAAAAATGTTAAAGGAGAAGGTGAGTCACCAAGACTCGATATGTAACCCTTCCCCGGTTAATACAACGTTTCATACACAACATATAACAGCTTAATTTATGCAGAGTATTGTGTACCCAACCTAGCCAACCAAACACCTTTGTCTACCCCTTGTGGTACCAAACCACCGGTGACCGTAGTCACGATGTGTTACCAAAACACCGGTGGTGCCAAACCACCGGTGACATATAGTCACAATGTGCTACCAAAGCACGGTGTCCGTGAGACACAAATCGGGTGATGGGGCCAACCCATCGTGTGATACCAAATCACCGCGATTTATCCCATATCTCAAGTGGGGCCAACCCACGGTGGTGTTAACCACGTGGACAAGTCGCTATGAGGTACCAAACCTCCGGAGGTACCAAACCTCTGGTGACATATAGTCACGATGTGCTACTAAAAAGCACTTGGTGCTCGTCAAGACGATATCACCGCCCCTCCTCTCATCAACCCATATCAAGCGCTAATAATGAACATACATATATCACATGTATCAAATAATCCATGCTTCCCAAAAGCATTATTATCGATCTCATACAAATAGAGACTTACCGATCCTTGCTTGTACCATTAAGGTACTATTGCCATATCTACATAAAGCGCATTTACACATAACATACACTTAATACACTTTATTAACTATTATAAGTGTGTATGTACACACTGTCACCACCGAATCGTCTAAATCCCTAAAAGAGATGTCGGTCACACTTAATGTCCTTGCCCCTATATTCGGCCATTCATAAGGGTTAGTATCCTAGGCCATTCGGCCAAAACCAAAATATTAGGAGGGGTTCCTTATGAACCCAAATCTTACTCAATATCTTGAGTACTAGCTCTTTACTTCACCACCCTATAATCGGCACTTAACTGCTTAGTAGCCTTCGGCTTAAATGGATATCAAAAATAAAGAAAACCGATCTCACCACCTTAACAATCGGTCACAAAAGATTATAGCTTGGGTTGATTGCTTCCCGAATCCAAGTACCTATAAAAAGAATCGCTTATCACAACCGCTTTAGAAGCCCTATCAACCACTATTGAAATCGGCACCTACCCCCTTAATGGGAATCGGCAAGAGACTAAAAAGAGGACTCGGAATTTCGGCTAGTGTCCCTTACCTTCTTAAACCGATTGGAAGAAGAATCCCGAGAGAGACTTGGGTCACCCTTAGTATTCGGCCAAGACCATAGAGTAGAGGAAGAGAGTTTTCAGAAAACCAATGGGGTGTATTCCGCCAAATAAAAGTTTCGGCTAGGAGTTTTTAGAAGAGGAAAGAAAGAAGATAGAGGAGAGGTTGATGTGTAGGGATTCGGCTAAGGTCTTTTAAGAGAAGGGAAAGAAATAAAAGAAGAACAAGGAGAGGTTGAGGGTTTCGGTAACTAGCAAAAGTGAGAAAAAAGAAAACCTATTGATGGATGGGTGCTTATAAAGAAATTCGGCACCCCCTCCCCCTAATGCTTGCCGTCCAACCTTGGCAACAAGGAGTCCAACTCCTAGCCAACTCCTCTTCACCAAGGAGTCCCACATTCGGCCATCACCTAGTTTTTCTCTAGGCCACTAATTTGAAATAATTCAAAAGAATTTGAATTAACACATGCCTACTTTTTCTCTTGCCACCCTTTTTAGATTATTCACATAATATCTAGTTAAATCCTTAAAAAAAAAAAGAGTTTAAAGAGAGAAAATCTCTCCCCCTATGCCGTCCCATTCAAAGAGCAAAAAGAGGGACTTTCGCGACTCGAACACGTGCCTCCCTTGCTCATTGTGGCGTCACATGTAGCTCTTAAGTGGGCTTCTTTTTGCCACTTTACCAAGGCCTAATTAGTGTTAATAATACCCACATTTATTCTTATAACACCACTTACCAAGGCTCCCCTCTTTTCAAAGTTAAAAACTAAAATTTCCTACCAAATCGAGCCAACACAAAGCCTTAAATTGATCATTATTATTCCATAAATAATGACACAGCAGTTTATACATAAGAAAAGTAATTTATTTCCAAATAGCCCCGCTTTTGGGATGTTACGCTTCTACCCCCTTAAAATAAATTTCGTCCTCGAAATTCCTTGATCGTAAGAGATGGGGTATTGTTGCGCATCACCTCCTCGGGCTCCCACGTAGCTTCTTCCACTCCGTGGTTCCGCCATAACACTTTCACTAAAGGCACTGCCTTCCTACGTAGAACTTTCACATCTCGGTCTACAATCTGAACCGGTTCTTCCTCAAAAGATAAATCCGTGTTCACCTCGATCTCTCTCTCACGCACAACGCGAAGGATCTGACCGATACCGCCTCAAAGATTGATACATGGAATACGCCATGAATCGACTCGATTCTGCCGGCAACTCTAGTTGATAAGCTACCGGTCCCACTCGCTTTATAATCAGATATGGCCCAATGAACCTTGGGCTCAAATTTCCTTTTCGTCCAAATCTCAATACCTTTTTCCAAGGCGATACTTTCGGAAAGACTTTGTCTCCCACAAAGATACTCCACTTCCTTTCGTTTGAGATCGGCATAAGACTTACGCCTATCCGATGCTTCCTTGAGACGAGACCGAATCACCTTGACTTTGTCTTCCGTCTCGCCGGTTCTGGACCCGAACTTGTCTTTCTCCCAACTCCGTCCAACATGTAGGAGTACGACACTTTCGTCCATATAGGGCCTCGTATGGAGCCATTTGAATACTCGCTTGATAATCAAGTTGTTATAGGCGAATTCCGCTAATGGTAGGTACTCCTCCCAACTACCACCAAAATCCAAGACACAGACCTCTTAACATGTCTTCTAAAACTCAGTATCACCCTTTCCGATCATCCGTCCGATTTGTGGATGGAAAGCCGTCTCAAATCTAACCGTGTACCCAAAGCTTGATGCAACGCTTTCCAAAACCTTGACGTGAATCGGGATCCCTATCCGAGATAATCGACACTCGCACGCCATGCAACCTCACTATTTCACCCACATATAGCTTCGCTTAGCTTCGGAGTGAGTAATCCATTCTCACCGGCATGAAGTGAGCTGATTTAGTTAGGCGATCCACAATTACCTGCATCGCATCCTTCTTGGTGGGCGTAAGGGTAGCCCACTAACAAAATCCATGGTGATCCTCTCCCATTTCCATTGAGGATCTTTATCGGGTTGAAGTAGTCCCGATGGTGACCGATGTTCGCCTTAACTTAACTGCGACACGTCGACACTTACCTACAAACTCCGTTATCTCACGCTTCAACCTGTGCCACGAATCTGTTTCCGCAAATCTCCATACATCTTGCTTCCCCAGGGATGCATAGCGTATGGGCTGCTATGTGCATCTTGGAGAATTTTCTCGCCTTAATTCTCGATCCTTTGGCATACATACTCGTCCTGAAAACAAAGCACTCCATCACAAGACAGATCAGCACTTTTCCAAACCACCGCCTTGAACTTGTACCCTCTTAGAGCTCAAGCCTTCATCCACTAACTGCTTTTCTTTAATCTCCTCAATCCAAGTCGGCTTTACTTGAAGTTCTGCCAAAAGACTCCCATCATCATACAGACTTAACCGAGCGAACATTGCTCTTAAGTCCGTTACCGCCTTCCGGCTCAATGCGTCAGCTACCACATTAGCCTTTCCCGGATGGTACTCGATGGAACAATCATAGTCCTTTAGTAGTTCAATCCATCGACGCTGTCTCAGATTTAGATCCTTCTGAGTCAGAAGATACCTCAAGCTTTTGTGATCTGTGTAGACCATCGACTTCTCTCCATACAGATAATGTCTCCATATCTTCAGTGCAAAGACGACCGCTGCTAACTCCAAGTCGTGCGTTGGGTAGTTAACCTCATGCGATCTTAACTGACGGGATGCATAGGCTACTACCTTCCCATCCTGCATCAACACACATCCCAAACCGGTGTGAGATGCATCACAATAAACTGTGAATAACTTTCCTGCTTCAGGCTGCACCAAAACCGGAGCTTCCGTCAAAATCTTCCTTAACTTATCAAAGCTTTCTTGCTGCTTCTCCGTCCATACAAACGGGACACCTTTCCTTAGCAACTTAGTCAACGGTGCTGCTATTAGAGAGAATCCTTCCACGAATCTCCGATAGTATCCTGCTAAACCCAGAAAACTTCGTATTTCAGCCACCGTCCTAGGTGGTTTCCACTCCAATACTGCTTCAATCTTGCGAGGGTCTACCCTAATTCCTTCAGCTGATACTACATGACCTAAGAAAGCCACTTCCCTAAGCCAAAATTCACACTTACTGAATTTGGCATATAACTGCTTCTCCCTCAATACTTGCAGAACTATCCGTAAATGCTTGTCATGCTCTTCTTCTGTCCTTGAATAAACCAATATGTCGTCTATGAACACCACGACACGAATCGGGTCCAAGTATCTGCTTTGGAATACTCTGTTCATCAAGTCCATGAATGCCGCCGGTGCATTAGTCAACCCAAATGGCATCACCAAGAACTCGAAATGCCCATACCGAGTTCGAATGCCGCTTTGTGAACATCACCTCCTTTACCCTTAATTGGTGATAACTCGACCTAAGGTCTATCTTCAAAACACCGAGGCACCCTTCAGCTTGATCGAACAAGTCGTCAATCCGAGGCAACGGGTACTTGTTCTTGATCGTTAACTTATTTAATCGACGGTGAGTCGATGCACATCCGCATAGAACCGTCCTTCTTCTTGACAAACAACACAGTGCTCCCCACGGAGATATACTTGGTCGTATAAACCCTCTATCCAAGAGCTCCACGAATTTGAGCCTTTAGCTCCACCATCTCCAAGACTCGCAACACAGCTTGCGATACCGATTCGCCACCGGTCTGCTCCGGCTCCTCAGCTCTAAAAGTAGGAGGTGGTGGTGGCAGTGGTACCTCATTTTCCGAACCTTGTCCCGACTGACGGGTTCACAACGTCATCCTACCCCTACCACGTCCACGGCGTCCCACGTCCTCTAGAACTCATTCTATCTACCGCGCTTTTAATCTGATTAAGAAGAATTTTATGCGTTAGCATTTGTTTCACTTTATTACTCGCGAAGAAGTTTTATGGATGAGGTTTAATCGTAGATTCTTCGAGCAAACAATGTTTGATTTCCTATCCTAGTTCACACAAAGAAGTTCATGCATCCATTCCTTAATACTTTCCATACCTATTCACTCATCGGACATTTACCATTTCTAACCTGGGGTATTTTCGTCTTTTTCTTACGGGGTTTTTCGTAATTTTCCGAACCCAAAATATTCTCACTGATGATTTCCAAAGCTAAGTTATTGAATATTTGTAAAATAGTTGAAATTTTTGGGCAAAACCGTCGAATCACTATTTTATGGGTCGTGGCATTTTGGTAATTTTACTCCTAAGGGTATTTCAAATTTTCCACAAGTCAAGTTTTCCGAGAAAAACATGGTATACCTAGTGTTCTAGGGTTTAAGAGGGTTATTGGATAAGTTTTGAAAACATTAGGGCTTGTTGTCTCGTTCTATTTTAAAAACAAGGCTAATTCCCTTTTTGGGTTTTAATCATTGTTTTTAGCCTATGACCGAGCCTTCCGGTCGTGGTGAACCAAAGCTACGCACTGTGCGAATCGAGTGAAGAGGAGGTGGGTCACGCGGACCGCTTAAATACCAAGCTCTCACCGAACCTTTCTAGACATGCGCATGAGGTTACCACACCACCGAGCCCTCTCGAGTTAGGGTGAACCAGGCTACGCACTGGTGGATACTGCGAAGAGGAGGTGAGTCACGAGGACTGCTTAAATACCAAGCTCTTCCGGATCCAATCCTAGACATGCGTACAGGGGTTACCACACCCTAGCTTATTGACTAAGCCATAGGTTGGTTTAGTTCCTTAAGTCTTATGCTTCGTTGTGTTTGAGTAATCTAGCCTTAGGGTCCAAGTCCTATACATCTATCTACGTTCCATGCTTCCTACCCTTCTATAGAATATAATTCACAGAAAGGTTTAGATGTACTTACCTGGGCGGATCGGTGCCGGAGACTCGGGCCATGCTGCTTAAAAACCCAAAACAATTCGAAAGGCCTACTAAAACATTTTTGGGCCTTGGGCCCCCACACAATGAGTTTTGAACACTGGCTCGATACCAGTGCAGTAACAACCCAAACCCGGCCCAAACACTACGACCGAATTTGATTTGTTACCGAGTAAAACCTTGTGAACACCATTTCGAAAAACATTTAATTTTTATTGAAAACTTCTCGTTTTCGGTTGTCTTGTCAAAGCTACCCTTAGATTTAATTTGGAATTCTAATTAAGTCCAATTGTTATACCAGTTTCAAGTGTGCCCGATGGCACGAATAAACCTTTTCGTGTTAACCAAAAAAAACATGTGATTTAATTCAATTTAATAGTATAGTCTTGAGTAAATATCCACATAAAAAAACAAATAAGGATTATGGAGGCCTTATTACAACCCAAAATAAAATTAAACAAATTAAAGTTCTATAAGTTTAAATCCACCGCATGGCCACCTCGAGTCCAACCTAGCTCCTCCACCGCCATCTACGAGTCACCTGAAAAATGTTAAAGGAGAAGGTGAGTCACCAAGACTCGATGATGTAACCCTTCCCCTGGTTAATACAACGTTTCATACACAACATATAACGCTTAATTTATGCAGTATTGTGTACCCAACCTAGCCAACCAAACACCTTTGTCTACCCCCTTGTGGTACCAAACCACTTTGGTGACCGTAGTCACGATGTGTTACCAAAACACCGGTGGTGCCAAACCACCGGTGACATATAGTCACAATGTGCTACCAAAGCACCGTGTCCGTAGACACAAATCGGGTGATGGGGCCAACCCATCGTGTGATACCAAATCACCGCGCATTTATCCCATATCTCAAGTGGGGCCAACCCACGGTGGTGTTAACCACGTGGACAAGTCGCTATGAGGTACCAAACCTCTGGAGGTACCAAACCTCTGGTGACATATAGTCACAGCAGCTACCAAAGCACCGGTGCTCGTCGAAGACGATATCACCGCCCCTCCTCTCATCAACCCATATCAAGCGCTTAATAACGAACATACATATATCACATGTATCAAATAATCCATGCTTCCCAAAAGCATTATTATCGATCTCATACAAATAGAGACTTACTGGATCCTTGCTTGTACCATTAAGGTACTATTGCCATATCTACATAAAGCAGATTTACACATAACATACACTTAATACACTTTATTAACTATTATAAGTGTGTATGTACACACCTGTCACCACTGAATCGTCTAAATCCCGAAAAGAGATGTCGGTCACACTTAATGTCCTTGCCCCTATATTCGGCCATTCATAAGGGTTAGTATCCTAGGCCATTCGGCCAAAACCAAAATATTAGGAGGGGTTCCTTATGAACCCGAAATCTTACCCGAATATCTTGAGTACTAGCTCTTTACTTCACCACCCTATAATCGGCACTTAACTGTTAGTAGCCTTCGGCTTAAATGGATATCAAAAATAAAGAAAACCGATCTCACCACCTTAACAATCGGTCACAAAAGATTATAGCTTGGGTTGATTGCTTCCCAAATCCAAGTACCTATAAAAGAATCGCTTATCACAACCGCTTAGAAGCCCTATCAACCACTATTGAAATCGCACCTACCCCTTAATGGGAATCGGCAAGAGACTAAAAAGAGGACTCGGAATTTCGGCTAGTGTCCCTTACCTTCTTAAACCGATTGGAAGAAGAATCCCAGAGAGACTTGGGTCACCCTTAGTATTCGGCCAAGACCATAGAGTAGAGGAAGAGAGTTTTCGGTAAACCAATGGGGTGTATTCCGCCAAATAAAAGTTTCGGCTAGGAGTTTTTAGAAGAGGAAAGAAAGAAGATAGAGGAGAGGTTGATGTGTAGGGAATTCGGCTAAGGTCTTTTAAGAGAAGGGAAAGAAATAAAAGAAGAACAAGGAGAGGTTGAGGGTTTCGGTAACTAGCAAAAGTGAGAAAAAAGAAAACCTATTGATGGATGGGTGCTTATAAAGAAATTCGGCACCCCCTCCCCCTAATGCTTGCCGTCCAACCTTGGCAACAAGGAGTCCAACTCCTAGCCAACTCCTCTTCACCAAGGAGTCCCACATTCGGCCATCACCTAGTTTTTCTCTAGGCCACTAATTTGAAATAATTCAAAAGAATTTGAATTAACACATGCCTACTTTTTCTCTTGCCACCCTTTTTAGATTATTCACATAATATCTAGTTAAATCCTTAAAAAAAAAGAGTTTAAAGAGAGAAAATCTCTCCCCCTATGCCGTCCCATTCAAAGAGCAAAAAGAGGGACTTTCGCGACTCGAACACAGGCTCTCCCTTGCTCATTGTGGCGTCACATGTAGCTCTTAAGTGGGCTTCTTTTTGCCACTTTACCAAGGCCTAATTAGTGTTAATAATACCCACATTTATTCTTATAACACCACTTACCAAGGCTCCCCTCTTTTCAAAGTTAAAAACTAAAATTTCCTACCAAATCGAGCCAACACAAAGCCTTAAATTGATCATTATTATTCCATAAATAATGACACAGCAGTTTATACATAAGAAAAGTAATTTATTTCCAAATAGCCCCGTTTTTGGGATGTTACAAGTCCCCGGCAACGGCGCCAAAATTTGATGCGTCGTTGAGAGCACCAAAAATATCCTATCCCTATAAAATAATTAAAATAATAGTATAAGGGAAGTAGGGTCAAATCCTTAGGGACTGGATTTGCACAAGTTCCTATTCCTCGAGATCCCAAACAGATTCGTGCCCAAGAAAACCTGCGTACTTGGAAAAAAAATAAAAAAACAGAATTAAAAGTTTGATTGAATTGAAATTGCGAAAATTAAAATTAAAATTGTAAAGATAAACAGAGTTGAGAAAAAGAGTTTTTATGGAGAAATTCCAGCCTCCGGTTGTCTCGATCCGCCTTGGGTTCTATTATCGACTTTTAGGTGATCCTTCTCGAATAGAATAAGTCAGTTATAGTGGAAGGGGACACCTACGACCACCAGGTCCACTTAAATTTTAAACTTACGATTTAGAGGAACCTGACTCTAGCCAACCGTCGCTTTTGTGGGACCATCTTACACTAGATCATCACTTCTCAATGGCGAATGCCACGCTATTTTGTCTCTTGGGCTCGACAACCACTGACGCAGTAAGCCAACGAACCGACTGTGCAACCTTCCCAAAACATACAAAGCGGCCGCCTTTGCACAAGATGAAAAAGGATTATTATGTCGTTTACAATTCCAATTAGGGAGATGGCTAGTCTTGACTATCGAAGTAGTTGAATCCATGGGTAGAGACATAGATGTACTCAATGGAAGAATGATACATTGGACTGGGCCCAAGTTGAATTAATTCTAAATCCATTTGTGAATTGATTCACTTGTGACGTTCATGGCGTGACTTACCTAAATCATGAGTAAGTTATTGACCATGCGTATGTAACTCATGTGCTTTGATATAAGTGGAGGCTTATGCTCTAAAGATGACCGACCTGATAGTGTAACACCCCTTACCCGTATGCAACGCCGGAACAGGGTACGAGGCATTACTGGACTTACAACACAAGCATTCACACGATTCCGTAAAACCATCCATATTCAATCATAAAGTCCCTAATACGAGCCTACGAGGCCCAAAACATGCATTGGAAGTGGTTTGGGACTAAACCGAGAACTCAGGAAATTTTTACATAACTTAGAAAACTTTTTCTAACTGTAGGGATCACACGCTCGTGTGGTCCAAGGGACATGCACGTGTGACCTTGGGACACGCCCGTGCTTCAGACCGTGTTCAATTTATGGTGCTCTACGACTTGTGCCACACAGCCGTGCCACACGCCCGTGTGCTAAGCCGTGTGGTTAATTAATTTAATTCGAATTAAGTGCAGGTTTCACACGGCCAAGACAGACGCCCGTGTTCTAGGCCGTGTAGCACACACGGCTGAGACACGCGCCAGTGTCTCTGCCCGTGTGCTATATTCTGGACATTCTGTTTTTCAAAATTAAGGTGCAGGGGACACACGGCCAATACACACGCCCATGGGGCAAGCCGTGTGTCGCACACGGCCTAGACACACGCCCGTGTGGACAAAATAAGGCTATTTACCAAGCCTTTTGCCATCCTTCCATGCACATACCTACACAACATCATATAATACCAATTTAAACATATACAAGCAACCAAAACAATCACAACCAAGGTATTAACATCCCATCCACATGCTAACATCTAACATGCTTTAACATCATAATTTATCAACACAAATCATGCAAGTTCCACATTCATGAATGGTATCGACATATAAATATACTTCTACCAACATAAGCCATCATTCATGGCCATATACAAAATGAAATCATTAACCATTATAAGCCAATACATTTGGCCACATTACCAATGACATATATAACAAAATGACCAAGTCCCTATACATGCCATAACTCAAAATATTGACATTTCAATGGTACCCAAAATAATGATTGATAGTGTGAATGGATCTCCGACGATCTCCGATCCAGAGCTAGCTTGGAGACACTATAAGACAATGGAAAGAAAAAGGGGGTAAGCTATATAGCTTAGTAAGTTCATATGCAAATAATAAATAACCTTAATTATACATTTGATATATGAATAACATAACATATATCATAAATGCCATTAAACATTCAGGAGCATAACTTACTCAATCACAATCTTACCAATAGTTCATCATATATCGAATCTATTTCATTTGAGTTTTTCGTGCATACCTGTACCAACTCGTAACATAATCACATACTTTCTCATCTTTGACATACCCGTTGAACCACTTGGAATACTATCGGATACACGGAAAACTTTGCACATAAGTGCCAAATATGTAGCCAAAGCTACCACCAATCTCATAACACACATAGGCTCACTCTCGAGCTATCCACGGGCCTGCTCACACAAGCTGTCAGTCGAGACGTAGCTATGCGGTGCTACTCACACAAGCTGTCAGGTATTTGCAACATATGCCGGTATACCTAGCCACCGGTAGGACGTACAGGACCAGCACCCGGGTCACATAATCACATAATCACATGGGTTCCTAGTGACATGTCACTTGTATCCTAATCTATTCCTAAGGTTCAACCGTGGTTTTCTCGCTTGTCAAAACTTCGTCAATTACATCCATAGATTCAATCATAAAATTTATGCATCATCAAAACATTATAAATACAATTATAACGTTTCATTATTAACATTATAAATTCAATCATTATTCCTTAATTCAGCCAAAAAATCACATTATGGAAAAATTACATTTTTACCCCTAACTTTTCAACTTTTTACATTTTAGTCCCTAGCCTCGTAAAATGATTTTCATTTAATTTCATCACACCCAAGCCTAGCTGAAACTATTTCTTGCTCATAACAGCCCACATTTTTCATTTATTCACAGTTTTACACACATTTTACAACTTTTACAAATAAGTCATTTTTAGGCATTTTCATCAAAAATCACTTAGTAAAAGTTGTTTATCCAACATCAAACTTGCATAATCTACCATTAAACATCAAAATACACAAATATCTAACATGGGTAAAATTTTATACTTTGACATCTCTTCAAATTAGTCCTTGAAATAGCTAAATTAAGTTACAACATTCACAAAAACATAAAAATCATTAAAAACAGGACAAAGACAGACTTACAATCGAGCTTGAAAGCTTGGCCAAAACCCTAGCTATGGCTTCTCTTCAATTTTCGGCACAAGGGACTAAATTGAAGAAGATGGACACTTTTATTTGTTTTATTTTGTCTTTATTTACCAAATGACCAAAATGCCCATAATGCCTAACTTCAAAATTTCACCTAACCATGTCCATTTTTGTCCATACTAAATATAATGGTCTAATTACCATTTAAGGACCTCAAATTTAAAATTTCATAGCAATTAAACACCTCTAGCTTCTAGAACACACATTTTGCACCTTTTTCAAATTAATCCTTTTTACTAAATTGAGTGCCCAAACATCAAAATTTTCGAACAAAATTTTCACAAAATCATTCCATAAGACTGTAGACCATAAAAATATAATAAAAATAAATTTTACTGCGTCAGATTTGTGGTCCCAAAACCACTGTTCTGACTAGGCTCAAAATCAGACTGTTACAGATAGCCAATATGTAGGGTACATGACTTGTGTACGGCATGACTTTACTAGCAAAAATGGAATTCATAGCTCGATTAAAGAGTTAACTGTAACATCTTGAGATATGGCTTGGAATTTTTGAGTTCGCAAGTAGGGGTTTCACCAATAGTACAACGAACTAGTGTTCGTTAGAATACTTTCAACAGAGTTCGTCAGCAAGTTCAGTGAGCTAGGGTTCGCTAGTTGGTTTTGCGAGCTGGGGTTCATCAATTGGTTTGGCGAACTGGGGTTCACCAGTATATGTCGAATTACACTTGAATTAGGAAGTTGACTTGTTTTCCAATTAGGACACTATCCATGCACGTAACGTTTTCCTAAGTCAAGTAGGGTATACTAAAAATAATGAAATACTTGGTGCTTGGAAATTAAGCCTTTCTCATAGAGAGTTCTCTCATATATTAGTTTTTTTATAAGGTCTCTGTTTTGAACCGAAGTTCTTAGGAACCAAGGTAAGCCTCTGTTCTGCTAGGGTTAATTATCCAGGGACTAGGTTTGCTCGTATGTTTGAATTTTATATTTTGTTAAGTAATTTATGTTTATGTATGTTGCGAACCAGCCAGACCATCTACTAGCAAGGACAAAGGAAAAGCAAAACTTGTTTAAAATCTCAGCTAATCGGTGAGTGTTCAGGGATCGGCACTTGTGTGCGAACCATTGTGTTTTCAAGAGCTTAGAGTTTTTAAAACTAAGTTCCAAGAGTAAGCCTTTCTGTAATCTCTATTTTTTCAAGATATGTGATTATGTTTTTAAAGATATGTTTTACGCATGCTCTTATGCAAGCTTATGTTTTAAATGTTTTTAGATATGTTTTAAAAGCATGATTCTACAAACCGTGTTTTGTGAGCTTCTATGCGAGCTCTATGTGATAAGTATTCTATGCGAGCTCCTTATGTAAGCCCGATGTTGGATATATTGGCATGCTAAATGATTGTGACTACTCAACTATAAGTTTTGTGATTTGGGCGTTGAGGCCCTGCGACATGTGGAGAGATAAGGGAATTTCAAGCTATGCTCCATTCAAAGGGACATGTTGGTGTACAGAAGAGTGTTTAGCTTTAAGCTACACTTATGGGGCATATTAAGGACTCTCTGAGTCACAAGTGAGGCGATATAAAAAGATCCTCTTATCCAACAGTAAGATATGACAAGTATAAGAACATGTTATATGTTTAAGAACAAGAATAAGCACAAGGCCATGTCAAGTACATGACTATGTTTTATGTTTTCTTACGAAAACAAGCAAAGTTTTTAAGTATGATTTTCAACAAGTACATGTGAAACTGGTTTACAAATTTAAATGTTTTTCTGACAAGCAGGTAACTGCGAACTAGGTTTTTCATCTTCACGGTGAGCCAAGTTCGCGATATGGTTTTTAGACTAAGCTTTGTTTTAACTTCTTATTTTAAGCATACTATGATTTTTTTTTTATATTCGCTAAGTTCTGAATGACTCACCCACTCATCTCTTAATTCTCAGGTAAGCAGATCATGAAAGATAGTGGCGAGGTGATTGATCCAAGTGAGGCTAGTCAGGATGGGTATCAACGAACCCTGGGAAAAGGCGACGTGGTTAAATGCTTGGGAATAGAATCGTTATATTAGATGGCTTCGTTGTTATATCACACAATTTTTCCTTAAGTTTATTTTATTTTCAATTCTGTGAACCATAAAGTTAAAACTTTTATTGTTTGATTATGTTGACTTTCTTTTAGTATGAATAATGTTAAAAGTTTCATTATGTAACACCCCTAACCTATATTCGTCGCCGGAACAGGGTTACAAAGTATTACCGGAGTTCACAGAACATTCACATGCAAATTGTATTAAAATACCATTCATACTCAAAAATTTTCTTATTGTCCCTTGAATAGGCCCTCAAGGCCCAATATGAACATTAGAATCAATTCGGGACTCAATTGAGATCTTATAAATATTTTTGCAAAATTTCCAAATTTCTCTTATGAACAGTGCCCACACGCCCGTGTGGTCTAGGGACACGCCCGTGTGATCAGGCCGTGTGGCTCACACGGCCATAGAACATGCCCATGTTTCAGGCCGTGTGGCTACACACGCCCGTGTCCCTAACCCATGCAACTCTCTGACTTGCAAGGCATGAACAAATTGAAGTCACATGGCCAAGTCACACGCCCGTGTGCTAGGCCGTGTGGTGAATTTAATTTTCGAAATTAAGGCTGCAGTTTTCACACGGCCAGGACATACGCCCGTGTTCAAGGCTGTGTCCCTTACACGGCTGAGACACATGCCCATGTCTCTGCTCGTGTGTTCGATTCTGAGCATTCTGTTTCTAAATTTTAAGGTGCAGGGGACACACGGCCAAACCACATGCCCATGGGGCAGACACACGCCTGCGTGTTTACCCGTGTGGACAAAATGAAGCCATTTCTTAGCTTCATTTTCTCACCCAATTTTGCCAACAACCTACACCAACACTTACATGTATATACCAGCCAAATCAAGCATTAAAACCAAGCCTAAACTAACATCTATCATGGCATAATATCACATGCAATTCATGTTTATAATCATACTTTTAGTGCATATACAAGATAAACATACTCTATTCATCCACATTTAACATTTAAGCATTGAACATGAGATAACTTATAAACATACCAAATAAATCATTACTAGCCATTCCAATGGCTAGATTACTAAACATCACTTACAAGTCATCATTTGGCCAAATAAGCCTATACATGCCATTATACCAAAATGAAATTTCTAAATATACCAAAAAAGAGATAGAGGATAGTGTGATTATGCTTCGACCGATCCTCCAACCTTTACGAGCTTACGAGAACTATAAAACAAGGGAAAAGTAAATGGGGTAAGCATTTTCATGCTTAGTAAGTTCGTATAACGGAAAATAAACTTACCGGTTATATCTATTCAAACAAGCATACATAAACATACATTTCATCCATTATAGGTAGTTCACCTAAACATATACACTTGATCAAGCAAGTTAGTCACATAACATCATATAAATATCAAGTAACCATAGATGAGCTCATTACATACAAACTTCCATTAATTCCACCTTTCTATATTTCAAGAGTCTTTTCCGTTGAACTAATGAAATTTCGATGGACATTCGGGTGATGTACATAAAGTATACATATAAATTATCCGTCAACTCATATTCATAATTACCCATTAGGCATAAGTTCAAAGAGCACACTCTCGAGCCACATATTTTAGAATAGGATTACCAGTCCAGGCTAAATCCCGATTTTCAACCGATGTTCACAAGAGTCATTTAGGATTGCCAGTCCATGCTAAATCCTATCACTGACCTATGCTCTAAAGAACTTAATTAGGGTTACCCATCCAGGCTAAACCCAATCTATAACATATGCTCGAGAGCCTTAATTCAAGATTACCCGTCCGGGCTAAATCCTATTTGTAACATTTGTCATATCCTACTCGTTTCAAGAAATCACCATAATCCATCGAATTTAAATGTTCAACCGGGACATGACATTTTATCCATATTTTCGAAATTATAGTTATTTCATTATGTTCATCATCACATACATATCATTACAATCATATAATTCAATTCAATTTAACATACATATTTAAGTTACATGAACTTACCTTGACAATTGTTCGTGTTTGAATTCCAACTAATCCGAAACTTTTTGTTTCACTCGATCTAATTCCATAGTTGGTATTTCCGGGTCTATATAAGCAAATTTAATTATTAACTCATCACATTTTACATACATTTGCATTCTACTACATCCTAGGCAAAATTATTATTTTACCCCTACTCTTTTCAAAAATTTCAATTTCGTCCCTAGGCTCGGAAAATGAAATTCATGCAATCTATCAACTATCTTTCATTTTCTACCATAAATTTCAAATTTCCAGCATTTACATCCATGGAAAAGTTTCTACACTTTGTTATCTTTTTAAATAAATCCCATAAATAGAAAGATTAGCCTATCCTGATTCTAAAAATATAAAAATCATTAAAAACGAGACTTGATTTCATACCTTTTCAAGCTTGGCAAGTTCTCTTCCTCTCTCCTACGGTTTCCATAGAAATATTGGGGAAGAAGATGAATAGAAAAGTTGATAATTTCTTTTTATTTTTCTATCATCTTTTTAATTTGTTGGTTTCCAATTTAGTCCCTAGCTATTTCTAATTTTTCCATGGATGAGTCATTAAAATATCTACTAACTCTCCTTCAATGGTCTAATTACCATATAAAGACCTCTAGTTTTAAATTATATAGCTATTTAATACCTATAGCTACTAGAACTCAACTATTGCATTTTATGCAATTTAGTCATTTCCCAAATTAAACACACAATCGGTAAATTTCGTACCAAAATTTTTGTATGACCTTCCTATAATAATGCAAATCATAAAATAAAATAAAATAAAATAAAATTTTATTTTTGGGCTCGGATTTATGGTCCCGAAACCACTGTTCCGATCTCACCAAAATTGGGTTGTTACACATTAACCTTCCTTTTGTGCATGATTTGTTGTGTTCTTTTAATTTTGACTAAACATGACCTAACTCTTGATGCAAACCAGTTTTGATGCGAGGTATCCATGCATGCGAACCCTATGTGTTTGCGACCCCGAAATTACATGCAAACCTTTATTAGTGAAAGCCATCCTTGTTTACGAACCTAGTTAAAGTATGTGAAACCCTTGAATGTATGATATTTCTTGTTGCGAAACCTATACTGTAAGCAAATCCATGTTATTATGCGAACCCATGTTGTTGTGCGAACCTTAATATTAAGTTCGAATATGCGAACCCTAAAAATCTCCGTGTTTGTACTTCATGCAAACCTTTCCTCTTTATGTATATTTTATGTGCTCACATGTTTTATATTCCATGCATGATATTATGCCATTCCGCTGCATTATGATAACTTAGCATATTTTTATGTTGTAAATCCGTTGTGTGTTGGAGGTTAGGTTGTGAGTTAATGGTGAGTCACTCAGGTGGCTAATGTGGCATGCCGGGTTTGGGTTGAACCAACTCAGGTGGGTCTGGGGTGTTACAATGATATCCTCTCATTGGCATTGTGTGGATTGATAAATATGGAACGTGGCCATAGGTTTCTTATTCTCAAACGAGCAATTTATCACAGTCATTAGTTGACAGTGATCATATTAATTATTAAAAAGATACAATAGTGACAATGAAACAAAATAGGATTGTACTGAGTGTCGGATTTAACTAAAAGGAATCAAGGATATCATATAAAGGTAACACACACCTGACGAGGTCATTGGACAAAGCAGTTGGATGAATTGCTTTCATAGAGAGTATATAATAAGAAGTTTTTAGTCATGGTACTTCTTTGTGAATTATCATAACGATGATTAAGTAAATTGCGAATGATCAGAAAGATGCTTATGGACATAATTACAATTACTCGAGCCTAATTGTATATGTCTGATTGGTCCTTCCGCTAGCTCAACAAAATCTCGATTGGACTGCATTAGAATTAGAAGAAAATTCTACGACTTTGGAAATAATTTAATTGAGTCGATTTATTTGATGGGGAATTAAATTAGGCGGTCGTGAGAATTTGATTAAAGAATTTTCATGAAAATTTAATTTGGAAAATCTTAGCGATTTTTAGGAAAATTAATTTTTATTAAGTAAAATTAAAATAATCAAATTAATTAAAATAAATATGAGATTTTTGAAAATTAATTTTCAAGTCAAACAATTGGCCTAATGGGTAATTGAACTTGAAAATTGGACCCAAGATTAAAAATTGGACTCAAGAACCAAAAACCAAGACCGAGACCCAAAACTGGTTTAACTAGGCCCAGTGAATGAAATTGGGCCGATGGTCCAACCAGTGGTTGGACTAGATTGGGCAAACCGTCACTTGCCTAGACTGAACCAACAACAATCGAACCGGATGTCACATAAGCTAGGCATGCGAATGCCTAACTCATGGTGCCTCGGCCATGGCAGCAAGCTGTTTGGACAGCCTGCTAGGGGTCTTGGCCAACCCCATCGGTAGCATCAGGCCAGACGTGTGAACGCCTAGTTGAGGGATGCTGCACCCCGTGCAGTTGGTTATGTAAACGATCAGCCCGGGTAGGCACCTGCCGATCAGGAAGAAGGGGACATTCGAACAATCAGCCCCGCCCCAACCACGACATTGACAACCTCACGAGGAGGCGCTGAGCCACCAGGCCTATTCAGGAAAAAACGACGACGGTTCAGGGTGTCAGGGGGAAGTTGCGCGGGCGATGGCACCACCAGGCACGGTGGTTGCGATTCGACGACCAACAGATGGTCAGCGGTGGTGGTTCTTCAACGGTAGAGCAGTAGAAGAATTATATTCCTAGTTGGACTCTACCGAGTAACTTGATTTCAAATTAACTTCTCCAAAAATAATATTATTTTAATAATTTTAATATTAAATTAAATTAAATATTTATCTTGATAGTATTTTATTAATTTAATACTAATGTGAGATATTAAATTTGATTTAATATTTATCTTGATGATATTTTATTAATTTAATATTAATGTAAGTAATTTCAATCCTAGTTGAACTCTCTGTAAACTCTCCTTATATAAAGAGAGCCTAGGTCATTATTCTCACACACTTGAATTCAAGAAAAGTTGTAGATAGAGAAATATCTGAAGAGATTATTCCAGAAAATTTCTAGAGATATTTATTTGTTATTTACAACTTGACCCCAGAAGTTTAGAGAATTTACGAAATTGCCCACTAGTAATTTTGTGAAAAAAATTTCTGATTCAAAGTGAGCCCCCACTCAGTAGACGTGAGCTTGAAGATAGTGGAGAAGACAACTTAGTTGAAGCCTTTATCCTAGACAAATAAAAAAGGTACAAATTTTGATTAAGTGTTTATTACTTTAGATAACACAATCAAGTTCTTGTTTTGGGAAAAAAAATTAAAACTCTGGTTCTCCTTTAAACCTATTTTCCGTTGTTTTTCTAAAACCAATCTTCCAACATGTTCATGGTATGAAAATGAAAATGTGATTGATTACAGGGCATGAATATGCAAATATAAATGATTACTGAGTATGATAATGCAAATATGAATATTTAATACCCATGTGAACTTAGTAAAATGTTAGGATACGATTGGCATGCCAATAAGGTTATATATGTGCTTGTACGAGATATGTGATGATATAGAAATTATGATAGGTTATACTGAGATCCAATATCTATTACGGATCATCGTGTATTATTTATCTTTACGGAGACTTTAGTGTGGTTGAGGGATGTAACACCCCTTGCTCGACTCGATCGCCGAGTCCAAGCTACAAGATACTACATTCGTTGCCAAAGCAACTACGATCAATTTATAGTAAAATATTCACATGTATATGTAATTCAATGCCAAATTTATTCATTTATGGTTAACAAATCAAAATCGAGTCTTAATAAAGCTTACAAGAGCTCTTTTGTCAACCTGGGCATGAAATAGGACCAAATTGCAAAGTTTTTAAAATTTTAGGGTCGATGTCGTGATGTCACTTATTCCACGTCATGACGTCGCCAAATAGATTGTTACACCATGGCCTCAGGCCACTCGATGTTGTGATGTGACATACTGTCGGCCGACGTTGCGACGAGAAAAGTTGCTCGTTGGGATGAGAACCTTGTATTTAGTAAAATTTGAACCATTTGGTACCTATTTCAAGCTTTCCACCATACTTGCCAATTTGTGCACAAAAAATTAAATTCACCTGATTGAAAACATGCCAAATTCATACCAAACAAGGTCAATACTCATATTAAACTCTTCAACAAAGCATTCCCTACTTAAACATCAATTAAACTTAAGCATTTTCATATCATTAGTGCATACCAAAAAAATCATTCAAACATCAATATTTACCTATACCACACCATTTTGAATCATGCCAATCCATTTTTAGTACATGCAGTTATAATCACATATACAATGCTATGACTTATAAGCCTTATGCCTAAACACCAATTATCCAAGTTAGGCTATATTTTGCAAGTATATTTCATGGTGCTACTGTTCAATTACATTTCCATTTTATTCACTAACCAATCAAGCTACTATTTCTAACTCATTCTTACCATTCCACTGGCATTCATATACTTAATGAATATCACATTTTTAACATAAAAGCACATATATGTGCAATACCATAGGCAATATCAAGACACCAATTCAACTTAGTTAAAATTACTTTCCATAAGTAAAAACATTCACATATTAATATATACAATATGTCACTTATATACATACCACGACCTTTGACTCAAAATGACCAAATATTACCGTGTTCCACAAGGTGACAATCTACAAGGAAAAGGGAGAACAAATGGGGTAAGAATTAATGCTTAGTAAGCTCATATGAAATTAAAGCTTAACTTGATCAATTCAACAAGATACACTATTATTCATGTAACACCATGTACCCAACTCGATTGCTGAGTACAAGCTACAATGTGCTACATTTGTTGCCGAAGCAACTACAATCGAATTAAATACAAAATCACATCATCAAGCATATAACTAGAATTGTCCATAGTCGGGTTGGGCCCAAACAAAATTTTAGGCCTGATTGATAGGCTTGGGCCCTATCTAACCTGAAAAATGGGCCTAAATATTTTCCAAAACCCATCCTTAATAAAAATGCTAAAACATGGGCCCGACCTGAGCCGAACGTATTAAAATTTTATTTTTTATTTTTTATATAAAAGAAATTAAAAAAAATAACACATCAAATAGACAAAAAAACATTAAAATAAATGATTCTCTGAAAATAAATTAGAAAAATCTTTATACTTAAATAACACTAAGATATGTGCAACTTAACAAGCAAATATCTCTAAAATAGTAGCAAAATTAGCAATAAAACAAGAGTTATATAATATCCAAACAATAACAACAAAATAGTAGCAACATAATAATGAAACCGTAGCAAAATAGTGGGAAAACAACAACAAAGCAACATAATTTTTTTTAAAAAAATTCGAGTCTGGCTGGGCCAAAAAATACTTATTCGATGCCCAACCCGTGTTTAAAGGGCTTTATTTTTTTGCCCAAGCCCATTTTTTCGGGCTTATATTTTTGCCCAAACCCTCCCATTTTTTGGGCAGGCCTTCCGGGTCAGGTCGGGTAGCCCGACCCATGGACAACTCTGCATATAACCATAAGAATTTTAAACAAACAACACAAATAATAATCATTCCTGTGTTTTATACGGGCTTACGCTAGCCTTAAAATTAACCCAATATCGAATTAGGACTGAATTGTAAAAATTTCAAAATGCAGGGTTAACATCGTGACGTCACATTTACACATTGAGACGTCGCTGCACAGTTTTTCACGTCACGACATCAAGCCACTCAACGTCATGACGTCACTTATTGTTTTAGCCTCATTGAGATGACGAGGTTCTTCATCTCAACGTGAAATTATAGGTCATTTCTCGTCGCGACATGGTACGTTCGACGTCGCAACTTCACATACTATTTTTGAAAAATCTAATACCTTTAACCTGTAGTTTCTTCCATTCAACAAAAGCACACATACATTTCATCATCCAGCTAAACCATGCTAAATTTCAACACACAAAACATGATCCACATTACCTTTGAAACAACCATGTATTTAACCTTAACAATATCAAATAGGTTAACTAATATACTATATTTATGCCTTTGTCAACCATGCCAAATTCATCCAAAATCAATTTCAATTGTAGAACTATACAAAATACAAACATATAGTCTACTTATGAGCGTAACAACACTATCAACTAGATTAACATATACCGGTTTGATACTCAAATTCATATAGACACAAAGATATATCAAAAGTGACTCAACTAGATAAGTACATGCAAAATGTACCACCCCAAACCCGGCCTCGACATTATGGTCGAATCTGGTGATGTCACATGATAGTGCTTTAGAAAACGTAATTACAATAAAGCCATTTTCGATATCTTAGGTTACCGTAAAAAAAGGTGTCGTTTATTCATTCATTAACCATTTTCAAAACATTATACGTTGCAGAAGCTTTTAAAATAATTTGCGAATTCTTGTGTATTTGATAAAACATTTGTTTATTTTGAAAACACGAGTTTTCCTACTTCTAACCGTAATACCATAAACGTCACAAATCCAAGATTAAACAAAAATCTGTAATGGCCATATTACATAAACTCTTTCCCAGATATAATTAAAACCATGAATAAAATTAAAAACCGTAAAGGTCCAGAACCGTGGTCACCGCCGACTCCTCCATTGCACCGAGTCGCCTCATCGCTAGGGATTACCCGAGCAGTTAAATGAGAAAAGGGTGAGTTTTTGCAAACTCGAAGTGTAATCCCCACGAAAACATACACACAGTAATATCAGATAACATACATAAGTTTACGGTTTGGGTCCGAGCCCATTACGAAAACGGTGTGGACCTTAGCCCACCTCGATTCATGAGAATCGGATATATTCTAGGGCCTTAGCCCATTTCGGACATAATATGCGGTCGAGCAGAATAGCGAGAATCCTACCCACCACCTCTACACACCAACTTCGTCCAACCCTACACACAATGTGGGTATAAAATCAACCCACCCATCCCTACACACCATGTCAGACCGAATGCGGCACATAATCGTAAAGTTGCAATTGAGTCGCGATAATATGAAGCTTAAGAGCCTTTGGATACTTCCTCCAAATATCATCAACCCACCCCGATGCATTGCAACATACATAATATGACATGCTTTTATGCAAATAACAGTCCATACATTCAAATCAGTATACATATTCAGTACAGATTTTACATACTCAAATCACAAAGCTATGGGTCTAAGTACTGCCTATCGACCCTTCATTAGGTTCACAGTCGACTTGGGTGACCCGTGCAACCTTTCAGAATGTTTCATTAAAATGGGCTCACACGCCCATGTGGCCTGCCCGTGTGGGCCTCCACACGCCCGTGTGGCCCACACGGCCTGGCCCAGAATCCCACACGCCCTTGTGGCCCACACGGCCTAATTAGTCAAGCCTGTGTCTCGCACACGGCCTCGCTCGACCATCACATGGCCGTGCCAACTGCACACGGCCTCACTCGTCGATCACACGGCCGTGTGGTGACTTACAGTCTTGCACACGGCCTACCACACGAGCGACCACACGCCCGTGTGGTGTCGACAGAGTGGTTTTTGGCTTTCGCTGAAACATCGTTTTCTATGTTTCCGGGTACACACCTGGTTTGATTTCGACGCGTAACCACTCCTAAGCCCTCCAAAGCCTACAAATCAATATACACAGCCTCGATTTTGAAATTTAGAGATTAAAACTAACGAACTCGACATTAAGGAATTACCCAACCTCGACTTACCGCTAACAAATCGATCACTACTTCGAGTCAAATTGATGCAACGTTGATTCCAGCCTCTCAAATAACTCCTACGCGCAAAAAAAACCCTTTAGCAAAACTTCAACATTCAAAGGAGCGGTTAAGATTAATCCAACCCACAACTTACCGAACGCGCGTCTCAAATCTGAATAACAGAAATGATTGGAGAAGAAGAACTGGAATAAGAGGGGAAAGAAACAGAATTTTGACAGCAAAAGAGATGGTGGAAGGGGAAATCGGCAACAACTAGAGAAAAAGAAGAAGAAAGAAAAAAAAGAAAAGGCTAGTCAAATTTTTTTCAAACAGAGAGGTAGTACTGAACAAAAACTGTTAACCCCCAAATTTTCCCCTTAATTCTCTCCCTACTATAAGATTTTTAGTCCAACACAAACACTCTGGACGTGACATGCAAAAATAATGCTCATGTCGCAACTCGAACACAAGACCTTTTCCATCCCAACACTCCTCTTAACCACCAGACCAGTAGGCCCATTCTGACATGTTCTTACAAACCTTTACTTATAAGCCTACTAACCAGAGTTTGGGCTTTAATCATAAAAATACCAAAATTTGCCAAAGCTTAGACTTGAACTTAGGACCTCACACACACATCCAGAAAACATAACCACTAAAGCAGATAGACAATGTGTCATAAATACACGGAAATAGTTATACAAATATTGGGGCGTTACAATTCTACCCCCTAAAAGAAAATTTCGTCCTTGAAATTTTACCTGATCAGAAAAGGTGAGGATACTGCTGGCGCATCGACTCCTCCGGCTCCCAAGTGGCCTCTTCAGAGCTATGATTCTGCCACAGTACCTTCACTAAGGGGATAGACTTTCTTCACAACACTTTAGTGTCGCGATCCAGGATTTGGACCGGCTCCTCCTCAAACTTCAGATCTGGTCTAATCTCAACGTCCTCAATGGGGACAACATGCGTGGGATCAGAGCGGTAGCGTCTCAACATTGAGACGTAGAACACATCATGAATGCGATCCAACTCTGAAGGAAGTTCCAACTGATATACGACTGGCCCCACTCGCTTCAGAATACGGTACGGCTCAATAAATCGAGGGCTTAGCTTACCGTTGCGACCAAACCTCAAGACCTTCTTCCATGGAGAGACCTTGAGATAAACTAGGTCCCCCACAGAATTCTCGATATCCTTTCTCTTCAGATCAGCATAGGACTTCTGCCTATCAGATGCCTCTTTCAGTCGATCCCGAATCAATCGGACCTTATCTTCAGTTTCAGAAACCAATTCTAGACCCAGAACCCGTCGCTCACCCAACTCAGTCTAGCACAATGGAGTGCGACACTTACGATCGTACAGGGCCTCGTAAGGCGCCATCTGGATGCTAAACTGGTAGCTGTTATTTTAGGTAAACTCTGCCAATGGGAAATACTCCTCCCAACTGCCTCGAAAATCTATAACACAGCTCCTCAACATATCCTCCAGTACTTGAATCACCCTCCCCGACTGACCATCTGTCTGAGGATGGAAAGCAGTACTGAAGTCCAACCTTGAACCCAGAGCCTCATGCAATTTCTTCCAAAACTGAGACGTGAAGCGAGGATCCCTATGGGAGATAATCGAGATAGGAACCCCATGCAGTCTCACAATTTCATATACATACAGCTTAGCCAATTTTTGGAGCGAAAAGTCCGTCCTAACCAGAATGAAGTGAGCAAACTTGGTCAATTGATCCACGATGACCCAGACAGAATCCTTCTTAGTGGGTGTTAAAGGCAGCCCACTAACAAAGTCCATAGTTACTCGCTCTTATTTCCACATCGGTATCTTTACCGACTGCAGCAACCCCGAAGGCAACTGATGCTTAGCCTTAATCTGTTGGTAAGTCAGATAGCGAGCAACGAAATCCGTAACCTCGCGCTTCAACCCTGGCCACCAGTATAACTCTCGGAGATCTCGGTACATCTTGTTCCCATCGAGATGCATAGCATAAGGGCTACTATGCGCCTCCCTCAGAATTGACTGTTTTAAATCCTCATCATTCGGCACACAGATCCAACCGCGGAAACAAAGTATCCCATCACTGTTAATCCCAAAATCAGTAGTATCCCCATTCTTAACCTGACGGAACCACAACTCAAGCAACTTATCCCCCATCTGTTTACCTCTGATCTGATCAATCTATGTAGGCTTAACCTGAAGTTCTGCTAATGGACTCCCATCATCGAATAAACTGAGTCGAGCGAACATCGCTCTCAGATCAGTCATCACCCTACGGCTCAAAGCATCTTCCATCATATTGGCCTTACCAGGATGGTACTCGATGGTGCAGGCATAATCCTTAAGCAATTCAACCCATCTACGTTGCCTAAGGTTTAACTCTTACTGAGTGAGGAGGTATCTGAGGCTTTTATGATCAGTGTAGATAGTACACTTCTCACCGTACAGGTAGTGCCTCAAAATCTTTAGAGCGAAGACTACAGTAGCCAGTTCCAAATCATGCATCGGGTAGTTAGCCTCATGCGTCTTGAGCTGACGTGACGCATAAGCTACCACCTTACCATTCTGCATCAGTACACAACCTAGACCCACATGCGACGCATCACTGTATACGATGAAATCCTTCCCGATTCAGTCAGTATCGAACGAGCTGAGTCGAGCGAGTTAAGCATTTGCGAGCTCTCTTCTTTGTTGCTTATCAATCAAGACAAAAGGAACTCCCTTACGCAGAAGCTTGGTCAATGGTGCTGCGATCAAAGAGAACCCTTCTACGAAGCGTCGATAATAACCCACTAGCCCTAGAAAGTTGTAGATTTTGGACAAATTCTTTGGCTGTTTCCAATCCAACATAGCCTCAATCTTACGAGGATCAACACGAATCCCCTCTATAGAAACCACATGCCCCAAAAAGGTTACTTCCCGGAGCCAGAACTCACACTTACTGAACTTCGCATACAACTATTTCTCACGCAGAGTCTGTAATACCACTCAGAGATGCTCATCATGCTCGTCCTCAGTCTTTGAATACACCAGAATGTCGTCAATGAAGACTACCACGAACCGATCCAGATAGGGCTAGAACACTCAGTTCATCAGATCCATAAAAGCTGCTGGTGCATTCGTCAGTCCAAATGGCATCACTAGGAACTCGTAATGGCCGTAACGAGTCCTAAATGCCATCTTATGTATGCCAACCTCTTTAACTTTTAACTGGTGATACCCTGATCGCAGATCAATCTTAGAGAAAATTGAAGCTCCTCAGAACTGGTCAAACAGATCATCAATCCTCGGAAGGGGGTATTTATTCTTGATGGTTAGCTTATTCAATTGACTGTAATCGATACACATACGCATGGATCCGTCCTTCTTTTTCACAAACAGTACAGGTGCTCCCCACGGAGACACACTAGGGAAAATGAACCAGGATCCAGTAACTCTTGAATCTGAGCCTTAAGCTCCACAAGCTCCTTTGGTGCCATTCTATAAGGGGCGATGGACATCGAAGCTGTACCAGGAAAGAGCTCAATCCCAAACTCTACTTCGCGGTTCAGCGGTAACCCAGGTAACTCTTTAGGGAAGACATCCAAAAAGTCTTTAACCGTTTTGATTTCCCTAACAAAAGAATCTCCGGAATCCGGAACACTAATGTAGGCCAGATACGCCTCGCACCCCTTACGAACCAACTTTTCGACCCTCAATGCAGAAATCACATTCGATAAGTAATTCCGGCGTTCCCCAATTACAACTACTTCGTTGCCCTCCTCAGTTCTCAATACCATCCGTTTAGTGGCACAATCCAAGTTCACTCGGTGCTTGACTAGCCAATCCATGCCCAGTATCAGATCAAATTCTCCAAAAGGGAGTTCCATTAGATCGGCCAGAAAAATAACTCATTGTACCTCTAAAGGGACGTATCTAAATAACTTATTAACCCAGACGGACTGCCCCAATGGACTTAATACCGTAATTTCACTCGGAGTACTTTCAACCAGAATCCCCAAGTTTTCAGCAACAGAGCATGCAACATAGGAATGAGTGGATCCTATGTCTATCAATGCAGTATAAGGTACATTAAAAATTAAGAACGTACCTGTAATGATGTCCGGAGCATCACCATCCTCTCGGCGACATGCAGCATAAACTAGAGCCGGCTGCCTCGCCTCAATCAGTCCAGCACCTCTGCCCGGTGCTCTTTGCCCTTGGCCCATGCCGTTTCCACCCCTGGCCTGACCTCGGCCCCTAGGTTGCTGCTGAACTACTCTCGGCGGCTGCGCAGCACCAGTACCCGTAGCTTGCACCTGATCAGTTCTCAACGGATAATCCTGAACACGGTGCTCAGTCGACCCACATCTCAAACATGCCCTAGTCGTCCTCCAGCACTCGCCCGGATAGCGTCTACCACAGTGCCCACAAAACGCCACCCAGTAGGTGCAACAGGAGGCCTAACTCTCACTAGCCCATCAGATATGGCATTTTTCTTAGGCCTCTTCACAGAATTCGAGGGCTTGGATTCCCTCTTATTCTTTCCTTTCTTGCAGTTTTGGCGCTCAGCGCGCTTAACCTCCTCGACGATCTTTGCCTTCTCAACCAGTGTAGCAAACTCATGCTCCCTCTGCGGAGCTATCAAAACTCGCAAACTGTCCCTGAGTCCGTCCTCAAAATGGATGCACCACTCATACTCGGTCGCCACTATGCCCCAGGCATAACGGCTCAATCTCAGGAACTTGACCTCATACTCGGCTACTGAACGATCCCCTTGTGTGAGATTAAGAAACTCACGCCTCCTAGCATCGATGTAGTTGGCTCCCACATATTTACTCTGAAACATCGTCTTAAAATAGTCCCAAGTCAAGCGATCGGGCTGAGTGCCCTCCTTTACCGTCAGCCACCACTGGTACGCTTCGTCACGAAGTAGAGAAATAACCCCCTTAAGCTTCTGCTCCACGGTAAAATCCAGATCATCCATAGTTCTTTCCGTGGCCTCCATCATTAGGGGTGACTCCACTGACACCCCTGAATAATTTAGCCCCATTGGACCGAAGTCATTCCATAACTGACCCTCTACCCCCAGATCTGGTGTTGGGCCCAGCGACCCTCTCTAATATCTTCAGCATAGCATGGGACAGTGCGTCGTCCCCAGCCATGCGATCTCGAGACCCAGTCTCTGTAGCAGGTGAGATCGGTGTCTCACTCGTATCCAGATTAGGCAGATTTTCAAATGATGAGGACCCAGCTCGAGCCCCTCTACGGCCTCTACCATGGCCTCTTGTACCCCGTCTGCAGATACCTCGTACGCTCATCGTAAATTTGGAGTTTATTTAGATTAACAATTTTATGCATTAGTTACAGTTCCAATATTTGTTAACAGATGTTTTATGCAAAATAGTATCAGAAGTTCAGAGTTCGTTATCGCGAATCGCAGTTTTACTTCAATTTTCAGTTTCGTTACACTTTTCAGTTTACACTACCTAGAGTGTTTCAGTACAGTATACTACCTATTGGCTGTTTCAAGCATGCAAGTAGTATTTTCAGACAAATTTAAACATAATTCAGAACACTTACAAAATCGGCACCGGAGACTCGATGTACCATATATTCAGTCAAAAATATTTTAAATCATAAAAAAATCATTTCGGAAAACCCAATTTAAAAAAACCCAAATCCACAATCGAGTTTTATAACCCCGTTCTGATACCACTAAATGTAACACCCCAAACTCGACCTAGATGTTATGGCCGAATCTGGCGATGTCACATGATAGTGCTTTAGAAAACGTAATTACAATAAAGTCATTTTCGATATCTTAGGTTACCATAAAAAACGTGTCATTTATTCATTCATTAACCATTTTCAAAATATTATACGTTGCGGAAGCTTTTAAAATAATTTGTGAATTCGTGTGTATTTGATAAAACATTTGTTTATTTTGAAAACTAGAGTTTTTCTACTTCTAACCGTAATACCATAAATGTCACAAATCCCAGATTTAACAAAAATCTGTAATGGCCATATTACATAAACTCTTTCCCAGATATAATTAAAACCATGAATACAATTAAAAACCGTAAAGGTCCAGAACCGTGGTCACTGCCAAGTCCTCCATTTGTGCATCGCTCGCCTCTCATCACTGGGGATTACCTTAACAGATTAAATAGAAAAGGGGTGAGTTTTCACAAACTCAGTGTGTAATCCCCACAGAAAACATACACACGGTAATATCAGATAATAGACATAAGTTCACAGTTCGGGTCTGAGCCCATTACAGAAACGGTGTGGACCTTAGCCCACTCAGTTACAGAATCAGATATATTCTAGGGCCTTAGCCCATTTTAGACATGATATGCAGATCAGAACAGAATAGCAGAATCCTACCCACCAGCCTCTACACACCAACTCTGTCCAACCCTACACACCATGTGGGGATAAAATCAACCCACCCATCCCTACACACCATGCCGTACCGAATGCGGCACATAATCAGAAAGTTGCAGCTGAGCAGCCAGATAACATGCTTAAGAGCCTTTCAGATACTTCCTCCAAATATCATCAGCCCACCCCGATGCATTGCAACATACAGAATATGACATGCTTTTATGCAAATAACAGTCCATACATTCAAATCAGTTTACATATTGAGTACAGATTTCACATACTCAAATAACAAAGCTATGGGTCTAAGTACTGCTTACCGACCCTTCATTAGGTTCACAGTCGACTTGGGTGACCCGTGCAACCTTTCAGAATGTTTCATTAAAATGGGCTCACACGCCCATGTGGCCTGCCCGTGTGGGCCACCACATGCCCGTGTGGCCCACACGGCCCAATTGGTCAAGCCTGTGCCTCGCACACGACCTCGCTCGGCCATCACACGGCCGTGCCAACTGCACACGGCCCGGCTCGTCAATCACATGGCCGTGTGGTGACTTACAGTCTTGCACACGGCCTACCACACAAGCGATCACATGCCTGTGTGGCATCGACAGGGAGGTTTTCGGCTTTCGCAGAAACCTCGTTTTCTGTATTTTCGGGTACACACCTGGTTCAATTTTGACGCGTAACCACTCCTAAGCCTCCAAAGCCTACAAATCAATATACACAGCCTCGATTTAGTAAATTAGAGATTAAAACTAATGAACTCGACAATAAGGAATTACCCAACCTCAACTTACCGCTAACAAATTGATCACTACTTCGAGTCAAATCGACGCAACGCTAATTCCAGCCTCTCAAATAACTCTTACGCGTAACAAAAACCCTTTAGCAAAACTTAAACATTCAAAGGAGCAGTTAAGATTAATCCAACCCACAACTTACCGAACGCGCGTCTCAAATTTGAATAACAGAAACGATTGGAGAAGAAGAACTGGAATAAGAGGGGAAAGCAACAGAATTTCGACAGCAAAAGAGATAGTGGAAGGGATAAATCGGCAGCAACTAGAGAAGAAGAAGAAAGAAAAAAGAAAAGAAAAGGCTAGCCGAATTTTTTTCAAACAGAGAGGCAGTACTAAACAGAAACTGTTAACCCCCAAACTTTCCCCTTAATTCTCTCCCTACTATCAGATTTTTAGTCCAACACAAACACTCTGGACGTGACAGGAAAAAATAATGCTCATGTTGCAACCCGAACACAAGACCTTTTCCATCCCAACACTCCTCTTAACCACCAGACCAGCAGGCCCATTCTGACATGTTCTTACAAACCTTTACTTATAAGCCTACTAACCAGAGTTTGGGATTTAATCATAAAAATACCAAAATTTGCCAAAGCTTAGACTTGAACTTAGGACCTCTCTCACACACCCAGAACACATAACCACTGAAGCAGATAGACAATGTGTCACAAATACACGAAAATAGTTATACAAATATTGGGGCGTTACACAAAACCATTACAAAAAGGAATTACACCAACATTACTGAGTCGGGTTTGATTTTCAGGATGTTGAGATGACCTACCCTTGATCTACTAAGAGTTTACTTTAGTTGCGCACGAAGAATCCAAATTTGTACGCTGAGCAAATTGCTTAGTAGTAAATTTATGATTCAAAACAACAAAACTAAGATTATGCAAATGCATACATTAAATTTGTATTCAAATCTCATGCCATTTAAATAAAACACCATCAATTCCAAAAAGTCATTCTTTTACTAATCTTAAAAGCCTACTCAAATGCACATACAAGTCAACTTCTTTTATCTTATAGCCTTTACATATTCATTTACAACTTTATTCATCACATAGATGATTAAACTTACTATTTACATCACAAACATAAATTAATCAATCAATATACATTTCACATACATATGTGCTTAATTCAATATTCCCATTTCAATAATTTCGGAGTCTATAAGCTCATACGTATTCAAATATTCCTCAGGGCTTATTTTCACTCTATTCACATGATATCATATATCATATATCATGTTTCCATTTCATTTCATATTCATTTAACCAATTTATTTATTTTTAACCCTATTCACCAAACACAAAATCGATACGGATACACGGATCTGTCACCTTGGATTGTCTATCAACGATGACGCTATAACAATACATAATACCATTCTGGATTGCCCGACAATATTGGTTTTCTCAACTTGAATAATCTATCACTCTGGGTTGCCCGACAATGATGACTCAATGCATAATATGTACCACCCTATATTTCCCAGCAATGATGTAACATCCAGGGATAGGGGCTATTTTGTTATTGCATTGTTTTGCATGTGGTTGTTTTGCAATGTTGCTTTTGTGTTGTTTTGGGGCTTAGTTGTAAGCTTAGTATAAGCCGGAGTGGTAGGAAAAATTTTGGTTTTAAGTTTTATGTGAGAGGAGCTGAAGGAGCTGGGGTTTATAAATAATTTTAGGTGAAAAGTTAGCACAAGAGTTGAGCTAGTAAGATGGCAAAGCATGCGCCACTTGGGGCTTGTGTTTGGCGTCACTTGCGAGAAGAGGAGGTCCTGTGTTCAAGTCTGCGAAAATCCCACATTTTTGCTCTCATTTTGACGGCATGGAGGAGAAGAGTTGTGGGCGATTCGAACTCGCCATGGACCAAGTCAAATGTTTAAATGGTGGGTGGAGAGCGAATTTAGGAGGAGACTAGTTCAAACTAGTTTGAATGTGTGGCTTGGAGTAATTGTGGGTAGTGGCCGAATGTTGGGGAGTTTGTAGAGAGAGTGGCCGGTTTTGGTAAGTGGGGAGGGTGTTAGCCAGAAATTCACTTAAGCACTTTTGTGCCTTTTTCTGGTCACTTTGTGTCAAGCCAAATTCCTCTCTTTTGTCAATAGTAGCCGAAATTACAAGAGAGCTTTCTCTTATTTTCTTTACTTCTTGAAACCAAGAGACCAAACCCCTATAGCCTTGCCGAATTTGCTTTGTCCCTCTCAATTTTCTTGGTAGCCGAATGTTCTTTGCTCTCTTTCTTTTCTCTTCATTTGTGTAAGCTGAAACTCCATTCTCCAAAACACTTTCTCCATTCTTTCTTTTGCAAGCCGAAACTTCACCCTTCTAAACCTTTTCGTTTCTTTTTCTTTTCCCCATTTCTATTGTTGGCCGAATATCAACCCCTATCCTTTTGCATTTCGTTTTCTCCTTTCTTTCACTCTGACCGAATCTTGTTTGATTATTACAAGCCACCCTAGCCGAATCCTCTTTTTTCCATCTTGTTTAAGAGTTGGCCGAATCTTTCCTCTCTCCTAGTGGTTCTTGGCCGAATATTGGTTGGTGTTAGGTAAGTGCTTGGCCGAATGGTTATTTCTCCTCTCCCTCGTTCTGGTTCGATTTTGGGTTTGGTTGAAAGGAGTTAATCTTTGTTAACTATTACGTTATAGGGCCTTTGGATTTTGGAAGCAAGCAAGAAGAGTCTTCTTTCTCGGTTAATCGTTGGTAAGTGGTGGTAAGGGATTGGTTCTAGTAGTGCATTCTTTTAGTTTTCGTTAATCAAAGACTTCAAAAAAATTAACAGTTCTCTTGTTAGGGTGTGGCCGATTGACTAAGGAAGCATTGGTTGGTTCGGGTTTTGGTAGGAAACCAAACCAAGTGAAAGGTAAGGGATTCAATTGTTAACCCCTTTGGTTTAATGGTTTTGGCCGAATGGTATAAGTGATTAATCTATGTTTGGCCGATTATAGGAGCAAGGTATTTGAGGATCTTAGATCGGTTCGTTGGGTTTAAAAGCTTGCGTTTTAACAGTGTGTAAACTAACACACTCATTGCTTAGTAATATGGTTAATAAACCCGATTGTCAAACAAATGTGGTTGATTGATATGATACCCTATGGGGTATGTGCACGGATTCGGGTAAGCCCGTTTCATTACGAGTTCTATTAATGGTATATGATATCATGATCGATGATGTATGTGATATGAGATGCAATGTTAAACATGTTAGCATGATTACATGTCTTGCACGATTTGCATTAGTATGATATGTTATGGGTGATGTGAGAGGAGGGGGAATATGATATCCGTGTCTTTGGGACACGGAGGTTTTGGCACCTCCGGTGGTTTGGTACCACAGATTGATTATTGTGACTTTGGGTCACGGAGGTTTGGCACCTCGTCGTCGTCCCAGTGGCTTAGCACCACGATGGGTTGGCCCCACGATTGATTATACGGGATTGACGCCCGGTGATTTGGTATCACACGATGGGTTGGCCCCATCATTGGATTAAATGACTTCGGTCACCAGGTGATTTGGTATCACATTCGTGTCTTTGGGACACGGAGGTTTGGCACCTCATAGCATCTCGTCCCAGTGGCTTCGTACCACGATGGGTTGGCCCAACAAACCGTGATTATACGGGATTGACGCCGGTGACTTGGTATCACACGCGATGGGTTGGCCCCATCATTGGATTATTCGTGACTTTGGGTCACCAGTGGTTTGGCACCACAATTATGGATATCGTGACTTTGGGTCACCAGTGGTTTGGCACCACCAGTGGTTTGGTACCACACGGGGTAGAAATGGAGTACGTATGGCTAGGATTGGGTGCATTACTTGTATTGCGTTGCTATGATGTGTGTTAGCATGTTGCATTAATCGGGAAAGGGATTTATGCACTGAGTCTTGCGACTCACCTTCTCCCTTATCATTTCAGGTGACACTTAGATTGCGGACATGGAGCCGGGTGGAGTCGAGGTGACCATGCCATGAATAAGTTCGAAATTTCACTGATTTAGACTTGGTACTTAATTTCTTTTATTCCATATGGTTTTGTTGGGATTGTAAAAGGCCTCTTAAAATTATGTTTTGATTATTCACATGCTTTGATTGGATTTCAATTATGTCCTAATAAATTATGGATTATTATCGAATAAAAACTTGGATATAAAATGAGGTTTTCAAAACTACAAAGCGATATGTTTTAAATTGTACCATCGGGTATCACACTATAAATTAAAAATAAATGCAACTCAAATGTTTTCTAAAACTAGAGATTTTTCCATACTAAGCTCAAAATGTTTTTAAGCATCAAGAAGGAGATTACTTGGGATTCTCAAACGATATGGATTTGTCTTACTTATGGAGTCAACCAAGTTTTCAAATTCCCGGTTTTCAAAATTCACTACCGGTTTTAAAGCAATCATGCCCAAGATTTTGACAAGTATAAAATATGTCAAAGAGTTTTTCATCGAATCTTTAACTCGAAACCTAACCCCTCAAACACAATTTTCCCCAGTAACATGCCGTTCGGTCGTGGTGTATTGACCGGGTTTGGGGTGTTACAATTTTAATATCGAGCTAAGTTCAAGGCTTCATTTGTGGGCACGAGGCCCAAAATGTTTTAAGAATTTTTTTGTTTTTAAATGTTTTTGTTTCAAAGTATATGGTTTGAAAGGCATGGCTTCGAGTCTCCGGCACCAATCCGCGCAGGTAAGTACCCCTTACTATTCTTGTGATTACTGATGTTGGTGTAATATGATTGAATGACTAGCAATTACTTTAGAAATTGAAACCACTAGGTCCACGACTTGCGAAAACAAAAATTTCTTTAATAAGAAATATTCATAAGACTGTGCTTTTAAATAGCGAAATAAATACTGATGCATAAAACTTCTAAATTAGATAAGTCGAGACTGTAGTCATGAGCACTCGGGGTGGGCGTGGGCGTGGTCGGGTAGGATGACGAGTTTACGAACCCGGTAGGGTGCAGTCGAAGTCGAGAATGAGATATCGGCAGTACCACCACCAGGTGGAGGTGGTGAATTTCGAGATCGGTCGGGGATGACGCAGATGTCGCAGCGATCTTTGCGAGTTCGGAAAGGGTAGTTGGAGTAGGTGGAGGCGCGAGGAGTTAGGAAATGCATGTACTGAGCGACTCCGAGCAAATGGGGCTGAGGTATTTAGAGGTGTTTACGGTGTTGCTCCCAAAGACGGCCGAGTATTGGCTGGAGGCGACGGAGCGGATCTTGGATGATCTGGACTGATTGCGAGGAGAAGTCGAAGGGGATAGTATCGCTCCTTCGGGATGAGTCATACCAGTGGTGGCTCACGGTTCGAGACGGGAGCTGCGGCGGAGGATCTCACTTGGGATTATTTTAGGGCTACTTATCGAGAAAAAGTACATTGGAGCTAGCTACATTGACGCTGTAAAAGCATTTTTGAGGCTAGTTCGTTCGGGAGTAAGTCCGTGTCGAGTACGAGGCGAATTCTTGAAGGCGAGTAGGTATGCTAGGGGCATTGTGGCTCTTGCGAACACGAGAGGTTTGTTCGATTCGAGGATGGTCCGAGAGACGAATTAAGATCGTTGATTGCTCCACAAATAGGAGCGTGAGTTTGCCGTCCCGGTTGAGAAGGCTAAGGTAGCCGAGGGTGTTAAGGAATCGTGAGGCAAAACATGGATAGGAGCAGGACATAAGAGGAGTTTTGGATCTTACGGGTCGTCGGGTAATCCGCAGAAAAGAGCTAGACAAAGTGGGTCGAATCGATCCGGTAGGTCATTCTTTGTGTCGAGGACCCGCATACGATGTAACCGTTGTGGGAAATCTCATTGGGAGGTTCTTGGACCGGTGGAAAAGGATGTTTCGAGTGTGGCTCTTTGGATCACCGTGTGAGGGACTGTCCGCGTAAGTTGACTAGGATTCGGTCCGAGGGGCAGGGCCGTACTCAATTCAGGAATAATGGACCGCCACCGCAGAGGGGTCGTGGTAATGGCAGAGGAGGTAATGGTTCTGGTCGAGGCCGCGGAGCACTGGGCAGAGGTGCGGGTAGCTCTGAGGCAAGATAGCCTGGGTTGGTGTATGCAGCGAGACGCCGAGAGGAGGCGGCGCTTGCCGGACGTCATAACCGTGCGTTTTTGATCTTTGGTTCTCCATATCTTTGCTTTAATTGATGTGGGTTCAATGCATTCATACATTGCTAGTAGCATAGTAGAGACCATGGACTTAAACTCAAAAAACTACTTCTAGGCGGATGACAGTCATTAGCCCTCTAGGTCACTCTGTAGTCGTAGATAAGTCAGATAGAGATGTACCCCTAGAACTCCAAGGGGTAGTGTTTGTGGTCGATCCGATGAAACCGCCGTTTGGGGAGTTCGATCCGATTCTCGGGATGGACTTGGTTGGTTAAATACCGAGCTAGATTGGATTGCGCGTGCTAAGCATTTGGTTCTAAAGACGGTGAGGGTGATGAGGTAGTCATGATAGGTAATAGAAGAGATTACTTATCCAACGTGGTATCTGCTCTGAGCGGAGAAGATGGTCGAGAATGGTCGTGTGAAGCGTATGTGGTTCACGTGTATGCCTTGGAGGCTAAGGAATCTGCTGTGGAAAAGGTCCGGACAGTTAAAGAATTTTTGATGTGTTTCGGAGGAACTTCCGGCTTGCCACCGATCGTGAGGTGGAGTTCGGGATAGATCATTGCAGGGAATCTGCGCCGATGTCTATTACTCCGTATAGGATGGCGCCAAAGGAGTTAGTGGAATTAAAGGCTCGAGATCCGAGGAGTTGTTGGATCGAGGCTTTATTAGGCCAAGTGTTTCACCTTGGGAGCGCCAGTACTCTTTGTTAAGAAGAAAGATGGTACCATGCGGATGTGTATAGACTACCGCCGCTTGATTGAACAAGTCGACGATCAAAAACAAGTATCCGCTTGCGCGGATAGATGACTTGTTTGATCACCAAGGGTGCTTCGATATTCTCAAAAATTGATTTAAGGTTTGGGTATCACCAATTGAAGGTGAAGGAGGCGGATATCCACAAGACAAACGTTTAGTACTCGGTATGGGCACTCACGAATTTACGTAATGCCGTTTGGGTTGACTAACGTGCCGGTAGCATTCATGGATATGATGAATAGGGTGTTTCAGCAGTATTTGGATCAGTTCGTAGTGGTTTTTATTGACGACATCTTAGTATACTCAAAGACAGAGGAGGAGCATGATGCACACTTGCGAATAGTACTGCAGATTCTGAGGGAAAAACAGCTTTATGCAAAATTTAGTAAGTGCGAGTTCTGGCTCAGGGAGGTGACATTCTTGGGTCATGTAGTGTCGGCTGAGGGGATTAGGGTAGATCCTCGGAAGATTGAGGCAGTTTTGGATTGGAAGCCGCCTAAGTCAGTGGCTGAGATTCGGAGTTTTCTGGGTTTGGCAGGATACTACCGAAGATTTGTAGAAGGTTTTTCATTGATCGCAGCGCCAATGACCAAGTTGTTAAGGAAAGGGGTTCCATTTGTTTGGACTGAGAAGCAGCAGGAGAGTTTCGACAAACTAAAGAAGATTTTGACTGAAGCTCTGTTTAATTCAACTTTGAGGTCAGGAAGGAATTCACGATGTATTGCGATGCATCACATACGGGATTGGGTTGTGTCTTGATGCGGGAAGGTAAGGTTGTGGCTTACGCATCTCGCGATTGAGGCCACATGAGGTCAATTATCCGACGTCGACTTGGAGTTAGCAGCTGTAGTCTTCGCCTTGAAAATTTGGAGGCACTACTTGTTCGGAGAGAGATCGATAGTCTACACAGATCACAAGAGTCTAAAGTATCTTTTGACTCAGAAGGATTTGAATTTGAGGCAGCGCAGATGGATTGAATTGCTCAAGGATTATGATTGTTCGATTGAATATCACCGGCAAGGCTAACGTGGTGGCGACGCGTTGAGCGATAAGGTTGTTTCGGACTTAAGAGCGATGTTTGCCCATCCGAGTTTGTATGATGACGGAAGTATTCGCAGAGCTGCGAGTTAAGCCTACTTGGGTTGAGCGGTCGAGAGAAACAGATTGGAAGATGAGGTTTTGAGTGCGCGAGAGGTCTCAGTGCGGGATGGTGGTTTGGAGGGTTACTGAGTTATCTAGTAAAGGAGTGTTGTGTTTCCAAGGCGAGCTTGTATGCCAAAGACGTTGAGTGAGGCGGGATTCTTCAGGACGCACATAGCAGCCCATACGCTATGCATCCTGGAGGAGGAAGCAAGATGTATAGAGATCTAATAGAGCAATTTTGGTGGCTGGTCCAAGAAAGAAGTGACGGGGTTTGTAGGGAAGTGTCGACATGTCGTGAGTCAAGGCCGAGCATCGATTGCCGTCGGGGTTGCTTCAACGGTGAAGATTCCACAATGGAAGTGGGAAAGAATAACTATGGATTTCGTCGGTGGATTACCTCTTCGCCGAGCAAGAAAGACTCGGTTTGGGTAATTGTGGATCGTCGACTAAATCAGCTCACTTCATTCGGTGAGGGTTGATTACTCACTTGCCAGGTTGGCGGGCGAAGGCGTATGTCGAGAGATAGTGAGATTGCACGGTGTGCCAATGTCGATTATCTCGGATAGGGATCCCGATTTACGTCAAGGTTAGGAAAGCGTTGCATCGGGCTTTGGGTGCGCTGCTTGGATTTCAAAGACGGCTTTTCACCGCGATCGGCGGGTAGTCGGAAAGGGTTATATAGATCTTAGAGGATATCTTTGAGAGGTTGTGTTGGATTTGAGGTAGTTGGGAGGAGTTTACGCCATTAGCCGAGTTCGCCTACAATAATAGTTACCAAGCAAGCATCAAAATGGCACCATATGAGGCGTTGTATGGTAGAAAGTGTCGCTCACCTACATGTTGGACGGAGTTGGGTGAACGCCAGCTTGTTGGGACCAGAGTTGGTTGCGAGACCAAGACAAGGTTAAGTTGATTCAGGCTCGATTGAAAGAAGCTTGGATAGGCGAAGTCTTATCACCGATCTCAAGCGGAGAGATATAGAGTTTCTTTGTGGGGATCAAGTTTTTCGAAGGTCTCGCCATGGAAGAAAGTATTGAGATTCGGAAGGAAAGGCAAGCTAAGTCCGAGGTTTATTGGGCCGTATAAGGTGCTTGAAACGAGTGGGACCGAGTGAGCTTACCAGCTTGAGTTGCCAGTGAGTGGAGTCGATTCACGATGTATTTCACGTTTCTATGCTTAGGCGTTATCGTTCGAGATCCATCGCATGTCGTGGCGATGGAAGAGATCGAGGTGAATCCGGTTTGACCATGGAGGAGGAACACGCATGCATCCTAGATCGGGATGTGAAGGTTTTGCGTAGGAAGTCGGTGCCTCTGGTAAAGGTGCTATGGCGGAACCATGGCGTGGAAGAAGCTACGTGGGAACCCAAGGATGTGATGAGACAACAATACCCTCAACTCTTTTGATCGGGTAATTTCGAGGCCAAATTATTTTTTTAGGGGTAGAACGTAATATCCGAGGATAGGGGCTATTTTGTTATTGCATTGTTTTGCATGTGGTTGTTTTGCAATGTTGCTTTTGTGTTGTTTTGGGGCTTAGTTGTAAGCTTAGTATAAGCCGGAGTGGTAGGAAAAATTTTGGTTTTAAGTTTTATGTGAGAGGAATTTGAAGGAGTGGGGTTTATAAATAATTTTAGGTGAAAAGTTAGCATAAGAGTTGAGCTAGTAAGATGGCAAAGCATGCGCCACTTGGGGCTTGTGTTTGGCGTCACTTGCGGAGAGGAGGTCCTGTGTTCAAGTCACGAAAATCCCACATTTTTGCTCTCATTTTGATGGCATGGAGGAGAAGAGTTGTGGGCGCTCAAACTCTGCCATGGACCAAGTCAAATGTTTAAATGGTGGGTGGAGAGCGAATTTAGGAGGGGAGACTAGTTCAAACTAGTTTGAATATGTGGCTTGGAGTAATTGTGGGTAGTGGCCGAATGTTGGGAGTTTGTAGAGAGAGTGGCGGTTTTGGTAAGTGGGGAGGGTGTTAGCCGAAATTCACTTAAGCACTTTTGTGCCTTTTGGGTCACTTTGTGTCAAGCCAAATTCCTCTCTTTTGTCAATAGTAGCCAAAAATTACAAGAGAGCTTTCTCTCATTTTCTTTACTTCTTGAAACTAAGAGACCAAACCCTATAGCCTTGCCGAATTTGCTTTGTCCCTCTCAATTTTCTTGGTAGCCGAATGTTCTTTGCTCTCTCTCTTTTCTCTTCATTTGTGTGGCCAAAACTCCATTCTCCAAAACACTTTCTCCATTCTTTCTTTTGCAAGCCAAACTTCACCCTTCTAAACCTTTCCTTTTCTTTTTCTTTTCCCATTTCTATTGTTGGCGAATATCAACCCCTATCCTTTTGCATTTCGTTTTCTCTTTTCTTTCACTCACCAGAATCTTGTTTGATTATTACAAGCCACCCTAGCCGAATCCTCTTTTTCCATCTTGTTTAAGAGTTGGCGAATCTTTCCTCTCTCCTAGTGGTTCTTGGTCGAATATTGGTTGGTGTTAGGTAAGTGCTTGGCCGAATGGTTATTTCTCCTCTCCTCGTTACTGTTCGATTTTGGGTTTGGTTGAAAGGAGTTAATCTTTGTTAACTATTACGTTATAGGGCCTTTGGATTTTGGAAGCAAGCAAGAGGAGTCTTCTTTCTCGGTTGTCGTTGGTAAGTGGTGGTAAGGGATTGGTTCTAGTAGTGCATTCTTTTAGTTTTCGTTAATCAAAGACTTCAAAAAATTAACAGTTCTCTTGTTAGGGTGTGGCCGATTGACTAAGGAAGCATTGGTTGGTTCGGGTTTTGGTAGGAAACCAAACCAAGTGAAAGGTAAGGGATTCAATTGTTAACCCCTTTGGTTTAATGGTTTTGGCCGAATGGTATAAGTGGCTAATCTATGTTTGGCCGATTATAGGAGCAAGGTATTTGAGGATCTTAGATCGGTTCGTTGGGTTTAAAAGCTTGCGTTTTAACAGGTGTGTAAACTAACACACTCATTGCTTAGTAATATGGTTAATAAACCTGATTGTCAAACAGTGTGGTTGATTGATATGATACCCTATGGGGTATGTGCACGGATTCGGGTAAGCCCGTTTCATTACGAGTTCTATTAATGGTATATGATATCATGATCGATGATGTATGTGATATGAGATGCAATGTTAAACATGTTAGCATGATTACATGTCTTGCACGATTTGCATTAGTATGATATGTTATGGGTGATGTGAGAGGAGGGGGAATATGATATCCGTGTCTTTGGGACACGGAGGTTTGGCACCTCCAGGTGGTTTGGTACCACGCATTGATTATTGTAACTTTGGGTCACGGAGGTTTGGCACCTCGGCGTCTCGTCCCAGTGGCTTAGCACCACGATGGGTTGGCCCCACGATTGATTATACGGGATTAACGCCCGGTGATTTGGTATCACACGATGGGTTGGCCCCATCATTGGATTCGTGACTTCGGTCACGGTGATTTGGTATCACATTTGTGTCTTTGGGACACCAGAGGTTTGGCACCTCATAGCGTCTCGTCCCAGTGGCTTCGCACCACGATGGGTTGGCCCAACAGTGATTATACGGGATTGACGCCAAAGTGACTTGGTATCACACGATGGGTTGGCCCCATCATTGGATTATTCGTGACTTTCGGTCACCAGTGGTTTGGCACCACAATTATGGATATCGTGACTTTGGGTCACCAGTGGTTTGGCACCACCAGTGGTTTGGAACTCCGGAGGTAATTCAATCTGATAAGCCACTAGACCAACACGCTTTATCACACGATATGGTCCAATGAACCTAGGACTCAACTTGCCCTTCCTTCCAAATCTGAAAATTTTCTTCCAAGGTGAGACCTTGAAAGACTGATCCCCACAAAGAACTCGATATCCTTACGCTTCGGATCGCATATGACTTCGTCTATCCAAGCTTCCTTTAACCGTGCTCGAATGACTTTTACCTTTTCTTCCGCCTCTCGATGTTAACTCGGACCTAACATCCGCCGTTCGCCAATTCGATCCAACAAGTAGGAGAACGACACCTACGACCGTACAATGCCTCGTAGGGTGCCATCTGAATGCTACACCGATATAGTGTTGTTATACGCAAATTCGCCAGCGGTAGAAAATCCTCCCAACTACCTTTGAAATCAATCACACATCCCCTTAACATGTCTTCCAATAATCAATTACTCTTTCCGATCGACCATCCGATCGAGGATGAAAAGCCGTCTTGAAGTTTAACTTTGTTCCCAAAGCTTCATGCGAGCTTTCCAAAATCGTGATGTAAACCTAGGATCCCTATCGATATAATAGATGTTGGTATCCCATGCAACCTCACAATTTCGTGATACATACAAAATTTTAGCCAACTTCGTAATGAATAATCCGTGCATTTAACCGGTAGAAAATGAGCGAGTCTTCGTCAATCGATCAACTATTACCCAAACGGAATTTTTCTTAGTTGGTGTTAAAGGTAACCCACTAACAAAATCCATAGTTATCCCCTCCCATTTCCAAAGAGGAATCTTTACCGGTTGTAATAAGCCTGACGGCAATTGATGCTCTGCCTTCACTTGTTGACAAGTCAAACATTTTCCCACAAACTCAAAAATCTCATGCTTCAACCCTTGCCACCAATACTGTTCACGGAGATCCCGATACATCTTATTTCCTCCGGGGTGCATAGCATAAGGGCTACTATGCGCCTCCCGCAAAATCATTCGTCTCGAATCAGAGTCCTTAGGCATACAAACTCTTCCACGGAAACACAGCACTCCATCCGTGTTTATACCAAAATCCTCTATTTCACCACTCCCAACTTGCTGAATTAAGGGTCCCAACTATTTATCTGATATCTGCTTTTCCTTGATTTGCTCTAACCACAGAGGCTTCACTTGAAGTTCCGCTAATAGTCTACCATCCTCATACAAAATCAGATGAGCAAACATTGCTCTCAAATCAGATACCACCTTACGGCTTAACGCGTCAGCTACTACATTAGCCTTTCCTGGATGATACTCGATTGAGAAATCATAATCCTTTAACAGTTCTATCCATCTTCTTGTCTCAAGTTTAACTCCTTCTGAGTAAGAAGATACTTAAGACTCTTATGATCCGTGTAAATGATGGACTTCTCACCGTAGAGATAGTGTCACCAAATCTTTAAAGCAAACACTACCGCAGCTAACTCCAAGTCATGAGTGGGGTAATTTACTTCGTGCGGTCTCGATTGACGAAGCATATGCCACTACTTTTCCACTTTGTATCAAAGACACAACCTAAACCCGTGTGAGACGCATCACAATAAACGATAAATTCCTTTCCGACCTCAGTTTGAATCAAAATCGGTGCTTCAGCCGAGAATCTTCTTCAATTTCTCGAAACTCTCTTATTGTTTTTCACCCAAATATACGGTACCCTTTCACTTTCCGCAGGATTTAGTTAGGGTGCGAAGATCGAGAAAAACCCCTCAACAAAGCGTCTATAATAACCAAACAACCCCAAGAAACTCCAAATCTCACTCACGACTTTGGCGGTTTCAAATCCAAGATCTGACCTCAATTTTACGAGGATCCACCCTTATTCCTTCACCGATACCACATGACCCAAGAAAGTCACTTCCCTTAACCAGAATTCACATTTACTAAATCGGCATAAAGTTGATTATCTCAAGTAATCGCAATACTATACGCAAATGCAAGTCATGCTCCTCTTCATTCCTTGAATATACCAAAATGTCATCTATGAACACCACCACAAACCGGTCTAAATATTGTTGAAAGACCCAGTTCATCATGTCCATAAATGCACCGGTGCATTGGTCAACCCAAACGGCATCACCAAAACTCATAATGTCCATAACGAGTTCGAATGCCGTCTTATGAATATCTGCTTCTTTCATCTTAAGTTGGTGATAACCCGATCTCAAATCAATTTTGGAGAAAATCAAGCTCCTTTCAATTGATCAAACAGTCATCAATTCTCGGTAAAGGATACCTATTCTTGATCGTCAATTTATTCAATCGCACATAATCAATGCACATACGCATCGACCCATCCTTCTTCTTAACGAACAAAACCGGTGCTCCCACGGAGACACACTCGGTCGAATAAAACCTCGATCCAAAGCAATTCTTGAATTTGAGCTTTAAGCTCCGCCAACTCCTTCGATGCCATTCTATAAGGAGCAATGGACACCGGAGCCGTTCGAGCAAAAGCTCAATACCAAATTCCACTTCCGATCCGGAGGTACACGGGGAAGTTCTTCGGAAATACATCTCGAAATTCCTTCACCGCTCACGTCCTCCACTCGATAACTCTTTGGCATCCAAAGCACTAATAAAAGCTAGAAATGCTCCGTACCCTTTCGCACCAACTTTTCTCGCCTTTAACGCAGATATCACATTTGCCAAGTAATTCCTTCGTTCGCCTATCATTACTATTTCTTTATCATCCAAGTCCTTATTGACATCCGCTTTTCAAGACAAACCCAAAAGTGCCCGTGCTTAACCAACCAATCCATGCCCAAAATTAGATCGAACTCGTAGAAAGGCAATTCCATCAAATTCGCCAAAAATATTTCTCCTTGGATTTCTAAGGGCACGTCTCTAAACAGTTTATTTACAATTACCGATCATCCTAAAGGACTAATTACCATCATCTCACTATTGGTAATTTGATTCTAGATTCAAGTTTCCGGATATGGCGCTAGCAACATACGAGTGGGTAGAACCAATATCTATCAAAGCAATGCCGTACATCAAAGATAAAGAACGTGCGCTTATCACATCGTGCATTGCTATCCTCGCGGTCTAATCGCATATACCAATCCTGGCCGTCTTGCATCCGTGTTACCTCTAGAACCATTGCCTCGACCCAATGCATCTTGACCACGTCCACCCCCATTACCACCACGACACGATCCACGACCTCTCGGTGGTGGTCTGAGTTCCTCTTGCCGGTGTGCTTGATGATTACGAACTTCCCGAGTCGTATCCATGCGTCGAGGGCAATTCTTATATTGATGATCCATTGAACCACATTTATAACAAGCACCCGCTTTTCCTCCAAAGACTCTTTGAAATGTCGTTTCCCACATTCAAGATGCTGATCTCGACTGACGATTATTAGCTACAGTGTGCTCTTCCTTGAGTAGCTCATCATTTCGAGGCCTCTTGAAACCTTTTGAAGAACCCGAATACTTTATATCTCTTTTGCCTCTAACTCTTTCCCGATTCTCGACGTTACGAGCTCTTAGCCTCTTCGGCTATCTTGGCTTTCTCCACAAGCGTGGCAAAGTTCTAACTTGTTGTGGGGCTATCGAACCCGCAACTCATCATTCAACCCATCCTCAAAGCATACACAACGCTCATGGTCCGTTGGCACTATTGTCCGAGCATAGCGACTCAGACGTAAAAACTCAACTTCATAAGCTGCCACCGTCTTATTTCCTTGAATCAGATTCAAAAATTCCTTCCTTCGGGCATCCACATAACTTGTGCCTACATATATCCCCTGAAAGGCAGCTTTGAAGAACTCCCAATTAACTAATGCAGCTTTAGTGCCTTCCTGGATAGTAAGCCACCATTGATAAGCTTCGTCCCTTAGCAAGGGCACCGCTCCTCTTAGTTTCTATTCTACAGTGCACTCAAGGTCTTCCATAATTCGCTCCACCGCCTCAAGCCAATATTCGGCAACATTTGGAGCTACACCTGAGACACCTCTGAAAACCTCAGCACCACTTGATTTTAGTCGCTCCGATATCGACCCACGATTTGTTGGCCCAGCTCTAGGTCTAGTGACCCTTTTAAGGACTCGCATCATTGCTCGTGTTAAAGCATTATCTTCTTCCATATGATCATGTGATCCCGTCTCACTCTCGAGCGATGCAGGTGCATCCATTTCTGGCACATGACCCGGCGCTTGAAGACGCAAAGACTCGTCCTCTACCACGGCCACGTCTACCGCGTCCACGACCACGTCCTCTAGTGCTCATAATAACTAATTCGGTTTATTCTGGTTACAAGTTTTATGAATCAGAATACTATTTCAATGTTTATTAACGATGTTTTATGAGATATAAGAGGTAAAGTTGTTTTCGCAATCACGTCCTATAGTCTCAATCTCTATTGTTTTCAACACCTAAAACTAGAAGTTCTAGAGTGTTCCTATGATCATATCACAATAATAACAATCAATATACAAATACTTACTTGACTTGGTGCCGGATGCTCGTGGTGCCATACTACCTTTAGAACATAAAGTTTAAAAATTGAAACTGTTTCTCAAACAAAAATTGTTGTTGAACCCAACCACAGCCGAGTTTTGAAACTGGCTCTGATACCATTAAATGTAACACCCCAAACTAGGTCTATGCGTTAAGACGAGATTTGGTTTGTTACATCGATCTATCATTCATTTAATACTCTAATGTTTTAGGTAAACAGTTCTATAAAACCTTTCGAAAATGATGTTTAGTTGAAAATTTAGAAAAATGATTTAAAATTTGATGAATTAAGAAATACTAGTTTGAAATCTTATCATTTAGTACTTTAATTGTTTAAATCTTTAAAGTAGTTTTAAAAGTTCAAAAGGATTTAAAAACACGAATAGTTAAAGCAACTTCAACGTTTTAAAGGAAATTTAAATCCATCCACACACATAAAAATCCATAAAAGTATTAAGAGGCCTTATTACATCATACCCAAAATAGTAATTAAAAGAAATTACTTAATAAAAGTTCAGAGTTTATAAAAACCCATATTCGTAGTATGGCCTCCATGAAGTCATCCTCGGCCCAAGCCTTCACAATTTCCATTACAGAAATGGTTAAAAGATAGAGTGAGTTACTCGAACTCGGTGTGTAACTCACTTACCACGTTCATTGAGCCGGATAATCAAGGCATTGTTTTGGGCTTGAGCCCATTTACGAATATAATATAATAAATTAAATGCATGCAAAATGAAATTTCCCAACCAAACCTAATTTCCATCCGCTACACACCCCCGTACCAACCAACACACCTGTGGGGATCAAGTCAACCCACCCCGCCAACACACCAATCGTAGGCAATAAGCCGTTTTAAATATATTGTGGTGCACCACCGAACTAGATTGTGACAAAGTCACCGAACTAGAGGCATTAAGCCATTAAAATTTTGTGGCAAAGCCACCGAACTAGAGGCATTAAGCCATTAAAATTTTGTGGCAAAGCCACCGAACTAGATTTTTGGCAACAGGCCTTTCTTCTCTTCATCAGTTATCCCAACCCATGCAATCAGGTATGCATAACAATTTATATCCATGTAATAATTTAACAAAAGGCAAACCATACATGTGAGTCTATATTACAAATTTTCATTTGAGCCCATAAGATAAAATAGCATTTAGCCCATTTAGCAATCTAGCTAACTTGGGCCCATATATCGATCTAGCAGATTTTCGGCCCATTAATGATCTAGCAGTTTTCGGCCCATTTAATGATCTAGCAAATTTTTGGCCCATTTAACGATCTAGCAGTTTTCGGCCCATTTAACGATCTAGCAGTTTTCGGCCCATTTAACGATCTAGCAAATTTTTGGCCCATTTAATGATCTAGCAGTTTTCGGCCCATTTAACGATCTAGCAAATTTTCGTAAATTCCATGAATTTAACAGTTTTCATACATTTACACAAAAGTGTTAATTACTATGTATTTTCCGATTTTGCCATCTTTACGATTTTATCCCAATATTTACGGTTTAGTATCTAACCCGAGAGATAAGTGTGAAGTTACACACCTGGTTACTGTGAGAACTAGACTTTCCCGCTCGTCGATACCTAAACGCATCACGATAAATTAGAACACTATAATTTATTCACATATTGAATCTTAGAAATAACGATCTAGACTTTACCCTCAAAATTTCGAACCACTTCTATTTGTGGTTTCTCCTCGATTGATGGTTCGTTACCCGATAAAAATCCACGAACAAACAAAGGTTCGGGAGTACAAATGATTTCAAACAACTGATTCTCCTCGGATGAGCGTCCACAACTTCGGTGGAAAATCCCTGATTCTTTGAAACATCCTTTGCTTAAACTTAGGGGAATAAGCGGAACCACCCCTCTTCCAAACACTATTCACCACCCTTTTCGTCCCTATTTTGATTATTTCTAATGACAAAAGATCATGAGTCCGACTAAATATATCGAAATTATGACTAACGGTTACAAGGGTGAGATTGCCTTACCACGAAATATCCTTGTTCCACAATATGCGAATTGAGCGACACGTCCCTAAATTGAAATCGAGTTATAATCTATCTATATCAAAATGACGAGTAATATGAGAATCTTTGAATAAACTCCTTACCTTAACTCTTTAGATCGATTCCAACGATTCACTATACTCACGAACACTTGAGTTTCGGTCCTCCAAAATCACACTATTGTCCACGATTGAAAAAGAAACGTTTGAGAAGAATACCTATGTATAGTAGGAGATTCGGCTATGAATAACAAAGGAAGGGAAAATGGTTCGGCAATGGAGCAATCTAGCATTCGGCCATGAGAGAAAATAATGAAAAAAATTTAGTTGAGAAGAAAGTAGAAGGATGAAGGAAGGAGATGATGTTGATTCGGTTTTCAAGAGAGAAAAGAGAAAAGAAAAGAGATGTGTTTAGGAGTAAGGTACATTCGGCAATGGGGAAAAGGAGAAGGAAACGAAAATGATCTTAGCTTTGGTATTTCGGCCAAAAGAGAAAATGTCTTGAGATGCTAAGCAAAAATGTGTCCAAATGGTAACATGAAATGGTCAAAAACAAAGCTTACCAAAAGCTCAAATTCGACTAAAAGAAAGGTTGAGAAGAGAATTGCAAATTTTGCACAAAAATGCTAGAAATGACCAAAAGCTAACTCCTAATCCTAGCCAAGCTACTAACACATTTGGCCAACCCCTTAGTCCACAATGCCGTCCCATGTTCATGGTCAAAATGGCCATGAAGAAGTTACCAAAACATCAACCTTGATTCAAGCCTTGTAATCCTCCATTTTCCTAAAGTTTGAGAATCTTATCCCCAAAATCAAGCCATTCCATCCCTTAAATCATGCTTGCCATAAACCTTAATATCCTTACCATAAAAATTTAGTCCATCTTATCCATGTTTGATGCTTGGCCGACACATGCTAGGAAAAACCAAAAATAGAAGCTCCTAAATTGCATGCTAGGAGATTCGAACCTCTCCCCTCAAGTCCAACTTATGGCGCCATCACCACTTTGCCAATTACTCATCTTATGCTAATTTTAGACACTTAAATTAACTTAAGTATCAGTGTCACTTGATCCACTTCAATAAATTCTCAAGACTAAAAATTATTCTATACCAGAATACTTCTATGCCCTTTTCAAGGCTATAATAAACACGAAAAAGAAGAAAGGAAAATTTTCATTCATAAGCTAAACACCAAAACATGCAATATATCGATACTCGAATTTTTAGGATGTTACAGAAATCAACAATGAAAACTTTCAAAAACTTTAACAATTTTGCAAATTGGTACATGGGCTAGCTAAATCAAGCTCCCATGACCTTAAAACATAAAAATTATAAGAAAAGGACTTAGAAATTTTACCTAATTTGCGGTCGAATGCTTCAAGCCTTCCACCATGGAGTTTTCATGTTTTTCTTCTCAATGGATGGTGGGAAAGATGATAACTCTCATCTTTTCGCACTTACTTAACTTATATACTAATATTAATGTTAAATTAACCTTGTTTAGCTTAATTAATCATTAGTTTATTATCTTAATATTTAATTAATTAACTATGATGTCACCCACCTCATCATCCACTATGAAAAAGTTTTATAATGGTCTATTTGTCACTTTAATCCTCTGAATAATTACTATTTAAGTCCTTAAGCCTTTGTCCAATTGAAAACCTATAGTGATAAGAATTTTACAATTTAGTCCATGTACTCTAATTAAGCAATTAATAAAAATTTGAAGGAACAAAATTTAATTAACTTTTATACGAACTCCATAAATATTTATTTTTAATATTTATGGAATCGGTTTACGGAAATAGCATTTTGAAATCGCCTTTTTCGGCACCACTAAAAATCAAGCTATTGCAAAGGATGTGTAAAACCCCAAACTCGGCCTAGACGTTATGGCCGGATCTAGCATGTCACATCGAAAGGTAGTTGAAAAGCTAAGCATTCGTTGAAAATGTTGCATCTCTTTTGAAAACTCTGAGTTTTGATGTTTGTTTGTAAAACCGATTTACTTAATGTCCATTTTTATAAAGTTGTAATTATTTTGAAAAATTATTTTTGTTGTGAAAGTCAAACTTTAATAGTTGCGGAAACGTGATATTTTGAAAAACGGTTATTAAAATTTTGGAAAACTCAGTATTCAAACATCTAACAGTTTAAATATAGCCGATTTTAAAGTTAAAAGAAAAATAAAATCCAAAGGCCTTATAACAAAATATTAACCCAAAGTAAATAATCTTAAAATAAGGTAAAAACTGAATTTACTGACGTTCGCGAGAAATAACTCCGATGTATGGCCACCACCGAGTCCTCCGCGGCTCCAAATCCTCTATCGCTAGGGATTACCTGCAAGGTTAAAAGAAGGGGGTGAGTTACGAGAACTCAGTGTGTAATCCCCTATACGGTTACTATCTGGGCCCGAGCCCATACGGCATCAATCTGGGCCTAAGCCCCAATATCATGATAATGCAGATGATGTAATGCAGCCCAACCCAATCCAACCAATCACACCCCCGTACCAACCAATCGTCACCTGTGGGGATCAAGTCAACCCACCCCGCCAATCACACCAATATTGCAGACAAGCTGCTATTCACAATATTTGTGGCGGAGCCACCAGAGTAATAGTATATATATGTGGCATAACCACTAAAACAGTATGTGGCAGAGCCACCAGGCTACACTTCTCTTCAGTCATTAAACCCGCCCCAAGCAACATGATAAAATGCATTGTATCAAAGGTGTAAAAGTGCAAATAAAATCACATACACGATGCTCAACCATAATCAAGGGTATAACGGTCATTTTCACCCATTTGGGGGTATTTTAGTAATTTTACCCATCGAGGGTATTTTGGTAATTTACCCTCCAAGGGTATTTTCAGTAATTTCGCAACCCAGGGGTATTTCGGTAATTTACCTTCCAAGGGTATTTTCGGCAATTTCGTAACCCAGGGGTATTTCGGTAATTTCGCAACCCATGGGTATTTCGGTAATTTACCCTCCAAGGGTATTTTTGGTAATTTAGTTCTTTAACGACCTTTTTGGAGGCTTATTGTCACCTCGAGTGACTCCGGACCCTTTTGGGTCTCTACGGTGCAATTGGGCCAAAAATTCATTTCGGGCCCAAACGGGCCCACACGCTCGTGTGGCCCATTTGACACATTTTCGCTCTCGAATTCGTAGACTATGCAGTCGCATCAATCATTCAGTATTTCTCCACTGATTTTTTTGCTGTGGGCCCGTAAGCCCATTAGGCCCATTTAGCCCATTCAGTTCGATCAGGCCCGTTACCGCCTCAATTTCGCGAGAGTGCTCGTGACACTCTCAATGATCTATTGCCATGATTCGTGTCTCGATTTAACAGCACGAGCTTTCGCATGCTCGAGTGGTCACAGTTGTCAGTTTTCTGACTTTTCGGCTTTTAGCCGTTTCACAGAACATCACATGCATTCATCAAGGTGGGTGTGAGATTACACACCTGAGTACGTAGAGTACTATACACTCACGATCGTCGTCACCTATACCAAACATAACACACAATTAACTCTATAATAACAGAAATGAAATATCTTAAATCTGAATACCCAGCTATGCGATTTACTAACACTTGCCTTCACTAGAGTGATCAACCGCGATTTGCCTAACTAAACCAGATGCCGACTCCCTTCCACAACCCGGCGAAAAGTCCCGAACCGCCGACACCTTATGCCGCTTAAACTTGGGAGCAGGGGCTACGAGTCCACTTCCAATAAGCACACTTCTTGATCCCCCCTCAGACTGGCTATTACTTGCCTCCATGAAGAATTCTCGATTAGCAAAGTACCACCAAAAATGGCAGTTGCTCAAGGTTTCGGCTTTCACACAAAAGAAAGAACAAATGAGACTCCAGATGGAGAAGGGTACTCAGATTCGTCCTTAGAAAAGAAGGTGAGAATTTCGGATTTAGTAAAGAGAAAAGAGAAGAAAGAAAGAATATAGCAGAAGAGCAATCCATACCTTACACCAGGGATGAGCCTAATGGGAAGAAGAGATTCGGCACTAGCAGCAAAACAAAAGAACTCAAAATTCGGCTATGGAGGCTAAACCGAAATGAAGATCAAATAAAGAACACAAGCCGAAATGGTATGTGTAGGAAAGATTCGGCTATAGGAAGAAAGAGGTTAGAGGAAGAATTCGGCCAACATTGTTTAGGCAACAACAAGTAAAGAAAGTGTTTGAAGAGAACAAGAGAAGAAAAGAATAAGCGGAGTGTTGTGTTATCGGTAAGGAAAATTTGAAGCAAACTGACCCAAAATGCTTAATGAAAGATAATACCCGAAATGAAAAAATGCAAAGAAATCACTAGAGAGTTTCGGCACACCCCCTTACCAAACCGAATGTGCACCCAAAATGACAAGTCTTTTTTTTGACCGAAACTCCCCCATCTACTTTCCCATATTCGGCCACTACCACCTCTCACCCCAATCCCTTGATTCTCTCCTTTTTTTGCTCCACCATTCACTCTCCACCTCCCATTAAAAGTTGCTTGACCAAGTCTCCCTCCACCTTGTAGAGTTCTAATCCAACTCCACCTCTTCTCCTCCCAAAGCATAAAATAAAAACTCCTATATGCTGCTTGTGGGATTCAAACCCCATCCCACCTTGCTTCCATATTGACACCACCACCACTCCACCATGTGCTCACTTATGTTAGCAAAACACATACAAATTCCTTAAGCCTTGCTTCCAACAGCCCTCTCCACTTTAAGGTCAAAAACCAAAATTTTCCCTATGGCCTAACTTGAACCCGAGACTTCATAGAAGCCCCGTAACCTTCCAAAATCACTTCCCTAATAGGTCCCACTTTCATAATACCGTTCTCATATTCTCAAAAAATTTAAACGCTCATACGCCTAAGGCCTAATAGGCCCAATTCTACTAAGCCTAATTTCAGGGCGTTACAAATCTACCCCCTTAAAGAAATTTCGTCCTCGAAATTTCTAACTATCTAACAATGGTTTTAACATAGGCTACTCTACCATGCTGCCGCTGCGCACTCTCATACCAATAACACTAATATACTTCTAACTTAATCTAGAAACCTCTTTACAGAACCAAATATCTAATCACTGAAGCAAACATATATTTATAACTGTAGAAAATTAGAGATATTTCTCATATACTATTCTGCCGTTTTAGCTTACAAATATATAGACAGAAAATATCCTAAGGTAGGAAATAATCACAAGAAGATAGTGAAAGCCTAAGAATTCGTAACTAGGATTAGTTTCTATTTACAGATGATCTTCTAGAATCTATCCTTAATTTAAGGAATTCTAACACTCCCCCTCAAGCTGTAGTGTAGATGTTTATCAAACCCAGCTTGCCAACAAGTTCTTCAAACAAATTCTTGTTCAAGATTTTTGTTAATACATCAAAGAACTTTGTTGTCCGGTAGGTAGATAGGTAACACTCACTTCTCCCGAGTGTATTTTCTCTTTATAAAATGACGATCTATCTCAACATGTTTAGTACGATCGTGATGGACGAGATTGTGAGCTATCTTGACAGCAGCCTTGGTTGTCACAAAACAAGTGATAGGCCTATTATAAGGAACTTTTAGTTCCTTCATTAGTCTTTGTACCCAAACTCCTCGCAAATACCATGCGCTAGTGCTCGATATTCGCTCGCGCAGCTGCTGCGTGCTACTACAGGCATCGCTTTTTACTCCTCCATGTCACTAGGTTCCCCCAAACATAGCTACAATAGCCACCGGTAGAGCGTGCATCGTTGATAGAACTCCCCAGTCAAGATCCGTATAGATCTCCACATTCCTGCTGTGTCATTCTTCTTGAAGTATAGGCCTTTTCTAGGAGTTCCTTTTACGTACCTTAGTATTCGATATGCAACTTCTAGGTGTTTTTCCCTTGGAGCATGTATATATTGACTTATGACACTCACACTAAAAGCAATGTCTGGACGAGTGTGAGCTAGGTAGATAAGTCTACCTACCAGTCGTTGATATCTCCCCCTATCAACTTCTTCTCCGTCGTGATCAGTACCCAACTTGAGATTAAACTCCATAGGAGTTTCAGCTAGTTTGCAACCCATCAAACCAACTTCATATAGTAAATCGATGACATATTTCCTTTGGGAGATGGAAATGCCTCTTTTAGATCTCGCTACCTCCATGCCAAGAAAGTACTTAAGATTCCCCAAGTCTTTAAGTTCAAATTGCATTCGAGAAATTCTTTCAATCACAATTTCACTAGTATCATCTCCTATCACGATAATATCATCCACATAGACAATGAGAATGCAACATTTTCCTTGCTCCGAGTGCTTGTAGAACATTGTGTGGTCACTGTCCTTGTGTATACTTATGCGCTCATCATCGCCTATGTAAATCGATCGAACCATGCCCTTGGAGATTGTTTCAAATCCGCACAATGACTTTTTCAACTTGCAAACTTGATCCTTACTTTCTTCAAACCCCGAGGAAAATCCATGTAAACTTCTTCATTCAGCTCCCATTGAGAAACGCATTTTTGACATCCAACTGAGTCAAGTGCCAATTAAGATTGACAGCGAGAGATAGGAGAACTCTAATGGTGTTAAGTTTGGCAACCGGTGCAAACGTCTCTTCATAGTCAAGCCCATAAGTTTGAGTGAAGCCCTTAGCCACAAGTCGAGCCTTGTATCTATCAATACAGCCATCAAGTTTGAATTTCGTAGTAAAAATCCATTTGCAGCCTACTGTTTTCTTCCCTTTAGGCAGATCCAAAATTTCCCAAGTTCTATTATTCTTGAGGGCATCCATTTCTTCCATTACAGCTTGTCTCCATTCATCAGACTCTAGTGCTTCTTCTATATTTTTTGGAGTTTTTACAGAATCAACATTAGTCAGAAATACTTTATAGGTCTTAGATAAGTTACCATAGGAGACAAACCGAGAGATAGGGTGTTGAGTGTAGCTCCTTGTACCCTTTCTTACTGCGATTGGAAGATAGATGGACGGTGATGGAGGTGAGACTTCAGTATCAGTAGCCTCAGAACAGTCCTCGGGAAAAGATGGAATCAAAGACCTTTTTGTATGACGGGCCAGGATGGCAATTTCTTCGGGTGTAAACCTGCAGTTTAGGCACCTATTCTTGCTGTTTTTCCTGATTAGAAGGTAGCCCCAATTCGGTATTAGGATCAGGTAGGATTGTGCTAACTGTCTGGTTTATAGGGGAAGGAGAAACAGTATCTATATTGAGGGTAGTGATAGGATCTTGAGGGGTTATGATAAGAAGGGTGTTAAGAGTTTCGTCTTCATTTAAGGTCTCCCCCTGAAGATGAGAGGCTCCAAAATATGGTTCATTTTCAAAGAAGGTCACATCTCGAGAGACAAACATTCGGCGTAAAAGATGTGAATAACACTTATAGCCCTTTTGGGTGGAGGAATAACCAATGAATATGCAGGTGTGAGCTCGAGGGTCAAGTTTTGACTGATTTGGTTGATGGTTATGGACAAAGGATTTGCAACCAAATATTACAATTGGAAGGTTAGTAACCGGAATAGGGAAAAGATTTTAGAAGGATATTTAGAGGTGTTTGAAAGTTTAATACCTTTGAGGGCATTCGATTTATGAGGTAACAAGCGTGAAACGACCTCGCCCCAAAGGTATTTAGGGACATTCATAGTGAACATAATGGCTCGAGCCATAGCCAAGAGGTGTCGATTTTTTTCTCTCGGGAATCCCATTTTGTTGGGGAGTGTTAGGGCAAGAACTTTTGTGTATAATGCCATGGTCAAAAAGGTAAGTACTTAGGACAGAGTTAAAAGTATTCTCTTCCATTATCAGTGTGGAGGGTATGTATGGTGGAGTTGAATTGGGTTCGAACCATAGAGTGAAACTCTTTAAAAACATTGGGTGTGTCAGATTTTTCTTTTAATCAAGCGATTGTGGGTTCGTGTCCCACTGGGTGTGCCAGATTTTTCTTTTAATAGATAGATCCAACATACTCTAGTATGATCGTCAATAAATGTTATAAACCACTTAGCACCAGTAATGTTTTTCACTCGACTAGCTCCCCACAAGTCACTGTGAATTAAAGAAAAAGGTTGAGATTGGGTATATGGTTTTAAAGGATATGGCACACAGGTATGTTTGGATAACTCACAAATTTCACATTTCAAAGAATTTATTCTTTTATTTCTAAATAACAGCGAAAGATGTCTTTTTAGATACAAGAGATTTGGATGTCCTAACCTACGGTGCCATAGCATAATAGTGTCTTCTTTTGAAGTAGATAGGGCCAATCTCCCTTGTGTGTTTGTTTTTATTCCAAACGTATAATCCATCATCAACTTTAGCGAAGCCAATCATCTTCCCGATTTCTATTCTTGTATTACACAACCAAGTTTAGAAAATTCAGCAAGCATGTTTCCATCTTTTGTAAGTTTACTTATTGAGAGTAAATTACAAGACAAGTTTGGGACATGTAGAACATTATCGGGGAAAAGTTTTCTATATTTTTACTTTCCCTACTCCAACCACGGTGAGTATGAACCATCGCCTATACGGATTCTGGAATTGTTATGACAAGTGGTGTAGGTTTGAAACAAAGTGATGTTACCTGTCATGTGATCCGAGGCTTCCGAATCTAGTATCCAAGAGGATTGGTTATTAGATTCAAGAGCAATATTAAGAGCAGTACCTTGAGTGGCTAGAGTCCCATGTCCAGTCGAGGTACTAAGTATCTTATGGAGATTTTCAAGCTGAGTTTTGGTTAGACGGACATCAAGCACTTCATCTGCAGCATTTGAGGATAACATGGTAGTTTTCTTTTCTCTCTATTTTTTATCCGGATAACCATGAAGCTTAAAACATTTTTCCTTAGCGTGACCAATACGGTTGCAGTGGCTACATACTGGTCTATTTGATCCAGAATCACTCCCAGCACGTGATTTTTGTATTGATGGACCTTTGGAGACGAGAGCAGAAGCTTCAGTAGGCTGATTTTCAGAAGTGATTGTTGGTTTAGGTTCTCCCATCATGACAAGACGACGTGTTTCTTCTCGTCTTACTTCAGCAAAAGCTTCACCAATGGTTGGAAGGGGTGATCTACCCGCAGTCACGCCTCCGAACTTCATCTAATTCATTCCTTAGTCCAGCTAGAAACTCATAGAGCCGTTCCTTGTTTAGGTGAGTCATGAACTTAGAGTGTTCTAAGCCTTCACCCCAATCTTCCTCGTAGTACATGTCTAACTCCTGCCACAATATTTTCAGATTATTGTAGTAGTGAGTTACCTGTAATGTCCCTTGTCTAATACCCTTCAACTTGAGTTTTATCTCAAACACTTGAGAAGCGTTTCCAAGATCAGAATAATTCTCTCTAACTGCATCCCATATGTCTTTTGCAGTTTTGAAGAGAAGGTAGGTTCGGCTTATGTGGCCTTCCATAGAGTTAATCAACCATGCCATAACAATGGATTTGTTGAGCTCCCAAGTAGCATAAGTCGGGTCAGCTACATTCGGACGTGGGAGGTCTCTATTGATATACCCTAACTTGCGCGACCACGAATCAAAGATGAGGACGATTGAAACCATTGCAGGAAGTTTTTTCCATCTAGTCGATGACTAGTGATTATCAATGAAGAATTGAGGTCACTTTGATTGATCCCTCGAATGACAGTCTGAGATATTTGTGATATCTCAGTTTCGGACATAGTGTCATTGAGGTCACCCATGGAAAAAAACCGGAGAAAATTTTAGGAAGGGATTTTTCGAGAAGAAAGATCGAAAGATTCCTAAGGCTCTGATACCATGTAGAAAATTAGAGATATTTCTCATATATTATTCTGCTGTTTTAGCTTACAAATATATAGACAGAAAATATCCTAAGGTAGGAAATAATCACAAGAAGATAGTGAAAGCCTAAGAATCAGTAACTAGGATTAGTTTCTATTTACAGATGATCTTCTAGAATCTATCCTTAATTTAAGGAATTCTAACAATAACACATGCACACAATTTCTATTTTCAAACATTACATCCAAACAAAACACACACAGAATAAATCCTAGAAATACAGTCATTTCAGCATGTAATAGTGTAAAGGGAACTTACGAATTTGGGGCTGTAGACTCAGTGTGCCATACTTCCAGTAACGCTATATTTTTTTTCTAAACCACATTTTAAACTAATTTGGAGAAATTTTCAAACCCATTCCACAGCCGAGTTTTGCAACCAGGCTCTGATACCATAAAATGTAACACCCCAAACCCGGCCTAGACGTTATGGCCAGATCTAGCATGTCACATTGAAAGGTAGTTGAAAAGCTAAGCGTTCGTTGAAAATGTTGCATCTCTTTTGAAAACTCTGAGTTTCGATGTTTGTTTGTAAAAACCCGATTTACTTAATGTCCATTTTTATAAAGTTGTAATTATTTTGAAAAATTATTTTTGTTGTGAAAGTCGAACTTTAATAGTTGCGAAAACGTGATATTTTGAAAAACGGTTATTAACATTTTGGAAAACTCAGTATTCAAACATCTAACAGTTTAAATATAGTCGATTTTAAAGTTAAAAGAAAAATAAAGTCCAAAGGCCTTTTTACAAAATATTAACCCAAAGTAAATAATCTTAAAATAAGGTAAAAACTGAATTTACTAATGTTCGCGAGAAATAACTCCGATGTATGGCCACCACCGAGTCCTCCGCGGCTCCAAATCCTCTATCACTGGGGATTACCTGCAAGGTTAAAAGAAGGGGGTGAGTTACGAGAACTCAGTGTGTAATCCCCTATACGGTTACTATCTGGGCCCGAGCCCATACGGCATCAATCTGGGCCTAAGCCCCAATATCATGATAATGCAGATGATGTATTGCAGCCCAACCCAATCCAACCAATCACACCCCGTACTCAACCAATCGTCACCGTGGGGATCAAGTCAACCCACCCCGCCAATCACACCAATATTGCGGACAAGTCGCTATTCACAATATTTGTGGCGGAGCCACCAGAGTAATAGTATATATATGTGGCATAACCACTAAAACAGTATGTGGCAGAGCCACCAGGCTACACTTCTCTTCAGTCATTAAACCCACCCCATGCAACATGATAAAATGCATTGTATCAAAGGTGTAAAAGTGCAAATAAAATCACATACACGATGCTCAACCATAATCAAGGGTATAACGGTCATTTTCACCCATTTGGGGGTATTTTAGTAATTTTACCTATCGAGGGTATTTTGGTAATTTACCCTCCAAGGGTATTTTTGGTAATTTCGCAACCTAGGGGTATTTCGGTAATTTACCCTCCAAGGGTATTTTCAGTAATTTCGTAACCCAAGGGTATTTCGGTAATTTTGCAACCCAGGGGTATTTCAGTAATTTAGCTTCCAAGGGTATTTTCGGTAATTTAGTTCTTTAATAGCCTTTCCGGAGGCCTATTGTCGCCTCGAGCGACTCGGGACCCTTTTGGGTCTCTACGGTGCAATTGGGCCAAAAATCCATTTTGGGCCCAAATGGGCCCACAAGCTCGTGTGGCCCATTTGACACATTTTCGGTCTCGAATTTGCAGACTTCGCAGTCGCATCAATCGTTCAGTATTTCTCCACCGATTTTTCCCCTATGGGCCCGTAAGCCGATTGGGCCCATTTAGCCCGTTCAGTTCGATCAGACCCGTTACCGCCTCAGTTTCGCGAGAGTGCTCTTGACACTCTCAATGATCTATTGCCATCATTCGTGTCTCGATTTAACACCACGAGCTTTCGCTTGCTCGAGTGGTCACGGTTGTCGGTTTTTCGGCTTTTCGGCTTTTAGCCGTTTTACAGAACATCACATGCATTCATCAAGGTGGGTGTGAGATTACACACCTGATTACGTAAAGTACTATACACTCACGATCGTCGTCACCTATACCAAACATAACACACAATTAACTCTATAACAAAAGAAATGAAAGATCTTAAATCCGAATACCCAGCTATGCGATTTACTAACACTTGCCTTCACTAGAGCGATCAACCGCGATTTGCCTAACTAAACCAGATGCCAACGCCCTTCCACAACCCGACGAAAAGTCCCAAACTGCCAACACCCTACGCCACTTAAACTTGGGAGCAGGGGCTACGAGTCCACTTCCAATAAGCACACTTCTTGATCCCCCATCAGACTGGCTATTACTTGCCCCCATGAAGAATTCTCGATTAGCAAAGTACCACCAAAAATGGCAGTTGCTCAAGGTTTCGGCTTTCACAGAAAAGAAAGAACAAACGAGACTCAAGATGGAGAAGGGTACTCAGATTCGGCCTTAGACAATAAGGTGAGAATTTTGGCTTTTGTAAAGAGAAAAGAGAAGAAAACAAGAATATAGCAGAAGAGCAATCCATACCTTAGACCAGGGATGAGCCGAATGGGAAGAAGAGATTCGGCACTAGCAGCAAAACAAAAGAACTCAAAATTCGGCTATGGAGGCTAAACAAAAATGAAGATCAAATAAAGAGCACAAGCCAAAAAGGTAGGTGTAGGAAAGATTCGGCTATAGGAAGAAAGAGGTTAGAGGAAGAATTCGACCAACACTGTTTAGGCAACAACAAGTAAAGAAAGTGTTTGAAGAGAACAAGAGAAGAAAAGAATAAGAGGAGTGTTGTGTTATCGGTAAGGAAAATTTGAAGCAAACTGACCCAAAATGCTTAATGGAAGATAATACCTGAAATGCAAAAATGCAAAGAAATCACTAGAGAGTTTCGGCACACCCCCTTACCAAACCGAATGTGCACCCAAAATGACAAGTCTTTTTTTTGACCGAAACTCCCCCATCTACTTCCCCATATTCGGCCACTACGACCTCTCACCCCAATCCCTTGATTCTCTCCTTTTTTTGCTCCACCATTCACTCTCCACCTCCCATTCAAAGTTGCTTGACCAAGTCTCCCTTCACCTTGTCGAGTTCTAATCTCACTCCACCTCTTCTCCTCCCAAAGCATAAAATAAAAACTCCTATATGTTGCTTGTGGGATTCGAACCCTATCCCACCTTGCTTCCATATTGACGCCACCACCACTCCACCATGTGCTCACTTATGTTAGCAAAACACATACAAATTCCTTAAGCCTTGCTTCCAACAGCCCTCTCCACTTTAAGGTCAAAAACCAAAATTTTCCCTATGGCCTAACTTGAACCCGAGACTTCATAGAAGCCCCGTAACCTTCCAAAATCACTTCCCTAATAGGTCCCAATTTCATAATGCCGTTCTTATATTCTCAAAAAATTTAAACGCTCATACGCCTAAGGCCCAATAGGCCCAATTCTACTAGGCCCAATTTCGGGGCGTTACAAATCTACCCCCTTAAAGAAAATTCGTCCTCGAAATTTCCAACTATCTAACAGTGGTTTTAACACAGGCTACTTTACCACGCTGCCGCTGCGCACTCTCATACCAATAACACTAATATACTTCTAACTTAATCTAGAAACCTCTTCATCCAACCAAATATCTAATCACTGAAGCAAACAGATATTTATAACACATGCACACAATTTCTATTTTCAAACATTACATCCAAACAAAACACACACAGAATAAATCCCAGAAATACAGTCATTTCAGCATGTAATAGTGTAAAGGGAACTTACGAATTTAGGGCCGAAGACTCAGTTTGCCATACTTCCAGTAACGCTATATTTTTTTTCTAAACCATATTTAAACTGATTTGGAGAAATTTTCAAATCCATTCCACAGCCGAGTTTTGCAACCAGGCTCTGATACCATAAAATGTAACACCCCAAACCCGGCCTAGATGTTATGGCCGGATCTAGCATGTCACATCGAAAGGTAGTTGAAAAGCTAAGCGTTCGTTGAAAATGTTGCATCTATTTTGAAAACTCTGAGTTTCGATGTTTGTTTGTAAAAACCCGATTTACTTAATGTCCATTTTTATAAAGTTGTAATTATTTTGAAAAATTGTTTTTGTTGTGAAATTCAAACTTTAATAGTTGCGGAAACGTGATATTTTGAAAAACGGTTATTAACATTTTGGAAAACTCAGTATTCAAACATCTAACAATTTAAATATAGCCGATTTTAAAGTTAAAAGAAAAATAAAATCCAAAAGCCTTATTACAAAATATTAACCCAAAGTAAATAATCTTAAAATAAGGTAAAAACTGAATTTACAGACGTTCGCGAGAAATAACTCCGATGTTTGGCCACCACCGAGTCCTCCGCGGCTCCAAATCCTCTATTGCTGGGGATTGCCTGCAAGGTTAAAAGAAGGGGGTGAGTTACGAGAACTCAGTGTGTAATCCCCTATATGGTTACTATCTGGGCCCGAGCCCATACGGCATCAATCTGGGCCTAAGCCCCAATATCATGATAATGCAGATGATGTAATGCAGCCCAACCCAATCCAACCAAGCACAGCCCCGTACCACCCAATCGTCACTTGTGGGGATCAAGTCAACCCACCCCGCCAATCACACCAATATTGCAAACAAGCTGCTATTCACAATATTTGTGGCGGAGTCACCAGAGTAATAGTATATATATGTGGCATAACCACTAAAACAGTATGTGGTAGAGCCACCAGGCTACACTTCTCTTCATTTATTAAACCCGCCCCATGCAACATGATAAAATGCATTGTATCAAAGGTGTAAAAGTGCAAATAAAATCATATACACGATGCTCAACCATAATCAAGGGTATAACGGTCATTTTCACCCATTTGGGGGTATTTTAGTAATTTTACCCATCGAGGGTATTTTGGTAATTTACCCTCCAAGGGTATTTTTAGTAATTTCGCAACCTAGGGGTATTTCGTTAATTTACCCTCTAAGGGTATTTTCGGTAATTTCGTAACCCAGGGGTATTTCGGTAATTTCGTAACCCAGAGGTATTTCGGTAATTTACCCTCCAAGGGTATTTTCGGTAATTTAGTTCCTTAACGGCCTTTTCGGAGGCCTATTGTTGCCTCGAGCGACTCGGGACCCTTTTGGGACTCTACGGTGCAATTGGGCCAAAAATCCATTTTGGGCCCAAATGGGCCCACACGCTCATGTGGCCCATTTGACACATTTTCGGTATCGGATTCGCAGACTTCACAGTCGCATCAATCGTTCAGTATTTCTCCACCGATTTTTCCCCTGTGGGCCCGTAAGCCCATTGGGCCCATTTAGCCCATTCGATTCGATCGGGCGAATTCTTCGCCTCGGTTTGCGAGTGCTCGTGACACTCTCAATGATCTATGGCCATCATTCGTGTCTCGATTTAACACCATGAGCTTTCGCATGCTCGAGTGGTCACAATTGTTAGTTTTTCAGCTTTTCGGCTTTTAGCCGTTTCACAAAACATCACATGCATTCATCAAGGTGGGTGTGAGATTACACACCTGATTACGTAGAGTACTATACACTCACGATCGTCGTCACCTATACCAAACATAGCACACAATTAACTCTATAACAAAAGAAATGAAAGATCTTAAATCTGAATACCCAGCTATGCGATTTACTAACACTTGCCTTCACTAGAGCGATCAACCACGATTTGCCTAACTAAACCAGATGCCAACGCCCTTCCACAACCCGGCGAAAAGTCCCGAACTGCCGACACCCTACGCCACTTAAACTTGGGAGCAGGGGCTACGAGTCCACTTCCAATAAGCACACTTGATCCCCCCCTCGGTCAAGGCTATTACTTGCCTCCATGAAGAATTCTCGATTAGCAAAGTACCACCAAAAATGGCAGTTGCTCAAGGTTTCGGCTTTCACACAAAAGAAAGAACAAACGAGACTCAAGATGGAGAAGGGTACTCAGATTCGGCCTTAGACAAGAAGGTGAGAATTTCGGCTTTAGTAAAGAGAAAAGAGAAGAAAGCAAGAATATAGCAGAAGAGCAATCTGTACCTTAGACCAGGGATAAACCGAATGGGAAGAAGAGATTCGGCACTAGAAGCAAAATAAAAGAACTCAAAATTCGGCTATGGAGGCTAAACCAAAATGAAGATCAAATAAAGATCACAAGCCGAAATGGTAGGTTTAGGAAGGATTCGGCTATAGGAAGAAAGAGGTTAGAGGAAGAATTCGGCCAACACTGTTTAGGCAACAACAAGTAGAGAAAGTGTTTGAAGAGAACAAGAGAAGAAAAGAATAAGATGAGTGTTGTGTTTTCGGTAAGGAAAATTTGAAGCAAACAGACCCGAAATGCTTAATGGAAGATAATACCCGAAATGCAAAAATGCAAAGAAATCACTAGAGAGTTTCGGCACACCCCTTTACCAAACCGAATGTGCACCCAAAATGACAAGTCTTTTTTTTGACCGAACCTCCCCCATCTACTTCCCCATATTTGGCCACTACCACCTCTCACCCCAATCCTTTGATTCTCTCCTTTTTTTGCTCCACCATTCACTCTCCAACTCCCATTCAAAGTTGCTTGACCAAGTCTCCCTCCACTTTATAGAGTTCTAATCCAACTCTACCTCTTCTCCTCCCAAAGCATAAAATAAAAACTCCTATATGCTGCTTGTGGGATTCGAACCCCATCCCACCTTGCTTCCATATTGACGCCACCACTACTCCACCATGTGCTCACTTGTGTTAGCAAAACACATACAAATTCCTTAAGCCTTGCTTCCAACAGCCCTCTCCACTTTAAGGTCAAAAACCAAAATTTTCCCTATGGCCTAACTTGAACCCGGGACTTCATAGAAGCCCCGTAACCTTCCAAAATCACTTCCCTAATAGGTCCCACTTGCATAATGCCATTCTCATATTTTCAAAAATTTTAAACGCTCATACACCCAAGGCCCAATAGGCCCAATTCTTCTAGGCCCAATTTCGGGGCGTTACAGGATGTAATTGAAAATTTTTAAACATTTGTTGCCTACAGGATTTGCACTTTGGTGCCTTGGTGTGATGTAGTTTAAGCTAATATGAGATATCTTGGTGTGGTGTAGTTCACTCGTGTATCCGGAGTTCGTTTTACTAGGGTTCCATTGGGCAAAACTTTGAAATTTAATATGATATTGGGAAAAGATATGAGTAGAAGTTGAGAAACTAATATGATATGTGATTCACTTGAAATGGTAAAAATTGTGGATTGATGATAGAATATGATATTGAGGTGAGTATATGTGAATTTAGTAAAAAATTATGATGTTTTGAGTTATGCTTATTGTGTTTGATGCACTTGAATACTTATGTTCATATATTCACCTTGTTGTGACCTTAAGTGTCATGTCTTAGCTAAATGTATGCATAAACTATGGTAGTTAGCATGCTCATTTGTGAGAAAGATAAGTGTTGTAATTTATATTTGAACTTACTAAGCATTTAAGTGCTTACTGTAATTGTTTTTCCTACTTGTAAATCTCTAGCTTGCGAAACTCATTGAACAGAATCAGTGTAGATCACACACTATCATCATAGTAGAATTATTTTCATTTTGAGTCCTAATATTGTGGCATGCATTTAAGAGCATCTTTTTGTGTAAATGATCACTCTAGAGTGGATACTAATGTGTTAATTGTGGCTAAGGTTGGATTCGCATGATAAGCTTGATATATGGCCTAATTGATGCACAATTTTGGTCATGTTTGATGCCATTTGGTTTGATGATTTCAAGCTTGCATAAGTCTTATATGTTAAAGTTTGCATAGTAAAGTAACTTGGTAAGTTAAATTTGGAAAATGGCTTGAATATGTTTATGTTTTTGAACATGATGCCACTTGAATATTTATTTTCAAAGGTGTTACAAACTTGATTTGGCATAGGTTGGCATGATATAGTTTTGGTGAAATTGGTATATGTGCAGGTGTAGTGAAATGTGTTTGGTTGGAAGCATTGAATGTGTACCAATGTGATTTTTTCCAAAATAGGGGCGACATCGTGACCACAAGTCCCCAAAGTTGCTACATAGATTGACAATGAGTGGCGTCATGATATCAAGATATCTGAAATAGCAACTGTAACATTCCTAACACCCCCGATAAGAACAGTGTCTTTTTGGATTCTAGACGCGTTAGAATTTTCAAAGTAGATAAAATAAAATTTTTAGTATTATTGGAGAAATTAGTTGGATATCACAAGAAATTAAAAGGCTTTTCAATTTAGAGAAATTAATTTGAGGAATTGAATAAATCGTAAAGGTGTGAAAAGTGTTAGGAAAAAGTATGAAAATTTAAAAATAAGAAATGATTGGATTAAATGCAAAGGAAATAGAGGAAGGACTTGAAGAGCAATTTGACTAAAAGGGTACATGAGCTTGTGGATGAAATTCAAATGCAATGTGGTTCACTTGTTTGGCATGATGATGATTTGATTTTTTAAATATTATTAATAATTTAAAATACAAAATTAAGAAGATATTTGTGTAGAAAGATGTATAAAAAAACATATCATCCATCATCCTTTCATATTCTCTTTCACGTTTCTCATTGGCCATTTTAGCCAAACTTTCCTTTTCTTTCATTGAGGTCCTTTTTACCACTTTTCAATCCTTTCAAGCTCAAACTTCAAATTTATTCCATAGATTTTTACTGAAATCACAAGAATAACTTCATGGCAAACTCAGTTTCTTGCGAAGTTAGCTAGAGTTCATTTTTGAGGAGAGAGAAAAGAGAAGTTAGGGAGTTGAGAAAGTTTAAGGTAAGATGATGAAGTTTCTTAAAGGATTCCATATCCATCTCATCAAAATGCATGGAATTAGTATGTGATTATTGTTTTGATGTTAAATATTGTGTATGCGTGTTATGTTATTGAAGAGAAAAAGAAGAGAAGTAAATAACAAGTTGGAGATAAAGGCAAATGAGTGACAAAAGAGTGAAGGGATAAGCAGGAACTCATTCCAAGTGTTTGATTGTAAGTATATCAAGAATTTATTTTATCTAATTAAACCTAATTGAAAACTTGATAAATTATTTTAGAAATATTCATGGGATTTATTTGTATATGAAAATGATGATTTGTTTTATGGAATTTATTTGAAAGTAAATTTGTGTTCTTATAATAAATTGAAAAGTGTATGTATTGTGAAATTGGAGAAAAGGATGAAATTCCAAAGAGTGTAAAAGTTATATAGGTGAAATAGATATTAATATGAAGTATTTAAGTGAAGGGTTAAATGTTGATAAAATAGATGTCAAGTGAATTTGATGATTGTTGCTTCTTTATAGATAAGGACTAAATTATAGAAACAGTAAAGTTTAATTATTTTATTTGTTTAGAAAATGTAATAAAATTGTATAGTTTAAATGCCCACGTAGAAAAAAATGAGAAATAACAGGATATAAATGGCACGCCATTAGAAAAAATTCTATGCGCACAAGTGATAGTGTCACAAATGAATATTTGGTTCTATGTGCAATAAGTATAAATGTTTAAGTGGATGTGTTTGGAGGGTAAAATGGTTGTGTTTGGAGGCTACGTTTGGTTGTGTTTTGTGGGTGATAGCTGTATGCTACACATTATATTGGTCGTATTTGGAAATCTAGTTATCCAATGTAATATATTTTGTATATATGTTTCATGATCATATTTTGCCAACATATCAATGAGAACACTATAAGTTATGCTTGATTGCTTACCATGTTTAATTGTGATAGTATGCTTTCTTTTAACTTTGAATATTGTGACTATTTGTGGCAATCTTTGAGCAATCACTAAGCTTGAAAAAGCTCACCATGAGTATGTTTGATGTGTTTTCAACTTAATAAGGAAGGAAATGTGGGACAAGTCTAAAGGGTTTTAGACTTTGAACTGTTAATGGTTTGTAATTGGACATTGTGGACTCTTTAATTGGTTTGATTTGAAGCTTTTATTATTGCTTTAGATAAATGATTGAATGGTAGGTTATGAATGTTTGATAAATGGTATGAGTAATTGTCCGACTAACTTGTAAGTGCAGGTTGAAGAGCCATTGGTTATTAAGGTAAGTCTTATATGTTTTATGTGTGATTTGGAAATTAATCATGAGTTTAGTACGCATGAAATATAAATTTGGACAAATCATGTAAATAGTAGGTGGCCTGTGAACTAATTAAATGATGATGATTTTATGAAGAGATGCATGATGTTTTAACTAATCATCTTAAAAAAGATTTATACATATTACTCTAATATACGATTTTCAACCTTATGAAATGGTGTCTTAAAACATTTTACTACATTACGGTTTAGGTCTAATAATTTGTTTTTAAATAAAACGGTTTCTAAAATCCTTTCAAATATAACCTTTTAAATATCCTATCACCTGCATAAATGTTCAATTGAAGCTTTTAGAATATTTTCTTGTTAAATATTCAATTTATGAATTATGCTGATGACTTGATGATCAAAATAGCGTAATGGAAGCATGACTTTAGGTTATCAAATATTCCGTGAATAATTGTGTGAAGTGTTGTAACACCCGTATCCCGTCTCCGTTGCCGAATTAAGGATCAGAGTGTTACAGAACCAAATAGAACAATTTATCTTAATTTAGAACAAATATTTAATTAATTTATAAACATATATCAATTCGTAGAACAAATATTCACATGGGCCTTAATTCAGGTTTACATGGCCTTAAAATTAGTTTGAAAGCAATCTGGGATCCAAAAGAATCAAAATATAAATTTTAGGAAAAACTTGAAAATTTGGAAAACAGGGGTCACACTGCCATGTGACCAAGCCGTGTGACACAACTCAGACCTTGTGAGCATTTGAAGTAAGGACACATGGCCGTGTCCTAGCCCATGTCATAGACTATATAACTCACTGACTTAGCTCACACGGCCGTGTCGCAAGTCGTGTGCTAGCCCGCGTGTCTTACTAACTTGAGACACATAGCAGTGTCTCAGCTCGTGTCTTAGACCATGTGAAACCTGAACTAAAACTAACAGAGCATACACGACCATGTAGGGTGACCGTGTGTGGCACACGGTCGTGTGATAGATCGTGTCCCAGGCCGTGTGCTTCCAAATTAACCCCTTAAACAAGCTAAAATCAAACCAAAACATGCCTAATAAGGTACACCTAAAACACAAACCATCCTATGACCAAAACAATCAAAACATACACTTAAAGCATATCAAAATTAATAACCTAAAATTCTAACCAATGTACCATTCATTGGTACCTCAATTATAACCAAACATTAAAACATTGCACTAAAACTTTATCCATTAACACACTTCAATTCAACTTTCATAACCAACCACATTATCATTTTCTAAACATACTATTAAAGTTTACCATTCAACATTACATAACACATTCACAGGTACTGAATAACTTTTCATATATTCCAAAACTTCTAATATTATCATTCTTACAAAAAAACCTATATACATGCCACAACAGAAAAAAAGATATAAAAGATACCAAAAGTAAATTGATAGTGTGAGCTTTGATGTCGATCCTGCAAGCTATTCGTAATTTTTAACTACAAAATAAAATGAGAAAATCATTAAGCTTAAATAGCTTAGTAAGATCATAGTGTAAAATCTACTTGACTTGATTTAAATAACGAAATCACTTAAATATAATAACATGATAACTAAAATTCTCAACTTGCATTGTCTATAAGTTTTCAAGAAATTCATCATAACTAGAATATCCCAATTCCATGTAATTCTTCGTATCATTTAATCAAGTTCATCATTACTCGATTCAAATACTCCAACTTCACTCTATTTTCAAGGGCATCATAGATACAAAACAGGGGCACCAAAGTGCAATCAGGAGCACCGGAGTGCATTCAAGGGCACGAATGTGACATCGGAGTGCATTCAGGGGCACGGATGTGCAATCAGAGACATCGAAGTGTTTAAAAGGGCACATTTGTGCAAACAGGGACACCAAAGTGTTTGTAGGGGCACAATTGTGCAAACAGGGACACCAAAGTGTATATAGGGGCACCGATGTGCAATTAAGGTAGTTCAACCTTTTTGTATACATTTTAGAACTCATTACAGTCACATACAATTCGTTTCAAATCCAAGAAACAGTATTAATAACCACTTCTTAATTTTATATAAATACATGATACTTGCATTCCTCATAATTATATAATTAACTAAATTATATTCACATGTACATACAAAGAGATCAATAAACAAGAACATAAAAATATAAATTACGAGCGAAACACATTAAGTAGCAAATAACTATGAACTTACCTACTATTCAGTTCTGGTTAAAACGCAAGGACTACTCCGCGATTTTTCCTTTTCCTCTGTTAATATCTCCGTGACTCGTTTCTTGATCTATATAAAAATTCAATTCAATTCTTCAAATTCACATACAACTAACCTTAATACAATGCATGTGACCTCAACTTTTCATTAATTACATATTTTTCCTAAACTTTTACATTTTTCACAATTTAGTCCCTAAACTTAAAATCTCCAAATTTAACAAAATTTTCCAAATACCCCAATTAGTCGAATATATTACTATATTAGGATAGTGCATAACAACTAAAAATTCACGAGAATACCATGTAAATTTTAATATTTAACAATTTAATCTTTAACTCAAAAACTGTCAAAATTATTAAATAAACCACTTCTAATTAACAACCAAGACTTCAAACCCTCCATTTATCATTCAAACTAATAAGGATTCATCAATGGCAACATCAAAAATCTTTAACAGTTTTAAAAACGAAGGTTCGGGTTAACTGGACCTAGTTGCAACGATATCAAAAACATAAAAATTGCAATAAATGAAATGACAATTACTTACATGAAAAGACCTTAAAGAACTGAGCATTCAAGCTACTTCCATGGCTTCCTTTCTTCCCTTAAAATCGGCAAAACACCCAAAATAAAGATGATAACTTGTTTATTTCATTTGTTTATGTTTTAATTACTTAATTACCATAATAACCTTAAATCAATTCATGAAAAGCTTAATTTATCTAACCCATAGCCGTCCATAATAAAATGTTATGGTCTATTTAGAACATAAAGCCTAAATAAAATCAATAACAAGCAATTTTCCACCTTTTACAATTTAATCCTTTTCACATAATTAACTAATCTAATGTTAATATTTCTTCACCAAAATTTAACACGACTCTAATGTAACCCCATTAACTTTAATAATAAATAAAAAATATAATACAACTTCTCATATCCGATTTATGGTCCCGAAACCACTGTTTTCGTCACCACTAAAAAATGGGATATTATAGGTGTGTTTGGTGGATGGTGTGCTTTGTGGTGGTTTTATTGGAGAGTCACTTTAGTGGCTAATGTGACTTTTGAAATTCGAGTCAGACCATCCTAGCCGAGTTTGGGGCGCCACAAGAACTTTAGAGAAATTGAGGTTGAAAACATGAGTATTCTTCTAAATTGAAGAGAGATTTTGTGTTTGGAGAGCTTGAAAATCAAATAGGATGAACTAATGTCGGGAGAAAAGCTTTGATTTGGTATTTGGCAAAAATTTGTAAAGGATGATGAATGGGAGGGAAGAAGAAGACATGGGGGTTCTTAAATAGGCAACCATTTTTAAAAAAAAATGGGTCATTGCCCATTTAACCACCTCTAGTTTTCTCCATTTTCCAAATTGGTCCTTATTTTTCAATTAAAGTCAATTTCAAATTTATTTTCAAATCCAATCACATTTTTAAAATCTGTTTTAACTAAATTAATTTCTGAACACTCAATTTTAATTTCTTAACCTAAAATTTTTTATTTCTAATTATTTTAATACTTTATTTAATTATTACTATTTAATTTAATTATCTAACCCAATTAAGGTTTCTGATTCACTAGCTGCCAATTTACTACCCGATTCTACTAACCTAATTTTTGGGATGTGCTATGATTTTTCGGGATATCCTATACATTCTGTTGATTCTATAATTGGGCTATAGATTTTCAAGGTAAGTGAATTTGTGGCACCCCAAACCCGACCGGGACGGTCTCACCCGAATTTGAATCGTCTCATTAGCAACTTTCGTGACTCTCCTTACTAATTACCAAATAAACCACAATCTACCAATCACACCAAGAAATACACACATACTATTCAATTAGCCATTAACACTAATTATACAACCCTAATTCATGATTCGCTTATCACGATACAATAAAACAAGTGCCTTGAACATTTTAATTAAAACCATATTTGAAAATTTCAGATCAAAATAATGGTTAAAACTTACTCAATTTCTAAACAAAGTTTACATACTAAAATGTAAATTTTACAAAATATCCAGGAAAACCTTTTAAAGAAATTGAGGATAGTATCTTAAAATTAAATTTCTGAAACTTTGTCATGTAGATTTTCAAATCATTTTGTGGTGTTTAAGGTCTCTAATTGCATTTCTTAAAAATCAGGACTTAATTGCAAGGTTAACAAAACATGCCCACGCACTCAACCAGCCTCGTTAAGACGATGCAATTTTTTAAGTTACGACGTTGCCTGGAAGGGGTCTTTGTCCCGATGACATGATTAACGACGTTTCGACAACGGTGCCTCATCACAACATCATTTAAGGCTCGTCATGATGTCAACTAGAAAACTTGCAGAAAAATTGCAGCAGCTTGCATATGACCCTTTAACACCACACAAAACATACCCTTTCATGTTTTCATGTCAATTTCCCTATTCTAACATGTCATTTAGCATACTTACATCATTCAAATCATGTTCAAATACTTTCAAACATGCTTTAAAATGCTTTTTCAAATCAAATAAGTTGCTATGCTAACATGCTTTCTAAAGTCCCAAATCAATTTACTCTGACACACTCCAAATCTGGCGAAAGCGAGAAGAAGGCATGTAAATGTGAAGTTACCTGTTTGGCGTAGTGTAGTCTGCTAATTAATAGTCTTCTAGAGGATTAGAGGTTGGTGTAAAGTATCTGTCGTAGAAGTAATTAAAGATTTTATCTCAAGTTATGCTGCTATTTAAGAAAAGAGTATGACAAGCAAAGAGTAAGCTTGGTGAGAATTGTAACAGCCCGTTTTTAGGTCAAATCAGAACAGTGGTTTTGGGACCACAAATTCGATGTCAAAAAATTATTGTAATATTATTTTCTATGTTTACAGCATGTTATTTGATATGTGTGAAAATTTCGTGAGCTAGTTTTATTATTTGGATGTTTAATTTGATAAAAGGACTAAATCGCGTAAAATGCAAAAGTTGCATTCTACTTGTTAAAGGTGTTAAATGGCTATGAAATTAAATTGTGGGAGTCCTTATGTTGATATTAGACCATTATAAGGTTAGTGGACATTTATGTCCATGGTTTATGTGATATGTTAATGTTTTATAATAAGGTTAAATGTGTAATTTAGTTAATTAAGTTAATAAAATAAAACAAAAACAAATTTTGTGTAACACCCCAAACCCGACCTAGACGTTATGGCCGAATTTGGTGATGTCACAAGGAATGAAATTTTGAAAACTAATATATTACGTTAAAACCGCGTTCGTTTATTACTCCTATTATCTCTCATTAATTCCAAAATCTTTAATTGTTTAGTCGATTATTTTAACATAATTCGCTGCGGAAGCTTTTTAAAACAGTTTAAGTAACCGTGTATTTTTTTTTTTATAAAACATTTGTTTCTTTTGAATACCAAGGTTTCCTACAACTAGCATTAAAACCCCATAAAGTAAAGAAAAACAAAAACCCCAAAACCAAATAAAAGTCCAAAAGTCCAATTTACAACCCAAAGTTAAACCAATAAAAATAAAATAGAATTAAAACCAAGAATCATATTTAAATCCATAACAAACCCAAAACCGTAGTCACCGTCGAGTTCTCTGCCGCACCGATCCGTCTAGCTCTGGGGATTACCTGTGCACATTTAGACAAAAGGGTGAGTTTACATAAACTTAGTGTGTAATTCCTCAGAAACAAACAATAGCAAGCACGATTATACAAATTAAAAGCAGCCTTGGGCCTAAGCCTTTTCGATGATCGAAAAATGGTTTGGGCCTTAGTCCATCTCAGTACAGTATCAAATATGCAGTAGGGCCTTAGCCCCATCACAGTATCAGTAGCAGTCATGCAATATTCAGTAACAAAGTCCTACCCAACCAGCCTCTACACACCATCTCCGTCCAACCCTACACTCCATGTGGGGATTAAATCAACCCACCCATCCCTACACTCCAGGTAGTACCGAATACGGCACAAACAGTAGTTTGCAGCTGAGTTGCCAGTATATTAGGCTTAAGAGCCTTCCAGTACACTTCCTCCAAATCATATCATCCCAACCCAATGCAATGCAACATACAATAGATGACATGCTATCAAGTGATTATCAGTACATACACTCAATTCAGTTTACATACAAATTATTAACATGCTCGGTAAAAATATCATACAATTAGTATCATACTTTTAGGGGTCTAAGTAGTGCTTACCGACCCTACAATAGGTTCAAAGTCGTCTTGGGCGACCCGTGCAACCTTAGAAATCAATTAAATAAAAATGGGCTCACACGCCCATGTGGCCTGCCCGTGTGGGCCTACACGGTCCAAATTTGCCTTGGCCGTGTGGATCACACGGCCTGGCCCAGAATCCCACACGCCCATATGGACTACCCGTGTGGGCCCACGCGGCCGTGTTGCCTACACGACCCAAATCAGTCTAGCTCGTGTGTCGCACACGGCCTACCTGGCCATCACACGACCGTGTCTTGTGCGCACGGCTTGGCCTCGTCAACCACACGCTCGTGTTAAGTCACACGGCCTACCACACGGCCACACGGCCGTGTGGTCTCGACAGAAAGGTTTTTGGCTTTTACCGAAAACACGTATTCTTGCGATTCGGGTACACACTTGTAACGTTTTCGATGAGCAAGCACTCCTAAGCCTCCAGAACCCTAAAACAACCAATAACACTCAATTAAACTCTTAAATTGATATTCAACATCTAGACGAAAGGCATACTTCTAACAATTTAACGGAATCCTCACCTTCGAGCGAAATGAGCAATCCTTACACTTAATTCGTCACTTGGAATCGATTTATCGTTCCTTGAGTAACTCCTAACACCAAAAAGGAAACCCCTCTTAGAAAGAACACAGAACGTTTAGAATAGCAAAATCCAAACTTACCAATAGCGAGCCCAAAAGCCGAATAACGATCCACAGAAACTTGGAAGTAAATAGGAGGTCAAAACAAGAAAAATAACAGTAAGGGAATGGAAGGGGCGGCGACAATCGAGAATGAAAGAACCAAAAAGAAAAGGGAAGGGAAAAAAATATGGAGAGGGAGAGTAACAGAGAAAAACGTCAGATGGGGAAAATTTGGGAAAAAGAGTAAAACTGATTTGGTACTCTCAACTACCCACTACACCACAACTCAAACACTCCAGCATTTCAATTTCAATCAGACTCTACTACGCCACACACCCAGAGCAAAATTATTACCTATCCAGGGATTCGAACACAGGACCTCCATCACACCAACACTCCACTTATCCACCAGACCAGCAGGCCCATTCTGTTAAGTATTTACCAATAATTACTTAAAAGCCTACTAACCAGAGATAGGGCTTTGTTCATAAAAATACTAAAATTTGCCCAAGTCATGTCTTGAACTTGGGTCTTCTCACACACACCCAGAACACTTAACCACTGAAGTAGATACAGATTTGTGTCACACATTCACAATAATAAAAATCAAAATTTTAGGGCGTTACAATTCTACCCCCTAAAAGAAAATTTCGTCCTCGAAATTTACCCGATCAGAACAAATGAGGATACTGCTGACGCATCGCATCCTCAGGCTCGCACGTGGCCTCCTTAGAGCTGTGATTCCGCCACAGCACTTTCACTAAAGGAATAGACTTTCTCCTCAGAACCTTTATGTCACGATCCAAAATTTGAACCGGCTCCTCCTCGAAGGTCAAGTCTGGTATAACCTCAATCTCCTCAATAGGGACAATATGAGTAGGATCAGAGTGGTAGTGCCTCAACATCGAGACGTGGAACACATCCTGAATACGGTCTAACTCTGGAGGTAGCTCCAACTGATAAGCGACCAATCCCACTCGTTTCAGAATCCGGTACGACCCAATAAACCTAGGGCTCAGCTTGCCCTTACGACCGAACCTTAAAATCTTCTTCCATGGAGAGACCTTAAGAAAGACCAAGTCCCCCACAGAATACTGAATCTCTCGCCTCTTCAGATCAGCATAGGATTTTTGTCTATCAGAATCCGCCTTTAGACAATCCCGAATTAGTTTAACCTTATCCTTTGTCTCAGAAACCAACTCAGGACCCAGAACATGTCGCTCGCCTAACTCAGTCCAACATAAAGGAGTGCGACACTTACGACCATACAGTGCCTCGTAAGGTGCCATCTGGATGCTAGACTGGAAGCTATTATTATAGGCAAACTCCGCTAACGGCAGATAATCCTCCCAACTGCCTCGGAAATCAATAACACAGCTCCTCAACATATCCTCCAGTATCTGAATCACCCTCTTAGACTGACCATCGGTCTGAGGATGGAATGCAATACTGAAGTTCAACCTTGAACCTAGAGCCTCATGCAACTTTCTCCAAATCCGAGACGTGAAACGAGAATCCCTATCAGAAATGATCGAAACCGGTACCCCATACAGTCTCACTATCTCAGAAATATAAAGCTTCGCTAGCTTCTGCAGAGAATAATCAGTACGAACCGGTATGAAGTGGGCAGACTTAGTTAATCGATCCACGATAACCCATACTAAATCCTTCTTAGTGGGTGTTAGGGGCAACCCACTAACGAAATCCATAGTTACACGCTCCCACTTCCATAGAGGAATCTTAACCGACTGCAGAAAACCCGAAGGTAATTGATGCTCAGCCTTGACCTGCTGGTACGTCAGACATCTCGCCACAAAATCAGTAACCTCATGTTTCAACCCTGGCCACCAATATAACTCACAAAGGTCTCGATACATCTTATTTCTGCCGGGATGCATAGCATAAGGGCTACTATACGCCTCCCTCAATATGGACTGCCTCAAATCGGTATTATTTGGCACACAGATTCTCCCATGGAAGCAGAGTACCCCATCACTATTCAGTCCAAAATTCGTAGTGCTACCACTCTCAACCTGTCGGAACCGAAGACCTAAAGACTCTTCCTCCAACTGCTAACCCTTAATCTGATCTATCCAAGTCGGTTTAACCTGAAGCTTAGCTAACAGACTACCATCATCAAATAAGCTGAGGCGAGCAAACATCGCCCTTAGATCGGTCATAGCTCTACGGCTCAGTGCATCGGCCACCACATTGGCCTTACCAGGGTGGTACTCAATGGTACAGTCGTACTCAATGGACATTTTGTTTTGCAACAATTAAGGTACAGGGGACACACGGCCGAAACACATGCCCGTGGGGCAGACCGTGTGTCACACACGGCCTAGACAGACGCCCGTGTGGACAAAAACAAGGCTATTTACCGAGCCATTTTGCCACCCTCACTTGCACACATCTACACAACATCATATGACACAAACTTAAGCATATAAGTGTAACCAAACAACCACAAACAAGACAATAACATGTCATTCTTATACCATTATTTATCATGCTTAAAACATCATGCTTAGCCCGTTAAAAACATACTAATTTCACATTCACAAGAGGGCATTAACATATGAATAAACTTATGATCAACATATGCCATCATTCATGGCTATATATATGATGAAGCATTAACAACTACAAGCTAACACATATGGCCAAATTAGTAATGACACACATAACAAATTGGCCTAGTCCCTATACATGTCATAGACTTAAAATGCTTGAATTCATTTATACCCAAAATGATAGCTTGATAGTGTGATAGGATCTCCGGCGATTTCCAACCCGAGCTAGCTCAATAACCCTATAAGAATTTTGAAAGGAAGGGGGTAAGCTATATATATAGCTTAGTAAGTTCATACGAAAATAATAAGCAACTCTTACCAACAATTTACCAAGTCCACCAATATAAACATAAGATAGTACATATTGCTATAAATCTCATAGTTATAATTTATTCAGTCACATTGTTTACTCTATCAACTTATAAGCATAATTTAACATATCTCGGCATTAGCCTAACAATCGTAATCTCTCCTTTGCTACATATTACAACAATTAACAACTCATTTCAAACCTCATAGTAAACATGAACATTAATTATGTGTACTCATGTTTTCGAGCATATGTCTTAATATCTTTTAATTGCCTAAACTCTTATCTTCCCTTACTTCCATAACCATTTTAATATGCAATTATGCCAATCTTTCCTTTTTCTCATATCCGATAAATCACAATTTGTGTGAATAAAACATGCTATCTCATAACTCAATTTGGCCCGAAAGCCAATCCCATGATCTTCAACCGAATTTACCATGAATTTCATACATCACAAGTATAGACCAATAGTCACAAGGTTTTTATAAAATCATTCTCGTGGAAAATCATGAACTCACAATTTCATGAGGTCAATGGTTATAAACTTTACGTACATACTTGTACCAATTCGTAATACTTACATACTCTTTCTCTTCTTTGACATACCCGTTGAATTTCGTTGAACCATTTGGAATACTAAAAGGTACCTGGGAATCTTGTACACACAGTACCGTACCAATGTCATATCCTAGATAGGGTCTTACATGTAATCTCGTATCAATGCCAATAGCCCAGCTATGGTCTTACACGAAGTCTCATATCGATGCCATATCCCATATATGGTCTTACACGAAGTCTCATATCGATGCCATATCCCAGATATGGTCTTACACATAATCTCAGTAACCCTAATGTCATGACATTTGTATCCTATCTATTCCTAAGGTTTAAACGGGACTTTTGCTGTATCGAAACTCCGTCGGTCATTTTCGTAGTATCGTGGTCAATAGCATTCACATTTCATTTCAATAATGTAGCATTTACCACAATTATATCAATCAAGCATTTATACACATATAATTTAATGTTTATCAAACATACGAACTTACCTCGGCATAGAAAGGGCAAAAAGGACTAAATCATCAAATACTTGTTTTTCCCCGTTCTCGGTCCGAACCTCATTTTTCTTGATCTATAATATGACATTTAACTTATTTAATCATTATACTATTCAAATCAGCCCAAAATCACATTATGGCAAAAATTACATTTTTGCCCCTAAAGTTTGACATTTTTACAATTTAGTCCCTAGGCTCGTAAAATGATTTGCATTCAATTTCTTCAAAACCCAAGCCTAGCCGAACCAGTTTCATACTCATAACAGCCCACATTTCTCATTTATTCACGTTTTTACTACACATTTTATAACTTTTACAAACAAGTCCTTTTAGGCATTTTTACCGAAAATCACTTAGCAAAAGTCGTTTAACAATCGACAAACATGCATTTTCTACCATCAAAAATCAAAATAAATACATGTTCAACATGGGTAAAATTTTAGACCTTGACATCTCTTCAAATTAGTGGTAGAAATAGCTAGATTGAGTTACAACGACTTCAAAAATGTAAAGAGCATTAAAAACGAGGCATGAACGGACTTACAATCAAGCTTGGAAGTGGCCAAACCCTAGCTATGGCTTCCCCCTTGTGAATTTTGGCCATGAGGAAGAAGATGGACAAAAATTGGCTTTTAATTTGGCTTTTTAATTCATTCAATAACCAAATTACTAAAATGCCCTTAATGAAAAACTTTAGAAACATAGCAAACCATGTCCATTTTTGTCCACCAACTTAACCAATGGTCTAATTACCATTTAAGGAGCTCCAATTTAAAATCCCATAGCGATTGGACACCTTTAACATATAGAATTCAAGTTTTGCACTTTTTACAATTTAGTCCTTTTAACTAAATTGATTGTCCAAACGTCAAAATTTTCGAACGAAATTTTCACAAAATTGTTCCATAAAACTGTAGACCATAAAAATATAATAAAAATAAATTTCTCTGCATCGGATTTGTGGTCCCAAAACCACTGTTCGGACTAGACCCAAAATAGAGTTGTTACAACTCTTCCCCCTCTAGGGATTTTCGTCCTCGAAAATCTTATCGAAGTATAAATTTGATTTCCACATAGACTCCTCTATCTCGTGCCACTGCTAAAGAACTCTCACTAAGGTTATGCTTTTATTTCTCAACTTTTTAATCTCTCGTGTCAAAATTTTGATCGATTCTTCGTTATACAACACATTGACTGAATCTTAATCCCCATCGGAGAATTCATACTCAAAGAGTCCAAATCAATACCATCGCAACATAGATACACAAAACACATTTTGAATCATTTTCCAAGGCAATACTTTCGGAAGCATGCTATCGCTGAACAAGAATTTCATATCCTCATGTTTCAAATTCACATACGTTTTCTGGCAATCTGAAGTGGATTCTAAACTGCCACGAATCACTTTTACTTCCTGTACGAATTTTGATGGATAGTCTCTGAAACATAAAACTCAAATAATCTATCATGTTACATACCCGATCACCAGAACATCTATTGCAAATAACTATACATTTTATTACTCTCTGAATGAACAAACGAGCTACTCTCGAGCTTCAGATAAAATTTTTCTCGCATAAGCTCGAATTACCCAAAGGTACAAATTCAATCTCGGAATAATGATAACAGTCATCAGGTCCTGACCTGAAATTTAGAATCAAAAGTCGTCTCACACTGTACTTGCTTAGTTTACCACTCACTATCACATTCCTTAGGTTCTTAATCTTGCAAAGAAAACATCACTTTAGCTTCTAATTTAGCTAGATTCAGACCGTCATCAAATAAGATTAATCATGTATCCAATACTCAAAAAATAATCAAAGGTTTTCCATTCAAGCATTTGCAACATATCTGCTTTCCCAAAGGTTAATCGATAACTACTCACAATCTTTCAATAGTTCAAGCCGTCTATGCTGTTTTAAATTCAGATCCTTCTGTGACATTAAATACTTTAAACTCTTGGGATCAGGAAACATATGACATTTTTTTTCATCGGACAATCGATGTCATTAAATTCTCAACACATACATAAAAAGTGGCCGACTCTAAATCACCCGTCGGACAGTTCTTTTCATGTGACTTTAACAGTCTGAAAACATAAACTGTTACTTTACATATTGCATTAAAACACATTCCAATCCGTTCGATAGTGCATCGCTGAAAAATCATTAATTATTTACTCAATTTAAACTGGACTCAGAATCAGTGCTTCGGTTAACAATACCTTCAACTATTTTCAACTTTGCTAACACTCAACAGACCGTTCAAACTTTCACAAATGTGATAACTTTATCAATCAAAACAACTTTAACTCATACTAATATCATCCAATTAGAACTGATCTAATAGATACGTCCTTGTATCACACCCATTTTTGAATATAAATTATTCATTCAGTATGTTCGTCAATCTACCCATGAATGTACAAGATTTTATCTTCTTACCTGAGGATAAACTTAAATGCATATAACTCAAATTACCTTTCAACTGACCAGCTCTCTCAGATAAAACAACTGAGTTGATCTCAACTATCAAATAATAACATATCAAAATAATCCTTTCTTCATGCTATTAAACAACTTAAACATACAATCTTTCAAAATTTCCTCACATGCGAGTCAAAAATCTTTACACTACATTAGCTCAAGGAAACAAATATCCTGATTGAACTTATTGACCTTAATCAAACTTACCTGAGAAAAGAAAACCATTGTACAATTTGAGCTTGAGCTTCCACTATCTATACCTTTTCCGATGTCAATTCCTTTCACAAAAATTAGAAAAATTCTGATACCAAAATCACCACGTTCCTATGATCGAACCAGAAATACAACTATAATAGACATAGTTATCACAAGCCAAAGAACAAACTTTAAAGATGAGCCATGATTGGTATTTTACGAAATAAGGATGATAAGAAAACTGAAATAAAGAAATCCAAGATGCGATATCATACTGGAAGTCTGAGAACATAACTCATAAGAAAATAATAAAGATCTTGATGATTCCTCAGAGAAAACCAGAAGAAAAACAATACTTATACGCTCTGGAATCAATTGTAACGGAGATAATATATTTTCCAAATATATATATATATAAAACAAAAAAGGCATCCAGTAGAAGCAGAAGGATAGCCTCACATAAATTTTCACCAACAACTTTTATTCCAAACATAATAGAATAGAATCCCAAAGCGAGGGATAAGAAATGCTGCTCATCAACCAACCAGACCAACAGTGCTTTCATCTAACATTATAATAAGCTAGCATTCTCATATGAAAAGAATTTCATCAAAAAACGAACAATCACATATATCTCTGAGGATAAATGAATATATAAAATACCCAAGAGAGATCATCATAATCTATTCAATTACAACTGTTACACTCAGACATCTTTAATATTCAAATATCAATTCTCTGACTAATTCTGTCATCACTAATACCGTATAATTCCATTCACTAACAAAAATCAATCCGAAAGAAATTTCAGCAAATACATACTTTATGTAACACCCCAAACCCGGACAAGACACCACGTCCGAATCTGGTATGTTACGGGGAAAATGCTTTTGGGAGATCCGATTTATCGTTTAAAAGCTGGGTGAAAACACAGGGTCTTTGAAACAAATTTGAGTGGTCTTGTTTGAAAAACAGTTGATGTATTTGAAACCCGGAGATTTTGAAAACTTAGCCAGAATTTTGTAGTTAAAACGAGTTTAACCATTAAAACCTCATTAGTTTCTTAGTGACACATAAAACACTTTTAAACTTAGGAGGACTACAAGTTTGAATTTGGAAACCAGTTGTTTTTGTTTATCAAAAAGACTTAGTGTGATACCCGATGGTATAGTAAAAGAAAACAAATGCGTTATAGTTTTGAAATCATTATCTTTCCAAGTTTTAGTAAAATTTATTCCAAGTTACTTTGTTTAAGGCATGCCAAAATCAACTTAAAACATCAACAACATAAAACATAACTTTAAAGGCCTTTACAAATCCAAAATAAAACCCAATTAAAAGTAAATAAACTAAAGTACCCAAATAGTAGAGTCCGAGTAAAACTTTATTAAAACATGGCATGTGCACCCCGAGTCCATCCTTTACTCCATGTCCGTCTCACGAGTCACCCAAATGTCAAAGGAGAGGGTGAGTCGAGTGACCCAGTGTGCAAATCCCGCCTCCCGAAGAAACAACATGCTAACACACATCATACATAGCAACATAATTAATGCAACCCGATCCTAACCATCCATATCGCCTTTTCTACCCCGTGTGGTACCAAACCACTTTGGTGGTGCCAAACCACTGGTGACATATAGTCACAATGTGTTACTAAAACACTGGTGTCCCAAAGACACAATATCCGTCATTGTGGTACTAAAACCACTGGTGTCCCAAAAGACACGATGTGCTACCAAAGCACCGTGACCGTAGTCACAAATCCGATGATGATGGGGCCAACCCATCGTGTGATACCAAATCACTAGCGACGATCCCATAACTCAAGTGGGGCCAACCCACGGTGGTCAAACCACGAGGACAAGTCGCAATGAGGTGCCAAACCTCCGGTGTCCCAAAGACACAATGTGCTACCAAAGCACCGGTGACCGTAGTCACAAATCGGTGATGGGGCCAACCCATCGTGTGATACCAAATCACCGGCGTCAATCCCGTATAATCATCCGTGGGGCCAACCCATCGTGGTACCGAGCCAGCGGACGAGAGACGCTGAGGTACCAAACCTCTAGAGGTGCCAAACCTCCGTGACCCAAAGTCACAAAGTGTGCTACCAAAGCACCGGTGCTCGTCAAGACAATATACCTCTCGCTCCCTCCTCTCGTATCACCCACACATATCATACTCATGGGATTATGCATCTCATACAAGCCATGCATATCATGCCAACATATCAAGCATTACAACTCATAACATGCATAACATAAATCATGATATCATGTGTTATCATTAATACTCATCATAGAACAGACTTACCCGAATCGTACACATACCCCTTTTTGGGTATCCAATTATCCTTCTCACTGTTTCAATCTTATTAAGCAATCAAGTTTATTAACAACGTTACTAAGTAGAGAGTGTGTTAGTTACACACCTGGTAAAACCGAGTCTAAAGATCCCCACGAATCACTCTGAGTCCCTTGATTATCAAGCCCCTTACAACAATCGGCCAACATAGATTTAGGCACTAAGACCATTCGGCCAAGACATATAAACCCAAAGGGTTAATATCGAACCCTTACCTTACTCTTGATTTGATTCCTTACCAAATCCGAATCAAGCAATGATTCTTCTTCCAACAATCGGCACTCTAATAAACAAATAGTTAATCACCAATCACCTTTATCTAAACGAAAACTAATAAATGGACTAACAACAATACCAACCCTTACCACACTTACCAATCGGTTCAAAGAGTCGAAGGCTCTTCCTGGCTACTTTACGATATCCAAGACCCTATCACAAAATGATAATCCAAAAGGTTAACACCCTTCCCAACTGACCATAATCGGCCCTTAACCAAACCATAACCAACAAAGATCCAAAAGAAGGAGATATGGCCATTCGGCCTTGCACTTACCAACACCCAATATTCGGCCAACTAGGACTTCTAGGAGGGAACCACAAGAGATTCGGCCAAGGCTTGCAAAGAGAGAAAAAAAAAGAATCGGTTTTAAGTGTTTATCACCTTTAATGTTCGGCTTGAGTGGAGGAGAAAGAAAAGAAGTGTGAGAAGAATGTAGTTTCAAGCAATGGCAATTTGAGAAAGAGAAAAGTGAGTGAAATGGAAGTAGTTTCAGTTTGCCAAAGGAAGAAATGAAGAGAGAAAGAAAGAAAACAAGGCACAATCGGCTACCAAGAAAGTTGAGAGAAACAAATCAATTTCGACAACTAGGTGCTTGCACTTTTGGCTCCAAAGAGAAAATGAGAGAAACTCCTTAGAATTTCGGCTTGTTTTGACAAAAATGGAAAAAGAAAGTGTGGCCTTACCAATTGTTTCATTGCCGAAAAACACCCAAAATGCCAAGGCACATTCGGCACTACCCAAACCCCATGCCAAACCGTCCACACTCCCACTTCAACACCCACAAATTCGCCACATCCCCTAATTCACTCACATCCACACATTCAAACATCAAGACCAAGTCTCCCTCCTACAATTGCTCTCCACCCTCCTTTTGAATGTGAAGACTTGGTCCAAGTTAGAGTTTCACTAGCCTTCTACCTCTCCTCCATGCCGTCCCAAAAGAAGTCAAAAGGAGAACTCTGCAATAACACCGGACTTCCTCTCCACGAGAAGATGACGCCACATCAAGCTCCCCATGTGGCGCATGCTTTGCCTCTAAGCTAGCTCCTTATTTGTGCAACAAAACCTCAATTAAAACTCTTAAACCCCCGCTTCCTCAGCTCCCTTCACTTAACACCCAAAAACCAAAATTTTCCCATTCACTCAGGCACACTCCTAGCCTACAATTAAGCTCCTAAAACACCGAAATAACCACACAGCACACTAAACACATGCTATAACATGCAACAACAAAATAGCCCCCTAACCCGGGATATTACAGTTCTACCCCCTTAAAAATAATTTCGGCCCCGAAATTACCTGGTCAAAAGAGTTGCGGGTATTGCTGTTTCATCGTATCCTCAGGTTCCCATGTCGCTTCTTCTATACCATGATTCCGCCAAAGTACCTTAACCAAAGGCACAGACTTCCTACGCAGAACCTTCACATCCCGATCAAGAATCTGCACAGGTTCCTCTTCCACAGACAAGTCTGGATTCACCTCGATCTCTTGCACTGCTACCACATGCGACGGATCTGAACGATACCTCCGAAGCATCGAAACATGGAAAACGTCGTGAATCTGACTAAGCTCTGCTGGCAACTCAAGCTGATACGCTACTGGCCCAACTCGCCTCAATACCTTATACGGCCCAATGAACCTCGGACTAAGCTTGCCTTTCTTCCCAACCTCAATACCTTCTTCCAAGGCGAGACCTTCAGAAAACTTTATCCCCTACAAAGAAACTCTATATCTCTTCGCTTAAGATCGGCATAAGACTTCTGCGGTCCGGCTTCCTTTAATCGAGCCTGAATCACTTTGACCTTGTCCTCAGTCTCAGCTACCAACTCGGGTCCCAACAACTGACGTTCACCTAACTCCGTCCAACAAGTAGGTGAGCGACACTTCCTACCATACAACGCCTCATACGGAGCCATCTTGATGCTCGCTTGGTAACTGTTGTTGTAGGCAAACTCATTAACGGTAGAAACTCCTCCCAACTACCTCAAAATCCAAGACACAACCTCTCAAAGATGTCCTCTAAGATCTGAATAACCCTTTCTGATTGTCCGTCAGACTGCGGGTGAAAAGCCGTGCTGAAATCCAAACGAGTACCCAATGCTTGATGCAATGCCTTCCAGAACCTAGACGTAAATCTGGGATCCCTATCCGAGATTATCAAAGCGGCACAGTGCAACCTCACTATCTCTGAAACATACAACTTCGCTAGCTTCTGAAGTGAGTAGTCAACCCTCACCGGAATAAAGTGAGCTGATTTAGTCAGACGATCCACCACTACCCAAACTGAATCCTTCTTGCTTGGCGTAAGCGGTAACCCACTGACAAAATCCATGGTTATCCTTTCCCACTTCCACTGCGGAATCTTCACAGGCTGAAGCAAACCCGACGGCAACTGATGTTCAGCCTTGACCTGCTGACAAGTCAGACACTTTCCCACAAACTCTGTCACCTCTTTCTTCAAGCCAGGCCACCAAAACTGCTCTCTAAGATCCTTATACATCTTGCTACCTCCAGGATGCATAGCATAAGGATCACTATGTGCGCCTGAAGAATCTTACATCTCTACTCAACATCTTTAGGCATACAAGCCTTACCTTGAAAACACAGAACCTCATCACCAGACAAGCTGTAACCCTCCAAACCACCATTCTGCACTTGTAACCTTCGCGCACTCAGAACCTCATCCTCTAACTGTTTTTCTCTCGATCGCTCAACCCAAGTAGGCTTAACTCAGTAGCTCTGCCAGAATACTCCCGTCATCATACAAGCTCAAATGGGCAAACAAAGCTCTTAAGTCCGAAACAACCTTACGGCTCAACGCGTCGCCCACCACGTTAGCCTTGCCCTGATGATACTCAATAGAACAAATCGTAATCCTTCAAAGAACTCAACCCATCTACGCTGCCTCAAATTCAAATCCTTCTGAGTCAGTAGATACTTCAGACTCTTATGATCTGTGTAGACTATCGATCTCTCTCCATACAAGTAGTGCCTCTAAATTTTTAAGGCGAAAACTACCGCCGCTAGCTCCAAATCGTCGCGTCGGATAGTTGACCTCATGTGGCCTCACCGCCTAGAAGCGTAAGCCACAACCTTACCTTCTGCATCAACACACAACCCAAACCCGTATGTGATGCATCGCGATGAGGCTGTGTATTCCTTACCAAACCTCGAAGTTGAATCAAAACCGGAGCCTCACCAAAATCTTCTTTAACTTATCGAAGCTTTCCTGCTGCTTTCTCGATCCATACAAACGGAACCTCTTCCCTTAACAACTTGGTCATCACACGCTATTAACGAGAAACCTCAACAAACCTTTCGGTAGTATCCGCCAAACCCAGAAAACTCGAATCTCATTCCACTGACCTAGGCGGCTTCCAATCCAAAATCGCCTCAATCTTACGAGGATCTACACGAATCCCCTCACCCGACACTACATGACCCAAGAACGTCACTTCTCTGGCCGAACTCGCACTTCACCGAACTTAGCATAGAGTTGCTTTTCCTCGAATCTGCAGCACCACTCTCAAATGCGCATCATGCTCTTCCTCGTCGCCCAGAGTACACTAAGATGTCGTCTATGAAAACCACCACGAATCGATCCGGATCTTCTTTGAACACACCTATTCATCATATCCATAAACGCTGCTGCGGTCGTTAGTCAACCCGAACGGCATTACCAAAAATTCGTAGTGCCCATACCGAGTCCAAACGCTGTTTTATGGATATCCGCTTCCTTAACCTTCAACCGATGGTACCCGACCTCGAGATCAATCTTAGAGAATACCGCCGCACCCTTCAAATTGATCAAACAAGTCATCTATCCGTGGCAACGGATATTTGTTCTTAATCGTCGGCTTGTTCAATCAAGCGAGTCTATGCACATCCGCATCGTACCATCTTTCTTCTTGACAAAAGAACCGGCGCACTTACGGTGAAACACTTGGCTTTGATAAAACCTCGATCCAATAACTCTGGATCTCGAGCCTTAAGCTCCACCAATTCCTTTGGTGCCATCCTATACGGAGCAATAGACACCGGGCGCCGTCCCCGCAATGCAGATCTCTATCCCGAACTCTACCTCTCGATCTGGCGGCAAACCCTAAGCTCCTCGAAACACATCAAACAAATTCCTTAACAAAGATTTAACCTTCTCAACAGCGGACTCTTTAACCTCCAAAGCATACACATGAACCACATACGCTTCGCAACCCTTCCTGACCATCTTCTCCGCTTTCAAAGCAGATACCACATTTGATAAGTAATCTCTCCTACTACCTATCATAGCCACCTCATCACCATCAACCGTCTTAAGAACCATGCGCTTAGCCGCGCAATCCAACCTCGCTTGGTACTTAACCAGCCAATCCATCCCAAGGATCAGATCGAACTCCCCAAACGGCAGTTCCATCAGATCAGCAGCAAATACTACCCCTTGGAGTTCTAGAGGTACATCTCTAAACAGCTTATCTACTACTACAGAGTGACCTAACGGACTAATCACAGTCATCTGCCTAGAAGATATCTCAGAGTCTAAATCCATTGTCTCTACTATACTACTGGCAACATAAGAGTGCGTAGAACCCACATCAATTAAAGCAGTATAAGGAGTACCAAAAATCAAGAACGTACCGGTTATGACGTCCGGTGCGTCGCCCTCCTCTCGGCGCCTCGCAGCATACACCAATCCAGTACTCTAACATCGAACTACCGCACCTGCCCGGTGCTCCACGGCCCCGACCAGATCCATAACCATCTCTGCCATTACCACGGCCCCTCTGCGGTGGCGGTCCATTACCTCTGAACTGATTACGGCTCTGACTCTCCGACCGAATCCTGGCCATCCTACGCGGACAATCCCTAATGCGATGATCCAGAGACCCACACTCGAAGCAACCTTTACCTCCACCCAACAACCACCCCAATGAGATTTCCCACACATGACATCTGCGGCGGTCCTCGCTAGCAAAGAACAAACCTAGCGGTGATCGATTCGCCCACTCGGTCTAGCCCTCTTCTGCAGACACCCCGACAAACCGGAAGACCCAAAACTCCTCTTAAGCCTACTCCCGTCCATACTACGCCTCACGGACTCCTTAACACCCTCGGCTACCTTAGCCTTCTCAACTAAGACAAAGAAACTCGCTCCTGGCGAGGAGCAATCAGCGACCTCAACTCGTCTCGCAGACCATCCTCGAAACGAACACACCTCTCATGCTCGGTGGCTACAATGCCCCGGCATACCCGCCACCAGCCAGAACTCACCTCGCGTACTCAAGAACCATGGACTTACTCCCCGAACAAGCCTCGAAATGCCTTTCTTTGGGAGTCGATGTAACTAGCCCCGATGTACTTCTTTTGATATGTCAGCCCGAAAATAATCCCATGTCAAATCCTCTACGGCCACACTATCCCGAACCGTGAGCCACCACCGATATGACTCATCCCGGAGAAGCGACACGATACCCTTCACTTCTCTTCACCACAAGTCCGGATCATCCATGATCCGCCTCGGTTGCCTCCACCAATATTCAGCAGTGCTAGGAGCAACACTAGATACACCTCGAAAGAATTCACCCGATAGCCCGGGAGTCGCTCAGAACCGATTTCACGACTCGCACCACCACCGCCCTGACTACCCTTTCCAACACTCGCGACGCAGATCGCCTCGTGACATCTGCGTCGTCTCGATCCCGATCTTGGAACTCACCACCTCCAGCTGGTGGCGGAACCGGTATCTCATTTTCTGAACCCTGCCCAGATCCTACGGGCTCAGAAACCGTCATTCTACCCCTACCTCTACCACGAGTATTACGACCACGTCCGCCTCGAGTGCTCATGACTAATCTTTCTACGTGATTCGATTAAAGAATTTTATGCATCAGTGTTTATTCCACTTGTTTAAAAAGCAAGTCTTATGAATATTTAATGAGGATTTGTTCTCGCGAGTTCACAGAATCCTATCAGTTTCAATCTCTAAAGTAGTATACTATTGCTATTCATCAGATCATATCATATCCAATCAAATCACAAAGAATAGTCCGGGTACTTACTCAGGCGAATCAATGCGGAGACTCGGTGCCATGCCTTTCAAACCATATATTTAAACCCAAAACACTTATGACATCCTTTAAAAACATTTTGGGCCTCAGGGCCCACAAACCAGCCTTTGAACTTGGCTCGATACCACAAATGTAACACCCCAAACCCGACAAGACACCACGTCCGACTGTATGTTACGGGAAAATGCTTTTGGGAGATCCGATTTATCGCTTAAAAGTCAGGTGAAAACACAGGTCTTTGAAACAAATTTGAGTGGTCTTGTTTGAAAAAGCAGTTGATGTATTTGAAACCCGAGATTTTGAAAACTTAGCTGAATTTTGTAGTTAAAACGAGTTTAACCATTAAAACCTCATTAGTTTCTTAGTGACACATAAAACACTTTTAAACTTAGGAGGACTACAAGTTTGAATTTGGAAACCAGTTGTTTTTGTTTATCAAAAAGACTTAGTGTGATACCCGATGGTATAGTAAAAAGAAAACAGTGCGTTATAGTTTTGAAATCATTATCTTTCCAAGTTTTAGTAAAATTTATTCCAAGTTACTTTGTTTAAGGCATGTCAAAATCAACTTAAAACATCAACAACATAAAACATAACTTTAAAGGCCTTTACAAATCCAAAATAAAACCCAATTAAAAGTAAATAAACTAAAGTACCCAAATAGTAGAGTCTGAGTAAAACTTTATTAAAACATGGCATGTGCACCCCGAGTCCATCCCGGCTCCATGTCCGCGTCTACGAGTCACCTGAAATGTCAAAGGAGAGGGTGAGTCGAGTGACCCGGTGTGCAAATCCCGCTCCAAAGAAACAACATGCTAACACACATCATACATAGCAACATAATTAATGCAACCCGATCCTAACCATCCATATCGCCTTTTCTACCCCGTGTGGTACCAAACCACCGGTGGTGCCAAACCACCGGTGACATATAGTCACAATGTGTTACCAAAACACCGGTGTCCCAAAGACACAATATCCGTCATTGTGGTACCAAACCACCGGTGTCCCAAAGACACGATGTGCTACCAAAGCACCGTGACCGTAGTCACAAATCCGATGATGATGGGGCCAACCCATCGTGGTGATACCAAATCACTAGCGATCGATCCCATAACTCAAGTGGGGCCAACCCACGGTGGTCAAACCACGTGGACAAGTCGCAATGAGGTGCCAAACCTCTGGTGTCCCAAAGACACAATGTGCTACCAAAGCACCGGTGACCGTAGTCACAAATCGGTGATGGGGCCAACCCATCGTGTGATACCAAATCACCGGGCGCTAATCCCGTATAATCATCCGTGGGGCCAACCCATGTGGTACTTGAGCCACTCGGGACGAGACGCGAGGTACCAAACCTCTGGAGGTGCCAAACCTCTGTGACCCAAAGTCACAAAGTGTGCTACCAAAGCACCGGTGCTCGTCAAGACAATATACCTCTGCTCCCTCCTCTCGTATCACCCACACATATCATACTCATGGGATTATGCATCTCATACAAGCTATGCATATCATGCCAACATATCAAGCATTACAACTCATAACATGCATAACATAAATCATGATATCATGTGTTATCATTAATACTCATCATAGAAACGTACTTACCCGAATCGTACACATACCCCTTTTTGGGTATCCAATTATCCTTCTCAATTGTTTCAATCTTATTAAGCAATCAAGTTTATTAACAACGTTACTAAGTAGAGAGTGTGTTAGTTACACACTGGTAAAACCGAGTCTAAAGATCCCCACGAATCACTCGAGTCCCTTGATTATCAAGCCCCTTACAACAATCGGCCAACATAGATTTAGGCACTAAGACCATTCGGCCAAGACATATAAACCCAAAGGGTTAATATCGAACCCTTACCTTACTCTTGATTTGATTCCTTACCAAATCCGAATCAAGCAATGATTCTTCTTCCAACAATCGGCACTCTAATAAACAAATAGTTAATCACCAATCACCTTTATCTAAACGAAAACTAATAAATGGACTAACAACAATACCAACCCTTACCACACTTACCAATCGGTTCAAAGAGTCGAAGGCTCTTCCTGGCTACTTTACGATATCCAAGACCCTATCACAAAATGATAATCCAAAAGGTTAACACCCTTCCCAACCCGACCATAATCGGCCCTTAACCAAACCATAACCAACAAAGATCCAAAAGAAGGAGATATGGCCATTCGGCCTTGCACTTACCAACACCCAATATTCGGCCAACTAGGACTTCTAGGAGGGAACCACAAGAGATTCGGCCAAGGCTTGCAAAGAGAAAAAAAAAGAATCGGTTTTAAGTGTTTATCACCTTTAATGTTCGGCTTGAGTGGAGGAGAAAGAAAAGAAGTGTGAGAAGAATGTAGTTTCGGCAATGGCAATTTGAGAAAGAGAAAAGTGAGTGAAATGGAAGTAGTTTCAGTTTGCCAAAGGAAGAAATGAAGAGAGAAAGAAAGAAAACAAGGCACAATCGGCTACCAAGAAAGTTGAGAGAAACAAATCAATTTCGACAACTAGGTGCTTGCACTTTTGGCTCCAAAGAGAAAATGAGAGAAACTCCTTAGAATTTCGGCTTGTTTTGACAAAAATGGAAAAAGAAAGTGTGGCCTTACCAATTGTTTCATTGCCGAAAAACACCCAAAATGCCAAGGCACATTCGGCACTACCCAAACCCCATGCCAAACCGTCCACACTCCCACTTCAACACCCACAAATTCGGCCACATCCCCTAATTCACTCACATCCACACATTCAAACATCAAGACCAAGTCTCCCTCCTACAATTGCTCTCCACCCTCCTTTTGAATGTGAAGACTTGGTCCAAGTTAGAGTTTCACTAGCCTTCTACCTCTCCTCCATGCCGTCCCAAAAGAAGTCAAAGGAGAACTCTGCAGCTCGAACACTGGACTTCCCTCTCCTGAAGATGACGCCACATCAAGCTCCCCCATGTGGCGCATGCTTTGCCTCTAAGCTAGCTCCTTATTTGTGCAACAAAACCTCAATTAAAACTCTTAAACCCCCGCTTCCTCAGCTCCCTTCACTTAACACCCAAAAACCAAAATTTTCCCATTCACTCGTGCACACTCCTAGCCTACAATTAAGCTCCTAAAACACCGAAATAACCACACAGCACACTAAACACATGCTATAACATGCAACAACAAAATAGCCCCCTAACCCGGGATATTACACTTTAGACATCATACCTGAATGAGTCGATTAGCCGAGATTAACTTTTTCTTTAACCGTGACATCGGGACATCCGAATGATCTTTAAAATAACCTGGCATCTTTTCTAGAACTGTATTCACTTGCCAAACTATTATTAACTCTGACCACATTATTAGTTATTCTGCTACTAAACTCTTTAGTCTCTTACTTGTGAGCTCATTCAACTTAAATCTCGTGAAATTTCATTATAAAATACCACATTGGTAAAGGGGTGAGGTCGTAAAGCTTCTAACTTGACTCTCATAAATACACACATATAACTTAGCATTCATCATCAACATAATATCTTCACAATCATATAATTCACTTCAAGCTAATTAACATACATATTTATGCTACACGAACTTTCTGATTATCTTTATTCAAACAAGTGTACTTAAACATACATTCCATAAATTTGAGTAAGTTTACTTATCACATTCACTTAATCAAACAAATTAGGCACATAACATCATATGAATGCCAAATAAGCATAGATGAGCTTATCACAATATAAACTTTCATTTCATTTCACCTTTTCATATTTCAAGAATAATTCCCATTGAACTACTGTAATTTTGATGGATACTCGGGTAGAATACTCAAGGTATGCATGTCAACAATTTGTCAATTCAAATTCAAAAGTGCCCTTTTGGCACATATTCATAGAGCACACTCTCGAGCCACATATGATATAACAGGATTGCCAGTCCAGGCTAAATCCTTTCAATAACGTATGCTCTAAAGGGCTTACTCTGGATTACCCGTCCGGGCTAAATCCATTTCATAACATATGCTCGAGAGAGCTTAATTCAGGACTACCCTTCCGAGGAAAACATTTTATCCGTTTCATAAAATCACCATAATCCATCGAAATACAACGTTCAACCAGAACAATGACATTTTATCCATATTTCTCAACTTATGGTCATTTCATTTTATACATCATCACATACATATCAATAACTCTTATTCATACCTTTCCAAGTTTTGACTCATCACAAACACATTTTCAAATATCTTAGTATCACTTCCAGTGTTTTCGAAAATAGCTCGGTTGGAAAGCATCTCTGCCTCAACAAAACAAATTCATCAAAGTTATGGCATGTATAGCTAGACTCACATACGCTACGTTAGTCCGAGAATCGACTAAACCGTAGCTCTGATACCATTAAATGTAACACCCCTTACCAGTATTCAACGCTGAAATAGGGCTCGAGGCATTACCGAACTTATAACACAAGCACTCACAGAATTCTGAGTCATAAAACTTTTGTCCAAATTAAAACCATTCATATTTGATCATGAAGTTCCTATTACAAGCCTACGAGGCCCAAAAAATACTTTGGAAGTGGTTCGGGACTAAACCGAGAACTTTAAAATTTTTTACAAAAATTAGAAAACTTTTACTAGATGCAGGGCTCACACGCCCGTGTGGTCCAAGGGACACGCCTGTGTGACCCTGGGACATGCCCGTGCTTCAGATTGTGTTCGATTTAGGGGTGCTCTCTGACTTGTGCCACACGGACGTGCCACATGCCCGTGTGCTAGGCCGTGTAGCACACGGCTGAGAAAAACGCCCATGTCTCTGCCTGTGTGCCCAATTCTGGACATTCTGTTTTGCAACAATTAAGGTGCAGGGGACACACGGCCGGAACACATGCCCATAGGGCAGACCGTGTGTCACACACGGCCTAGACACACGTCCGTGTGTCTACCCGTGTGGACAAAAACAAGGCTATTTACCAAGCCATTTTGCCACCCTCACTTGCACACATCTACACAACATCACATGACACAAATTCAAGCATATAAGTGCAACCAAACAACCACAAACAAGACAATAACATGTCATTCTTATACCATCATTTGTCATGCTTAAAACATCATGCTTAGCCCGTTAAAAACATAATAATTTCACATTCACAAGAGGGCATTAACATATGAATAAACTTATGATCAACATATGCCATCATTCATGGCTATATATATGATGAAGCATTAACAATTACAAGCTAACACATATGGCCAAATTAATAATGACACACATAACAAATTGGCCTAGTCCCTATAGATGCCATAGGCTTAAAATGCTTGAATTCATTTATACCCAAAATGATAGCTAGATAGTGTGATAGGATCTCCGGCGATTTCCAACCCGAGCTAGCTCAATAACCCTATAAGACTTTGGAAAGGAAGGGGGTAAGCTATATATATAGATTAGTAAGTTCATACGAAAATAATAAGCAACTCTTACCAACCATTTACCAAGTCCAACAATATAAACATAAGATAGTACATATTCCTATAAATCTCACAGTTATAATTTATTCAGTCACATTGTTTACTCTATCAACTTATAAGCATAATTTAACATATCCCGGCATTAGCCTAACAATCGTAATCTCTCCTTTGCAACATATTACAACAATTAACAACTCATTTCAAACCTCATATAAACATGCACATTAATTATGCGTACTCATGTTTCCGAGCATATGTCTTAATATCTTTCAATTGCCTAAACTCTTATCTTCCCTTACTTCCATAACCATTTTAATATGCAATTATGCCAATCTTTCCTTTTTCTCATATCTGATAAATCACAATTTGTGTGAATAAAACATGCTATCTCATAACTAAATTTGGCCCGAAAGCCAATCCCATGATCTTCAACCGAATTTACCATGAATTTCATACATCACAAGTATAGACCAATAGTCACAAGGTTTTTATAAAATAATTCTCGTGGAAAATCATGAACTCACAATTTCATGAGGTCAATGCTTATAAACTTTACGTACATACCTGTACCAATTTGTAATACTTACATACTCTTTCTCTTCTTTGACATACCCGTTGAATTTCCCGTTGAACCATTTGGAATACTAAAGGATACCCGAGAATCTCGTACACACAGTACCGTACCAATGTCATATCCCAGATATGGTCTTACATGTAATCTCGTATCAATGCCAATAGCCTAGCTATAGTCTTACACGAAGTCTCATATCGATGCCATATCCCAAATATGGTCTTACACGAAGTCTCATATCGATGCCATAACCCAGATATGGTCTTACACGTAATCTTAGTAACCCTAATGTCATGACATTTGTATTCTATCTATTCCTAAGGTTTAACCGGGAGTTTCGCTGTATCGAATCTCCATCGGTCATTTTTGTAGTATCATGCTCAATAGCATTCACATTTCATTTCAATAATGTAACATTTACCACAATTATATCCATCAAGCATTTATACACATATAATTTAATGTTTATCAAACATACGAACTTACCTCGGCATAGAAATGGCAAAAAGGACTAAATTGTCAAATACTTATTTTCCCCCCATTCTAGGTTCGAACCTCGTTTTTCTTAATCTATAATATCACATTTAACTTATTTAATCATTGTACTATTCAAATCAGCCCAAAATCACATTATGGAAAAAATTACATTTTTCCCCCTAAAGTTTGACATTTTTATAATTTAGTCCCTAGGCTCGTAAAATGATTTTCATTCAATTTCTTCAAAACCCAAGCCTAGCCGAACCATTTTCATACTCATAACAACCCACATTTCTCATTTATTCACATTTTTACTACTCATTTTACAACTTTTACAAACAAGTCCTTTTAGGCATTTTTACCAAAAATCACTTAGCAAAAGTCGTTTAACAATCGACAAACATGCAATTTCTACCATCAAACATCAAAATACATACATGTTCAAAATGGGTAAAATTTTAGACCTTGATATCTCTTCAAATTAGTGGTAGAAATAGATTGATCGAGTTACAATGACAAAACGGGGCAAGAACGGACTTACAATCAAGCTTGGAAGTGGCCAAACCCTAGCTATGGCTTCCCCCTTGTGAATTTCGGCCATGAGGAAGAAGATGGACAAAAATTGGCTTTTAATTTGGCTTTTTAATTCATTTAATAACCAAATTACTAAAATGCCCTTAATGAGAACTTTAGAAACATACCAAACCATGTCCATTTTTGTCCACCAACTTAACCAATGTTCTAATTACCATTTAAGGACCTCCAATTAAAAATCTCATAGCAATTGGACACCTTTAACACATAGAATTCAAGTTTTGCACTTTTTGCAATTTAGTCCTTTTAACTAAATTGAGTGCCCAAACGTTAAAATTTTCGAATGAAATTTTTATAAAATCGTTCATAAAACTGTAGACCATAAAAATATAATAAAAATAAATTTCTCTGCATCAGATTTGTGGTCCCAAAACTACTGTTTTGACTAGACCCAAAATTGGGTCATTTATTCTGACTACATTATGGAAGAGGTTGGAACAAATATGTATGTCAAAAACTCTAACTTGACAAAGAAGTCATATATGAAGCGTCGTCTTTATGCTCATCGCTTAGAGGAAGGTGCATCAGTGCACGAACACTTAATGATGTTTAAAGAAATTCTTTCAAACTTGGAGGCCATGGAGGTTCAAAGATGATGATAAGGAAGATCTAGGGTTGATTCTACTTTGTTCGTTGCCCCGCCTTATTCAACCTTTAGAGACACGATTTCATATAGCCGCGAGTCTCTCACAGTTGATGAGGTTTATGATTCTTTGACCTCGTATGATAAGATGAAACATCTTGTGGATAAAATCTACTCTCAGGGAGAGGGCCTCATTGTTTTTGGGAGATAAGATCGGAATGCTGATGATGATCGTGGAAGGAAACAGGAACAAAATTCTCGCAGTAAATCTAAGGGTAGATCGAAGTCTTCAAACAGAGGTAAAATTGTAACTTCTGCAAGAAGAAAGGGCACATTAGATCTGAGTGCTATAAGCTATAGAATAAGATCAAAAGGGAGGTTGCGAATCAAAAGGGAAAACAACCAGAAAAATTCGGTGAAGCTGATGTTGTAGAAGACTACAGCGATGGTGAACTTCTAGTCACTTCTGTCAACAAGTTTAAAGTGAGCGAGGAGTGGATCTTTGATTTGGGCTGCACCTTCCACATGAGTCCTAATCGGGATTGGTTAATAACTTATGAAATAGTGTCTGAAGGTGTTGTTTTGATGGGAAATAATGCTTCATGTAAAACACAGGTGTTGGAATAATTAAAGTTAAGATGTTTGATGGAGTTTTCAGAACACGTAGTGACGTGTGACATGTTCCAGAATTGAAGAGAAATTTGATTTTGTTGAGTACTCTTGATTCAAAAGGGTACAAATACACAGTAGAAATTGGGGTTTTAAAGATTTCCAACGGTTCCCTCGTTGTGATTAAAGGGTAGAGAAAGACTGCCAAGTTATATGTTTTGCAAGGTTCTACTGTTACTGGTGATGCAACTGTCGCTTCCTCTTCCTTGTCAGATGATGATGTTACTAGAATTTAGCATATGTGCCTAGGGCATATGAGTGAGAATGGCATGAGAGAATTGAGAAAAAAGAGGACTTCTTGATGGGTAACGAATTTGCAAACTGAAGTTTTGTGAGCACTACATTTTTGGGAAGCAAAAGAGAGTTTGATTCACCAGAGGAATCCATAACACGAAGGGAATGTTGGAGTATATTCATTCTGATCTATGGGGGCCATCCATAGTTCCTTCGATAGGTGGAGCTAATTATATGCTAACTTTTATTTATGATTTTTCCAGAATAGTTTGGGCGTTCTTCTTGAAGTAAAAAAGCGATGTGTTTTCCGCATTTAAGTCTTGGAAATATGATTGAAAAATAGACGGGAGAAAAAATAAAACACCTCCACACAGACAATGGTTTAGAGTTCTGTTCTGATAAGTTTAATTAACTATGCAAGTCAGAAGGGATCGTGAGACACTTGACAGTTCGTCATACTCCACAATAAAATGGCGTTGTAGAACGAATGAACAAAACAATCATTAAGAAAGCTCGATGTATGTTGTTGAGTGCTAACTTGCCGAAGTTGTTTTGGGCTGAAGTAACCTCTACTGCATGTTTTTTAATCAATCGATCTCCATCCATTGCCATTGAGAAAAAGACTCCACAAGAGGTATGGTCTGGTAATCCTACTGATAATTCTGATTTAAAGATCTTTGGGTGTCCTGGGTATGCTAATGTTGATAATGGAAAATTGGAACCGAGATCCACTAAATGTGTTTTTCTATGTTATAAAGCTGGTGTAAAAGGGTATAAGTTAAGGTGTCCTGAAAATAGAAAAGTTGTGATTAGCAGAGATGTTGTTTTTGATGAAACTACTATGCTACCTAACTTATCTCTTAAAGACTCTTCCAATAAAGAACCTCAAAAGTAGGTGGAGCATCAGATTAATCAAGAATCTACAATAGAGTTGAATCCTCAAGCCAGTACATAAATTCAGAATAGATTTGTTTCTTCACCACAATACTCTATCACCAAAAATAAAACTAGAAGAGAAATTAAACCCCCAAAGAAGTATGTCGAGGCTGATCTAGTTACTTATGCTTTAAATGTGGCTGAAGATATAGATGCAAACCAAGAGCCATCTAATTATTCTGAGGCGGTTAGCTGTGAAGATTCAGAAAAGTGGATGTTTTCTATGCAAGAGAAGATGGAATCACTCCATAAAAACAGAACATGGGATCTTGTGAAACTTCCTAAAGGTAAAAAGGTTGGTCGTTGGAAATGGGTGTTTAAAAAGAAAGAAGGGACTCCAGGAGTTGAAGTACCCAGATATAAAGCTAGGCTTGTTGTAAAGGGTTACAGTCAAATTCCAAGAGTGGACTTCACAGATGTGTTCTCCCCAGTTGTGAAGCATAGTTTGATTCGAGCTTTGCTTGGTATTATGGCCATGCATGATTTGAAGCTTGAGCAGTTGATGTAAAAATTGTATTTTTGCATGGAGATCTTGAGAAGGATATTTACATGCAACAACCAGAGGGTTTTATAGTCTCAGAAAAAGAGGACTATGTTTGCTTGCTGAAAAAGTCCCTTTACTGTTGGAAATAGTCACCAAGATAGTGGTACTATAGGTTTGATTCCTTTATGACTTCTCATGATTCCAGAAGAAGTAGCTTTGACAGTTGTGTTTACTTTAAGAAAAATAGTGATGGTTCTTTTGTGTATCTACTCCTTTATGTTGATGACACGTTGATAGCAGCGAAAGATAAATGAGAGATAAGAAAGGTCAAAGCCCAACTAAGTGAAGAATTTGAGATGAAAGACTTGGGACCAGCAAAGAAGATACTTGGGATGGAGATTCTCAGAGATAGAAAAGCAAGTAAATTGTACCTAAGTCAGAAGGGGTACATTAAGAAAGTTCTTTGCAGGTTCAATATGCAGAGTGCTAAACCTGTTAGTACTCCTTTAACAGCCCATTTTAGACTTTCATCGGCTTTGTCTCTGCAATCAGATGATGAGATTGAGTACATGTCGCATGTTCTATATTCTAGTGTAGTGGGATCTCTCATGTATGCTATGGTTTTTTCATGTCAAGATTTATCATAGGCAGTCAGTGTAGTTAGCAAATACAAGGCAAATCCGGATAAAGAACACTAGGAAGAGGTTTAGTTATTTTAAGATACTTATGAGGTACTACTGATGTTTGCTTTGTAACACCCTTAACTCGTAACCATCACCGGTCTAGGGTTAAGAAGCGTTACCAGACATAACGGAACATTTACGATCATTTCTCAAACATAAATACATCATCAACATATAATAGCAAATCATATACATAGAGTCCCTTTAAAAGGTCTACGAGACCTAAAACTTGCATTAGAAAGGGGTCGGGACTAAACTGAGCATATACAAAATTTTCTGAAAATCAAACTTTTTTTCAAAGTTACAGAGGTCACATGCACGTGTGGGAAGGCAGTGTGCCTCACACGGCATCAGACACACCCGTGTGTCCAAGCCGTGGCAAAACAGGGCATACATACTGACTTGTCCACACTGCAGAAGACACGCCCGTGTGCTTGACCCGTGGGCAACACTGACTTAATTCACACGGCTTGTCACACGCCCGTGTGTCTAGCCCGTGTGCGAGTCTGACTTATTTCAAAATGCAACCTTAAGAGACAAGGTAGAGACACACGCCCGTGTGCTCAACCTTGTGGGCAAATATAGGCCATTTGCAAGGCCAATTTGCCACCCAAATTTTGGGTCACACCTACAAGCATCAAACCATTCTACATTCATATCTCAAATGCATCCAAAACATTCCAAAACATGCACCATTTAACCTTTAACTATATCATTTATTTCCATATTCAATTCCAACTCAAGCATACCAATCCAAAGTATCAACTTCACATCAAAAACATGTATTCCATATATTATTTAATCCTTACCAATTCTTAGCATCTCTCATCATACCAATATCCCAAATCAACCATGAACTTATCAATATAGACCATCTCATTTGGCCATTTATGAGCACATCAAAACAATCCAACTTATGCATCATAAAACAAGAGCAAAACTCATTCAAAAACACTTTCATTAACAAGCCATATCACATGGCTATTTTTACACATCTCAAAACATAACTTAAGTTCTCTAGCCTTTACATGCCATACTTTAATATGTACATTTTCAAAAGGTACCCAAAATAGATGATCGGTAGTGTGATTGAGTCGCTGACGATCCCCGAAATAAAGACTTCACATAGTAAGCTTTAAAGCTTAGTAAGTTCGTAATATAATACAAATAGCTCGACATTTCAAATTTAATATGCAAAATTTAACTAACACATAGTTCAATCCTTATCTCCATTCAATTTCATCCAAGGCCATTACTCACATTCATACTACATCTCAAAGTTTATGTACTAGCATTTATAATGCTTCATAATCTAATCCCCCTTAACTTTCATTCACTTAATCAACCATCTATTTCATACACGAAATAATCAACCACATAGGTTCTGTGCGTACCTGTTCCATCACATTTTATTTATCACATAAACCACACAATACTCGATGTCATAAAATCGTTCGATCTTCTTTAACCATACAGTTTACTCGCACACTTAGTGCAAATTACATAGCTGAAGCTTTAATATCATCGCACACTTAGTGCCTTTACATTAAATCGAATTTGACTCGGTATCGCACACACAGTGCCAACTAATATAGTCGATGCTTTCTTTATCTCGCACACATAGTGCCGTTCACACTGTATCGATTCTAGTTACGCACACTTAGTGCCACATCTCTTCAAACTCACATTTTGCATTACTAACTCAACAACCACATTTTCATTCATTACATAACATGTGAACATAATTTAAACAATTTTTATTATACACGAACTTACCTCGGACGTAGAAACAACGATACAAGTCGATCAATCGAGTACTTTGTTCTTGCCTCAATCTAAGTCCAAATTTCTCTTTTCTTGATCTATACATATTCAAATTTAGCTCATTCATTCACCAAATCATTCAATTCAATCCAAATACACATATTTTGAGCATTTTACAAAGTAGCTCTCACATTTTCACATTTTAACATTTAAGTCCCTATTTCATAAAATCACCAAATACACATAATTTCATTTTATACAAGCTTAGCCGAATTTTCTCCTAGCTCATACAAGCCCACATATTTCATTTATTTCACATTTTAGTCCTTCAATTTCTCATTTTCACAATTTAGCCTATAATACTCAAATTCATAAAAAATCACTTTACAAAACATGTATATCAATCACCAAACTTGCATAATTCATCATCAAAGATCACAAAACTCATGAATTCATCAATGGCTTAACTCACAATCTTCATCAAACTCAGAAATTGAGGCATGGGCTTAATAAAATACTAAGCAACGATCACAAAAACATAAAAATCACTAAAAACCGAGCTCAAAACATACCTTGATTGAGCGTAGACAATGACCGAATGTGAAAAAGCTTCTAACCCTTATTATTTCTTCAATTTTCGGCAAATAAGGATGATAATGGCTTATTTTTTTCATGTTTGTTTTATTATAATTAACATTAATAACCATTTTACAAATTTAACCTTAATATAACCATTAAAATTCCACTAACTAATGTCCATAATTGTCCATCCCCACTATCAAGGGTCTAATTACAACATAAGGACTTCTCATTTAATAAGCCATGACAATTAAGCATTTTAACAATTAGCACACAGCTTTTGCATTTTATGCGATTAAGTCCTTTTTCATAATTCAGTACACAAACGATAAAATTTTCACACAGAATTTTTACACATGCTTTATCATATACTGTAAACACTAAAAATAATATTAAAATATTTTTTTCTGACCTTGGATTTTTGGTCTCGAAGCCACTATTCCGGCTTGGGTCTAAACTAGGCTGTTACAACTCTCTCCCTTTAGAGATTTTCATCCCCGAAAATCTTACCAGTGAATAGATTCGGATATTGCTCTCTCATAACATCTTCAGGCTCTCACGTAGCCTCTTCAACTCCATGTTTCTGCCCAACATTTTCACTAAAGAAATTTTCTTATTTCTCAACTCTTTAATCTCATGTGCCAGAATTTGAATTGGTTCTTCGTTATACGATAGATCAGACTGAATCTCAACTTCAGTAGGGGCAATAACATGTGATGGATCGGATCTGTATCGTCTAAGCATTAATACGTGAAACACATTATGAATCTTCTCTAGCTCAGGTGGCAACAACAATCTATAAGCAACCGGCCTAATACGTTCGATAATCTCATACGGCCCGATGAACCTCGGACTCAATTTACCTTTTCTGCCGAATCGAAGTATTTTCTTCCACGGAGACACTTTCAAAAATACTTTATCACCTATCTGAAATTCAATATCTTTTCGTTTCAAATCTACATAAGATTTCTGACGATCTGAAGCTGCTTTCAAACTGTCACGGATCACGTTCACTTTCTGCTCAGTTTCTTTAATCAAATCAACCTCGTGAATCTTATTCTCACTAAGCTCAGTCCAATACAATGGAGTTCTGCATTTACGACCGTAAAGAGCCTCATATAGTGCCATTTTAATGCTTAATTGAAAACTATTATTATACACGAATTCAATCAACGGCAGATACTTTTCCCATGTAATTTCAAACTTAAGATACAACATCTCAACATATCCTCGAGAATCTAAATGATCCGTTCGGATTGACCATCCGTTTGTGGGTGAAAAGCAGTTCTGAAGTGCAACTTCATACCCAAAGCCTCTTTTAGTTTCTTCCAAAACCTCGAAGTAAACCTCGGATCTCTGTCGGATACAACAGGCAGTGGCACCCCGTGCAATCTCACAATATTAGAAATATATAACTCAGCTAACTTATCAAGCGAATAATCTATTCTCACCAGAATAAAATGAGCTGATTTTGTTAATCTATCCACTATAACCCAGATTGCATCTTTCTTTCTCAGAGACAGAGGCAATCCCGACACAAAGTCTATCGTGATTCTCTCCCATTTCCACTCAGGAATCATGATCGGTTGTAACAAACCGGATGGCACCTGATGTTCAGCTTTAACTTGCTAACAAATCAAACATCTCGAAACAAACTCTGAGATATCCTATTTCATACCATGCCACCAATAAAACTGTTTCAAATCATTGTACATTTTTGTACTTCCCGGATGAACAGACAAACGAATATTATGAGCCTCATTCAAAATCAACTGAATCAACTCGGAATTTCTTGGAATACAAATCCGATCTTAGAATCTCAAACAACCATCACCGTCAACTCGAAATTCTGAATCAGAATTTAAACCACACTGAGCTCGTTTTTCCATCATCTCAGTATCAATTTTCTGGGCATCACAAATCTGACGTATAAAAATTGGCCTCACTTTCAACTCAGCCAAAATCGAACCATCATCACACAAATCTATCTGAGTACTCATTGCTCGTAAAGCAAATAAAGACTTTTGGCTCAAAGCATCAGCAACAACATTTGCTTTTCCCAGATGATAATCAATCACAAGCTCATAGTCTTTTAACAGTTCAATCCATCTTCTCTGTCGCAGATTCAAATCTTTTTGAGTCATCAGATATTTCAAGCTCTTATGATTAGAAACACATGACATTTTTCACCAAATAAATAGTGACGCCAAATCTTCAAAGCGAACACAATCACGGCCAGCTCAAGGTCGTGCGTCGAATAATTCTTTTCATGCGGTTTCAATTGTCTCGAGGCATAAGCTATAACTTTTCCCTCCTGCATCAAAAAACATCCCAAACCGTTCAACGAAGCATCACTATATATCACAAATTCTTTACCGGATTCTGGTTGTACTAGCACTGGAGCTCCAATCAATAGGGCTTTAAACTGATTAAAGCTTTTCTAACACTTTTTAGACCATTCGAATTTCACATCTTTTTGAAGCAATCTCATTAACGGAGTTGCAATCATCGAAAAGCCTTTTACAAACCATCGGTAATAACCAGCAAGTCCCAAAAAATTACGGACTTCAGACACATTTTTCGGAGGCTTCCACTCTAAAATAGCTGAGATCTTGCTCGGATCAACTCGTATACCGGATGCTGACACAATATGCCCCAAAAAGCCAACTTCACGCAACCAAAACTCACATTTACTAAAATTTGCATACAATTGCTTATCACACAGAGTTTGTAGCAAAATTCTCAAATGTTCGGCATGCTCAATTTCATTACGCGAATAAATCAAAATGTCGTCAATGAATACAACAACAAATCGATCTAAATACGGTCTGAAAATTCTGTTCATCAAGTCCATAAAAACAGCAGGAGCATTGTTAGTCCGAAAGGCATAACTAAAAACTCATAGTGTCCGTACCTCGTTCAAAAGGCAGTTTTCGGAATGTCTAAATCTTTAACTCACAACTGATAATATCCCGATCTCAAATCTATCTTTGAAAACAGAGAAGCTCCTTTGAGCTGATCAAACAAATCATCTATTCTGGGCAGAGGATACTTATTCTTAATAGTCATTTTGTTTAACTGACGATAATCAATACACATTCTCATCGTGCCATCTTTCTTTTTCACAAATAGAACGGGAGCGCCCCAAGGAGAAAAGCTTGGTCGTGCAAATCCTCTATCGGTCAAATCTTGCAACTGATACTTTAATTTTTTCAATTCTGTCGGAGTCATTCTATACGGAGCTATTGAGATAAGGGTCATCCCTGGCACTAACTCAATGCCAAACTGAACTTCTCGTATCGGAGGTAATCCTGGTAATTCCTCAGGAAACACATCAAGGAACTCACAAACCACAGGCATAATTCAACTTTCTTTTCTATCACTTCTGTATCTATCACATATGCAAGATAAAATTCACATCCCTTTTTCACATAATTCAAAGCTTTTATCGAAGATATTACAGCTGGTAACCCATTCAAATTATTGGATTCAATTCGAACTATCTCACCATTTTGACTTCTCAAATCAATAGTCTTCCATTTGTAATTCACAATATCATTATGCAAAGTTAGCCAATCCATACCCAGAATTATATCAAATTCATCAAAAGGTAGTAGCATCAGATTATCCGGGAAATAAATATCTCGAAACATCAATGGACAATTCTTGCACACTTTATCAACCAGAACACACTTGCCTAAGGGGTTCGATACTCTAATTACAAACTCGGTAGACTCAACAGGTAGAGTCTTACTAGATGCTAGGTTCACACACACATATGAATGAGTAGATCCTGGATCTATCAATTCAATCACATCAGTATCAAAAAGAGTAAAAGTACCAATAATGACGTCTAGAGATGACGCTTCTTCTCGAGCGCGAATAGCATAGGCTCGTGTGCTCTCTCGCCTGAGATCTCACAAAGTGTATCTGTTCCTCCTCTCGACTACCACTCATATTTCCCCGTTTTTACGGGTGGTCTACCCTAGTCATCATGTTACTCACCCTCACTCTCGAACATTATCTTTCTCGCTTAACTCGGGCAATCCTGAATAAAGTGATCTCGTGATCCACATTTATAGCAAGCTCTATTATTATACTTGCCCCAGCATTCTCTGATATGACGTCTCCAACACTGTCTACACTCAGGCTTATTGCTTCTGAAACTTCCAACACTTGATTCCATTGGAGTTTGAGTTTTAGGACCAATATTTTGTTTCACACGATCTTTACTTGAATGTCCAAGTGAAGCATTTGAACGATTGGTTGCATCTCTGGATCTCTTTGACGAGGAGTGATACGACTTACTCATCGACATTTTTCTCTCGTCTCTAGCTTCTGAGTCTGCTTTCTTCTTTTCTTTACTAAACTCCTTGGCTTTACAAGCTCTTTCAACCAATACCACAAATTCATTCAAATCAAGAATTCCGACAAGAAGTTTAATGTCATCATTCAATCCTTCGATGAATCGTTTACACATAGTAATTTTTGTTGAAACACATTCTCGTGCATATTGAATCAATCTCACAAATTCCTGTTCGTATTCCGTAACAGGCATACAGCCCTGTTTCAGCTCAAGGAACTCTTTACGCTTCTGATCTATAAACCGTTGACTGATATATTTCTTCCAGAATTCAGCTTGAAAGAAATCCCTGGTGATTCTTTCTCTCGGAACCACAGATGTTAATGTTTTCCACCAATGATATGACGTATCTCTCAATAATGAAATAGCATATTTAAGGCATTCATCATGTAACAGCCTGATTTTGGGGCTAGTCAAAATAGTGGTTTCGGAACCACTAATCCGAGGTTGAAGAAAATTATTTTGACATTATTTTATGTGTTATAGCATGATTATAAAGATGCATGAAAATTTTGGTGCATTAATTTTAGTGATTTCATGCTTAATTGCGAAAAAGGACTAAATTGCATAAAGTGCGAAAGTTTCAAATTACAAGCTAGAGGTGTCTAATAGTTAAAGAATATCAAATTGGAGGTCCTTAAAGTGAAATTATACCATTAGAGGTGTGTTGGCCAGCCATATAGACTAGGGGGACAAGGGCATTAAATTTTGGTTAAATTTGGTGATATTAGGTAACTAAAATGAATAAAATAAGGCAAAGAAAGAAGATATCATCTTTCACTATTCATCTTTCTTATTCCACCAAAAATTGAAGGGAAATTAGAGGACCAAACTTTCAGCCAAGCTATTTCCTTGCAAGTAAGTAACTTTAGAGGTATTTCTTGATGATTTTTGTACTTTTGGAACCCCCAAAGCTAAAGCTAGCTAATGAGGGGGCTATTTTGCAAAATGGTTGAAAGTTTAGGGACTTACCATGAGAGAGTTTATGTTGTTTGATGAGTTTTTATGGAAGAAAATGAATGTTAGTGAGATGAGAAACAACTTTGATGAAGGGTGCTAGCATGAAAACACCTAAATAGGACTTATTTGTAAAGGTTGAAATTTTGTAATAAATGCATGAAATAATTGGATTTGTGAGTAGTTGTAAGAGAAATAAATGTTCAACTAGGCTTTTTTAATGAGAAGATGTGATGAAAAATGATTTACGAGCCTAGGGGCAAAATCATAATTTTGCCATAGTACAAGGGCAAAATGGTCATTTTTGCCTAATTAGAGATTATGATGTATCATGGATTATGAAATGATTGAATGAGTGAATTTGTTATTATATATCAAGAAGAGCGTGGAAACAACCTTGACCGAGGAAAAGGCAAGGTTACGGACTAAACCGCCAATTAACACATTTTGCACCGAGGTAAGTTTATGTGTAAACGATACATCTTGAATATACATATATATATCGTTAATTATTGGTGCATTGTATGAATGAGATCATTTATGATTGAGATAGATTGAGTTCGATAGTTAATGAATAATTCCCGTATAAATTTTGAAATAGATATGTACGTACGGAAATAATGACCGTAACTATTCTTTTGGTGGGCTGTATGTGATACCACCTTACTATACATTCACGATGGGCTATGTGCGAGACCATCGTGTATATTACCACTTGGTGGGCTAAGTGCGATACCACCGTAAATATTCTTGTTGGTGGGCTATGTGCGATACCACCCTATTATAGATTAATGGTGGGCTATGTGCTATACCACCGATTTATAGACCAATGGTGGGCTATGTACGAAACCACCGAGTGTTTAGTATTATTTCAAATTGTTTATTGAGAAATTGTTTAAGTGATGTATCGTGTGACCTTGTGGTGATAAGTGCAGGGATGTATGTTAAGGAATGTGAGCATTATGCTTGTGATATGGTTGGAATGTGGTACGAGATGAAATGAGTAAGCATGATTATGGAATGTGGATTGTTCTTGCTTAGTATGTAATGCTATTTATTGATTAGCATATGTTATGATGTTTATTGTTTACATGTAAACTTACTAAGCTTAAAGCTTACTCCCTATCTTTTTCCTTGTTTTATAGTGTCAAAGAGCCGGGTCGAGATACGAAGATAATTGGAAGATCACCCACACTATCAGCTCATCTCGGTATATCTAGAATTAGCATTTTTAGTATGGCATGTATAGGGGCTAGACTAGGTGAATTGTTTTGTTATTTTGGCCAAGAGTGTGTTGGCTCCTTTAAAGATGAACTCTTGTGTATATAGCCATAGTTGATGGCTCATTATTATTAATTTATGATAAGATGAGGTTATTCATGAAAGTATATGTTGCAAAAATTGAGTTGCTTGGTGATATGTTGAATGGAATTATGTTGTGAGAGCTAGGGTGACAAAAAGAGCTTGGAAAATAGCCTTGTTCTTGTCCACACGGGTAGGCACACGGACGTGTGTCTAGGCCGTGTATGACACACGGTCAATCCCATGGGTGTGTGACCAGGCCGTGTGTCCCCTGCATGATAATGTTACAAGTCAGTGTTGACCACGGGCTAGTCACATGGGCGAGTGCCTAGGCCGTGTGTCCCTTATGAGGTTACTGACGTCACAAACAGAATACCCAAGTTTTTACACACGGACGAGGACACGAGCGTGTCTAGGCCGTGTGGAGCACACGGGCCAAGAAAACGGGCGTGTGTCCGGCCGTGTGAAAATCCCTGTAGGTTCGAAATGAAGATAAATCCCACACGGGCTAGGGGCATGGGCGTGTGTGACCACACGGCCTGCCCACACGGGCGTGTCCTATTTCACACGGGCGTGTGGCCCCTATTTAGACAAAATATTTTAAGTGCACAAAAGTTCCTGGTTGAGTTTCGAAACCCTCCGTATGCATGTTTAAGGCCTCGTAGGCCCTTAAGGAGAATGTTTAGGTTGTAAATGAGGAATTTTTAATGTTGGGATGAAATTTTATAGGCTAAAGTTGTATGACCAAGTGAGTTAAGTACAGTAATGCCTTGTACCCAGTTCCGGCGTAGAATACGGGTAAGGGGTGTTACACATCAAGAGTACATGATAGTTCATCAAACACTCTAATGGTATTCTCAAGCCAGAATTCAGCTCGTTCGACATCATCCTCAACTGTGGCCCTGAACTCTTCAGCCCCATACTTACGAATCTTATCAACTAGAGGTTTACTCAATCGAATTGGGTCTACAACTTGTGGCGCTATAGTAACTTGGCAGGGTAGAGGTTGTTGAGCAGCCGGATTCGTTCAAACAAACTCCATAAATCACTCACTCATCATTTAGAAGAAGGCTTGTTTTGCCTCTCCCTCATGGCTACTAGCAATCGGCCTAGATTCAGACGGAGCTGTCCCTTGAGTGGGAGTAGGCGCATTACTCTCAACATCATTAGCAACTACTCGATCGGGATCCATTTACTATATAAAAACACATTTTTAACTGTCAGGAATCATCACACTATCGCAGATATATATGTATGGCGTGTATAGCTAGACTCTCACATGCTACGTTAGTCCTAGAATCGACTAAACCGTAGCTCTGATACCAATAAAATGTAACACCCCTAACCCGTAACCATCGCCGGTATAGGGTTAAGAAGCGTTACCAGACATAATGGAACATTTACGATCATTTCTCAAACATAAATACATCATCAGCATATCATAGCAAATCATATACATAGAGTCCCTTTAAAAGGTCTACGAGACCTTAAACTTGCATTAGGAAGGGGTCGGGACTAAACCGAGCACATACAATTTTTTTTGAAAATCAAACATTTTTTTTCAAAGTTACAGAGGTCACACGCCCGTGTGGGTAGGCCGTGTGCCTCACACGGCATCAGACACACCCGTGTGTCCAAGCCGTGGAAAAACAAGGCATACATACTAACTTGTCCACACGGCAGAAGACACGCCCGTGTGCTTGACCCGTGGGCAACACTGACTTAATTCACACGGCTTGTCACACGCCCGTGTGTCTAGCCTGTGTCCGAGTCTGACTTATTTCAAAATGCAACCTTAAGAGACACGGTCGAGACACACGCCCATGTGCTCAACCGTGTGGGCAAATATAGGCCATTTGCAAGGCCAATTTGCCACTAAAATTTTGGGTCACACCTACAAGCATCAAACCATTCTACATTCATATCTCAAATGCATCCAAAACATTCCAAAACATGCACCATTTAACCTTTAACTATATCATTTATTTCCATATTCAATTCCAACTCAAGCATACCAATCCAAAGTATCAAGTTCACATCAAAAACATGTATTCCATATATTATTTAATCGTTACCAATTCTTAGTATCTCTCATCATACCAATATCCCAAATCAACCATGAACTTATCAATATAGACCATCTCATTTGGCCATTTATGAGCACATCAAAACAATCCAACTTATGCATCATAAAACAAGAGCAAAACTCATTCAAAAACACTTTAATTAACAAGCCTTATCACTTGGCTATTTTACACATCTCAAAACATAACTTAAGTTCTCTAGCCTATATATGCCATACTTTAATATGTACATTTTCAAAAGGTACCCAAAATAGATGATCGAGAGTGTGATTGAGTCGCTGACTGTAACACCCCAAACCCGGCCCGTTATGAGCGGATTTGGTATGTCACACGAGCAAAACATGTTAAACCCTTTTTGTTCGTACTTAAATATTGCTTTTTTTTAAAAACTCAAGAAAACAAGTTTGATTTGATAAAATACTACTAACCTCAAAGATTTGATTGATAAATCGATAAATTTGAACTAATTACCTTACAAAACCGTGACTTTTGAAAACAACGTTGAAAATTCGAAAGAGAATCCAAGTCTTTTGTAAATATCGTTAATAGTTCGAGAGAAAATATCCTTGTTAAAAATATTTGTAAAAGTTTATTTTGAAATCCATTTGTTAATCGATTTTGGAAACCATTGTTTAAGTTTTTAGAAAATTCCCCTTTTTAAACAATTTAAGAAAAATAATAAAAACATCCCAACCAAAAAGCAAAAATAAAAATAGTCCAGAGGCCTTATTATAACATTTAACCCAAAATAGTAAAGTAATAAAATAAACGAGAAAGAAGTCTAAAGTCCAAATAAACCATTTCCAAAGTATGGCCTCCCTCGAGTCATTCATAGCCCAAGTCCATATCATCAAGCATTACCTACAAGGGTGAAGAGAAAGGGGGGTGAGTTACAAGAACTCAGTGTGTAACCCACTTACCGTTGTCCACTGGGCAAAAATCCATTAAGCCATTATTTGGGCCGAAGCCCATTCACAATAATAAAAATGTATCGAATATAATATGCATATGAAATGCAATTCCCAAACCAAACCTAGTATTCCATCTGCTACACACCACCCGTACCAACCAGCACACCTGTGGGGAGCTTTAGTCACCCACCCCGCCAACACACTAAACGTAGGCATTAATCCATTTATATCAGATTTGTGGACAAGCCACGAGATTAACAGAATTTACATGGCATCGCCATTTTTCATATTTGTGGCAAAGCCACCAGAATTCTGTAGCAGAGCTACCAGAACTTCTCTTCATCATTATCCCATCCCATGCAAATCATGTATATAATGCATAGCCATTCACAACAATTTATTCAGATATTTATTACAAAATTATGGCCTATTACAGCAATTAATCAAAAGGCCCATTAAGCAAAATATCAGATTGGCCCATATAGCAAAATATCAGATCGGCCCATTTATCAAAATATGATATTGGCCCATTTATCAAAATATCAGATTGGCCCATATAGCAAAATATCAGATCGGCCCATTTATTAAAATATCAGATCGGCCCATTTATCAAAATATCAGATTGGCCCATTTATCAAAATATCAGATTGGCCCATATAACAATTTCGTAATTCGGCCCTTTAGGGGCATTTTCGTAATTTTGATACTTTACCCACTAAGGGTAATTCGGCAATTTCGCAACCTAAGGGTATTTTGGAAATTTCGCAACCTAGACTTAACTACTAATGTGGAGCATAAAAATCAAAACTGTCCATCTGCGTCGTACTAACTAAATTGACTATAACTTGAGTTGAAATCTCGAAATCTAACTCCGTAAATTTTCCTTGAGACTAGACTCATATATCTTCTTACTATAATTTTTCCAGAATTTTTGACTTAGCCATTTAGTACAGTTTATTCCTTAAAATTACCTTGTTTCACTGACCAACGATTCTGACCTCTCTTACCCAAAATTCAAATATCTCACTGTACAGTTTTCATATGTTGCTCCCACTTGTTTCTATTGAAAATAGACTCACTAAGGAATCTGTACATATAAACTATAACTCATAATTCACTTTTTACAATTTTATAAGATTTATCCAAGACAGATCAGGGAACCACAAAGTCATTCAGAACTAGTCTTACTAAAATTAAGATATCTCAAAATATAAAATTCCTTTTCCTTCTCCGTTTCTTCCATATCAAAATAGACATAGTAAGTTTTTATCTGATATCTTATTCACTTTGTAATTCCTTTTCTCCTATTTTTCGTGATTTTTCAAATACACGTCTCTGTTTCTGACCGAAACTATTTTATTACAACATACAATTACCACTACGATCATGCGCACGCCCGAGTGTTCACGGATGCCAGTTTTCGGTTTTCTTTGGTATTCCAACCGATTCACAGAATATTTCATACAAAATTTCAGAGAAGTGTGAGATTACACACCAGTTCAGATATGTATACGGAAGATACGGGATTACACACCTGATTTTGATTTCCTAAAGAACCACTCGTCGATGACCACTATGTCCGAAGGTAGAACATATCGAGTGATTTCGTCCCTTAATCGATGATAATCCTAATTCCCACCAATTGACTTATGACTTGAGATGATTAGGCAATGATGTGGTATTCGGCCAATCCACTAGAATACCGGTTTAATCAAGAAAGAAAAACCCAACTTGGAAGATGGAGAAGATGATCAATTAGGCTAGGTGGTTTCGGCAAAACAAAGAAAGAAAAGTACTCACTAAAGGCTTTAGAGTTTCGTCAATCAAGAAGAAAGAAGAAGAATTTGTTTAATATCAACTTGAAGTTTCGGCTATCAAGGAAGATGGACAAAAGATGAATATGTGACCAATCCAAAGAGAAGAAAAAATGCACTATTGTGCTAGAAGATTTCGGCAAAGAGAGTAGCAATTTGGGAGAAAATGACACAAAGTTGCAAATGGGATTTTTGGCCAAAACAGTACCAAAACCTTACCAAAAGGCAATGTAAAATTTTAGCTTCCTATCTACCCCCAAAACCGTCCACATGCATAGCCATAAGGGTCAAAATTTTGCCAACCATACTTTCCATAACATTCTCCATGAAATAAGCCACTTGTTCCCCTTACTTACCTATTTCTCTTGATTCCTTTCCCCAACTTCAACCTTGCCTTTTTCTTTTAGCCACCTTACCAAAATAATGAAGTCAACCTTGCCATGAATGCCTCTTGGTCGACGCTTAAGGAAAGGGTGCAAAAATATAAGTCAAAATTTGCACACAAAGTGATTCGAACCTCTTCCCTCAAGGTACTACATGTGGCGCCATAACCCTTTTACCAATTGCTCATTTATGCTAGCAATTTACTCTTTTATTTCCATAAGCCTTGATGCCACTTACTATCTCTCCTTAATAGGCTTAAACACAAAATTTTACTAAGGCCCAACTTGAACCCGGAACTTCATAGAAACCTCGTAACTTTCCAAAATTACCTTCATAATAAGTTCAACTTGAAATAATGCTTCTCTTGTTCTCAAAATTTTAAAATGCTTCTACGCTCAAAGCCCATTGGGCCCAATTCTACTAGGCCCAATTTTGGGATGTTACAATTCTACCCTCCTTAAAGAAATTTCATCCTCGAAATTTCCAACCAACTACTAAACTCATCGCTCAAATCACACCACTAAGCTTTCGCTGCGCACTCTGATCTTAATAACATTAATGTACTTTTAACATAATCTTGAATCCTTTTTCACACAACCAAACGTCTAACCACAGAAGCAAACAGTTATCTACCATTTATACTTAGAATTTTCTACATTCAATCATCACGTCCAACCAAAACATACCTGACTTGATGGTGATGAAACAATCCCGAGCCTTATGCTCCTTAGACCCGCATCTCAAGCATGCTCCTAACCTCCTCCAGCATTCTCCCAGATGACGCCTTCTGCAATAATTGCAAGCCGGAAAGTTTGGTCGTGCCTTAACATGCTTTATGGAACGAGACTGTGACCCGAAAGAACCGCGATCTAATTTCTTCTTACAGCTCACAGACCCAACTCGAAGCGCTTCACCGATTCCTTTAACCTCTTCCAATACCTCCTTAACTATCTGAGTCAGCTCGACAACCCCATCTCGGTCATGAGACCCCGTCTTATCCACTGGCGATGCTAACGCCTCCCTTTCGGAAACATGCCTCGGTGCCGAAGATCTAGCCCTAGCACCTCGGCCTCTACCATGTCCACGTCTTCTAGCGTTCATGTTCACTAAGTCGATTTAATCTTGATTACGAGTTTTATGAATCAGTATACTATTCGATGTTTATTAAACGATGTTTTATGGAGTATGAGCAGAAAAGTTATTTTCGAGTGTCAAATCCGCATCCTAGAGTCTCAATCTCTATAGTTTCAACTCCTAAAGCTAATAGTTCTAGAGTATTCTATTTCGTAGAATTTTCGTACCACAGTAATAACACAATAATCATAAAATGAAAACAAATACTTACTTGACTTGGTGCCGGATACTCGTGGTGCCATACTTCCTTTAGAACATATATTTATAAATCAAAATTCTAAACAGCTTTAGAAAACGCTTTTGAACCCAAACCACGGCCGAGTTTTGCAACTGGGCTCTGATACCATAAAATGTAACACCCCAAACTCGGCCCATGCGTTATGAGCGGATTTGGTATGTCACACGAGCAAAACATGTTAAACCCTTTTTGTTCGTACTTAAATATTACTTTGTTAAAAAAAATCAAGAAAACAAGTTTGATTTGATAAAATACTACTAACCTCAAAGATTTGATTGATAAATCGATAAATTTGAACTAATGACCTTACAAAACCGTGACTTTTGAAAATGACGTTGAAAATTCGAAAGAGAATCCAAGTCTTTTGAAAATATCGTTAATAGTTCGAGAGAAAATATCCGTGTTAAAAATATTTGTAAAAGTTTATTTTGAAATCCACTTGTTAATCGATTTTGGAAACCATTGTTTAAGTTTTTAGAAAATTCTCCTTTTTAAACAATTTAAGAAAAATAATAAAAACATCCCAACCAAAAAGCAAAAATAAAAATAGTCCAGAGGCCTTATTACAACATTTAACCCAAAATAGTAAAGTAATAAAATAAACGAGAAAGAAGTCTAAAGTCCAAATAAACCATTTCCGAAGTATGGCCTCCCTCGAGTCATTCATAGCCCAAGTCCATATCATCAAGCATTACCTACAAGGGTTAAGAGAAAGGGGGGTGAGTTACAAGAACTCAGTGTGTAACCCACTTACCGTTGTCCACTGGGAAAAAATCCATTAAGCCATTATTTGGGCCGAAGCCCATTCACAATAATAAAAATGTATCGAATATAATATGCATATGAAATGCAATTCCCAAACCAAACCTAGTATTCCATCCGCTACACACCACCCGTACCAACCAGCACACTTGTGGGGAGCTTGAGTCACCCACCCCGCCAACACACCAAACGTAGGCATTAAGCCATTTATATCAGATTTGTGGACAAGCCACCAGATTAACAGAATTTACATGGCATCGCCATTTTTCATATTTGTGGCAGAGCCACCAGAATTCTGTAGCAGAACTACCAGAACTTCTCTTCATCATTATCCCATCCCATGCAAATCATGTATATAATGCATAGCCATTCACAACAATTTATTCAGATATTTATTACAAAATTATGGCCTATTACAGCAATTAATCAAAAGGCCCATTAAGCAAAAAATCAGATTTGGCCCATTTAGCAAAATATCAGATTGGCCCATATAGCAAAATATCAGTTCGGCCCAGTTATCAAAATATGATATTGGCCCATTTATCAAAATATCAGATTGGCCCATATAGCAAAATATCAGATCGGCCCATTTATTAAAATATCATATTGGCCAATTTATCAAAATATCAGACTGGCCCATATAACAATTTCGTAATTCGGCCCTTTAGGGGCATTTTTGTAATTTTGATAATTTACCCACTAAGGGTAATTCGGTAATTTCGCAACCTAAGGGTATTTTGTAAATTTCGCAACCTAGACTTAACTACTAATGTGGAGCATAAAAATCGAAACTGTCCATTTGCGTCGTACTAACTAAATTGACTATAACTTGAGTTAGGAATCTCGAAATCTAACTCCGTAAATTTTCCTTGAGACTAGACTCATATATCTTCTTACTATAATTTTTCCAGAATTTTTGACTTAGCCATTTAGTACAGCTTATTTCTTACAAATTCCCTTGTTTCACTGACCAACGATTCTGACCTCTCTTACCAAAAATTCAAATATCTCACTGTACAGTTTTCATATGTTGCTCCCACTTGTTTCTATTGAAAATAGACTCACTAAGGAATCTGTACATATAAACTATAACTCATAATTAACTTTTTAGAATTTTATAAGATTTTTCCAAGACAAATCAGAGAACCACGAAGTCATTCAGAACCAGTCTCACTAAAATTAAGATATCTCAAAATATAAAATTCCTTTTCCTTATCCGTTTCTTCCATATCAAAATAGACACAGTAAGTTTTAATCTGATATCTTATTCACTTTGTATTTCCTTTTCTCCTATTTTTCGTGATTTTTCAAATACACATCTCTGTTTCTAACCGAAACTGTTTTATTACAACATACGATTACCACTACGATCATGCGCACACCCGAGTGATCACAGATGCCAGTTTTTGGTTTTCTTTGGTATTCCAACCGATTCACAGAATATTTCATACAAACTTTCAGAGAAGTGTGAGATTACACACCAGTTCAGATATGTGTACGGAAGATACAAGATTACACACCTGATTTTGATTTCCTAAAGAACCACTCGTCGATGACCACTATGTCTGAAGGTAGAACATATCGAGTGATTTCGTCCCTTAATCGATGATAATCCCAATTCCCACCAATTGACTTATGACTTGAGATGATTAGGCAATGATGTGGTATTCGGCCAATCCAATAGAATACCGGTTTAATCAAGAAAGAAAAACCCAACTTGGAAGATGGAGAAGATGATCAATTAGGCTAGGTGGTTTCGGCAAAACAAAGAAAGAAAAGTACTCACTAATGGCTTTAGAGTTTCGGCAATCAAGAAGAAAGAAGAAGAATTTGTTTAATATCAACTTGAAGTTTCGGCTATCAAGGAAGATGGACAAAAGATGAATATGTGACCAATCCAAAGAGAAGAAAAAATGCACTATTGTGCTAGAAGATTTCGGCAAAGAGAGTAGCAATTTGGGAGAAAATGACACAAAGTTGCAAATGGGATTTTTGGCCAAAACAATACCAAAACCTTACCAAAAGCCAAAGTAAAATTTCAGCTTCCTATCTACCCCCAAAACCGTCCACATGCATAGCCATAAGGGTCAAAATTTTGCCAACCATACTTTCCATAACATTCTCCATGAAATAAGCCACTTGTTCCCCTTACTTACCTATTTCTCTTGATTCCTTTCCCCAACTTCAACCTTGCCTTTTTCTTTTAGCCACCTTACCAAAATAATGAAGTCAACCTTGCCATGAATGCCTCTTGGCCGACGCTTAAGGAAAGGGTGCAAAAATATAAGTTAAAATTTGCACACAAAGTGATTCGAACCTCTTCCCTCAAGGTACTACATGTGGCGCCATAACCCTTTTACCAATTGCTCATTTATGCTAGCAATTTACTCTTTTATTTCCATAAGCCTTGATGCCACTTACTATCTCTCCTTAATAGGCTTAAACACAAAATTTTACTAAGGCCCAACTTTAACTCGAAACTTCATAGAAACCTCGTAACTTTCCAAAATTACCTTCTTAATAAGTCCAACTTGAAATAATGCCATTCTCTTGTTCTCAAAATTTTAAAATGCTTCTACGCTCAAAGCCCATTGGGCCCAATTCTACTAGGCCCAATTTCGGGATGTTACACTGACGATCCCCGAAATCCGAGCTAGCTTTAATGACACTGTAAAACAGAGAAAGACTTCACATAGTAAGCTTTAAAGCTTAGTAAGTTCGTAATATAATACAAATAGCTCAACATTTCAAATTTAATATGCAAAATTTAACTAACACATAGTTCAATCCTTATCTCCATTCAATTTCATCCAAGGCCATTACACACATTCATACTACATCTCAAAGTTTATGTACAAGCATTTATAATGCTTCATAATCTAATCCTCCTTAACTTTCATTCACTTAATCAACCATCTATTTCATACACGAAATAATCAACCACATAGGTTCTGTGCGTACCTGTTCCATCACATTTTATTTATCACATAAACCACACAATACTTGTAATATCCCGGGTTAGGGGGCTATTTTGTTGTTGCATGTTATTGCATGTGTTTAGTGTGCTGTGTGGTTATTTCGGTGTTTTAGGAGCTTAATTGTAGGCTAGGAGTGTGCCTGAGAGAATGGGAAAATTTTGGTTTTTGGGTGTTAAGTGAAGGGAGCTGAGGAAGCGGGGGTTTAAGAATTTTATTTGAGGTTTTGTTGCACAAAGGAAGAGCTGGAAAAGTGGCAAGGCATGCGCCACATGGGGGAGCTTGGTTTGACGCCAACTTCAAGGAGTGGAGGTCCAGTGTTCGAGCAAATAGAGTCCCCTTTTTGTTACCTATTTTGGACGGCATGGGAGTAGAGGTAGAGAGCAACTAGAACACTACCTTGGACCAAGTCCTCATATTCAAATGAGGGGTGGAGAGCATTTGTTGGAGGGAGACTTGGTCATGTAGTTTGAAATGGTGGTTGGGAGTGAATGGGGGGATGTGGCCGAATGTTTGGGGGTTTGTGGAGGTGTTGGCGAAAACTTGGGAACTTGATGGGTAGTGGCGGTTTTGGTTTGGGTGTGGGAAGGGTAGTGCCGAATCTTTTGGCAAATTTCTTAGCATTTCGGTCATCATTCTGGTAAGCCAAAATTCTTTCTTTTTGAGGAACCAAAGCCGAAATTCTAAAGAAGTTATCTTTCATTTTCTTTGTGGAAACCGAAAGTGTAAACATCTAGTGCCGAACTTGCTTGTTTTTCTTTCAATCTCCTAGTAGCCGAATTTCTCCAAGCAAGTTCTCATTTTCTTCCTTTTTCAAAACCGAAAGCTTAAGCAATTTCACCTTGCCAAAATTTCTTTGTTTCCCCTTGACTCTTATTGGTAGCCAAACCCATTCTCCAAAGCTCTCTCTCCATTTCTTATTTCTTTCAAAACCGTAAGTACTCTCCCTTTACCCATTTTTGTTTTCCTTCTATCTTAACACTTGTGTTTGAATCTTCCTTCCACTTTGTTGACCGAATACCAATCCCCTTCTATACACCTTTCTCTTGTGTTCCTTCTTTGGGAATAAGCCGAATTCTTTCTTCATCTTGTTCTAAAAGTTGGCCGAACCTCTCCTCTCCTAGAAGTCATAGGTTGGCCGAATATTGGGTGTTAGTAAGTGCAAGGCCGAATGGCCATATCTTCCTCTTTTGATCTTTGTTGGTTATGGTTTGATTAAGGGCCGACTATGGTCATTTTTGAAGGATTCTAATCCCTTCATTATAGGACACCAAAGGGTTTCAAGCAAACAAGAGGAGCCATCTTCATCTGTTAAGTGATTAGGTAATGTGTGGTAAGTGATATTACTTCACTCGTTTGATTTCATTAAGGTAGGCTACAAGAGATTAATGATTCTATTTCTAGGTGAAGGCCGATTGTCAAAAGAGCCACTTTTGGTTCGGGGTTTGTTTGGAAACCAAACCATTCGCAAGTGTAGGGTAATGATTAATGTTGATTCTTTGGTTGATGGTCTTTGGCCGAATGGTCTTAGTGCCTAATCCTATGTTGGTCGATTGTTCTAGGGGTTTGATAATCAAGGGACTCAGAGTGATTCGTAGGGATCCTTAGACTCGGTTTTACCAGGTGTGTATACTAACACACTTATATTTAGTAATATGTTTGATAACTTTGTGTGATAACTAATGTAATGATGGTGATTGTTATGATACCCTAATGGGTATGATTCTGGACTCGGGTAAGTCAGTATCACTATTGTTATAAATTTACTGATGATTTACATGATACCATGGTTGTGGTTATATGTGACATGGGATATGAGATTAGATATATTGGTATGATATGCATGATTGTATGACATGCATGATTGTATGATATGCACGATTACATGAGTATGATATGTGTGGGTGATACGAGAGGAGGGAGCGAAGGTATATTGTCTTGACGAGCACCAGTGCTTTGGTAGCACACTTTGTGACTTTGGGTCACGGAGGTTTAGCACCTCCAGAGGTTTGGTACCTCAGCGTCTCGTCCCTAGTGGCTCGATTACCACGGTGGGTTGGCCCCACAAATGATTATACTGGGATTGACGCCAATGATTTGGTATCACACGATGGGTTGGCCCCATCACCGATTTGTGACTACGGTCACGAGTGCTTTGGTAGCACATTGTGTCTTTGGGACACCAGAGGTTTGGCACCTCATTGCGACTTGTCCCTCGTGGTTTGACCACCGTGGGTTGGCCCCACTTGAGATATGGGATCGTCTGCTAGTGATTTGGTATCACACGATGGGTTGGCCCCATCATCAATGGATTTGTGACTTGGTCACCAATGCTTTGGTAGCACAATTGTGTCTTTGGGACACCAAAGCTTTTGGTAGCACATTGACGGATATTGTGTCTTTGGGACACAGTGTTTTGGTAACACATTGTGACTATATGTCACCGGTGGTTTGGCACCACCATGGTGGTTTGGTACCACACGGGGTAGAAAAGGTGATATGGATGGTTAGGATCGGGTTGCATTATTTATGTTGCTATGTATGTTGTGTGTTAGCATGTTGTTTCTTCGGAGGCGGGATTTGCACATCTGAGTCACTCGACTCACCCTCTCCTTTGACTTTTCAGGGTGACCCGTGAGACGCGAACATGGAGTCGGGATGGACTCGGGAAGTGCACATGCCATTCTTTAATAAAGTTTTGCTCGGACTCTACTATTTGGGTACTTTAGTTTATTACTTTAAATTGGGTTTTATTTCGGATTGTAAAGGCCTTTTTAAGTTATGTTTTATGTTGTCTATGTTTTAAGTTGATTTTGATATGCCTTAACAAAGTAACTCAGAATAAGTTTTACTAAAAGCTGGAAAGACAATGTTATAACGCAACGTGTTTTTAAACTATACCATCGGGTATCGCACTAAGTTCACGATAAACAAATACAACCGGTTTCCAATTCAAACGTGTAGTTCTCCTAAGTTTAAAAGTGTTTTATGTGTCACTAAGAAACTAATGAGGTTTTAATGGTTAAACTCGTTTTAACTACAAATTCTGGCTAGGTTTTCAAAATCTCCGGGTTTCAAATACACCTCTTGTTTTCAAACAAGACTACTCAAACTTGTTACAAACACACTATGTTTTCACTCAGCTTTTAAATGGAAAATCTAACTTTTCAAAAATAATTTCCCTCGTAACACACCAGATTCGGACGTGGTGTCTTGTCCGGGTTTGGGGTGTTACATTTGTGGTATCAGAGCCAAGTTCAAAGGCTCAATTTGTGGGCTGAGGCCCAAAATGGTTTTTTAAATGTCTGCTTTAAGTGGTTGTTTTGAAAGTATGGTTTGAAAGGCATGGCACCGAGTCTCCTACCCGACCAGTTCGCGAGTAAGTACCGGACTATTCTTTGTGAATTAATTGGATATGATATGATTTGATGATTAGCGTGAGTATGCTACTTTAGAGATTGAGGCCCGTAGGATTACGTGAACTCGCGAGAACAAATCCTCATTAAATATTCATAAGACTTGTTTTTAAACAAGTGGAATAAATCTTGATGCATAAAATTCCTTAACCGAATCGTAGAAAGATTAGACATGAGCACTCGAGGCGGACGTGGTCGTAATACTCGTGGAAGAGGTAGGGGTAGAATGACGGTTTACGAGCCCGTAGGATCCGGTCGAGGTTCGTAAAATGAGATACTGGTTCGCCACCACCGGAGGTGGTGAGTTCCAAGATCGGGCCCGGGCGACGCAGAGTGTCACGAGCGATCTTTGCGAGTGTTGGAAAGGGTTGTAGGGGGCGGTGGTGGTGGTGCGGAGTTAGGAAATCTGCTCTGAGCGACTCGGGCTAATGGGGCTGAATTCTTCCGAGGTGTCTCTGGGTTGCTGCTCCTAGCACTCTTGAATATTGGCCGGAGGCAACCGAGCGGATCATGGATGATCTGGACTTGACCAAGAAGAGAAGGCCGAAGGGTATCGTGTCGCTTCTCGGGATGAGTCATATCGGTGGTGGCTCACGGTTCGGGATAGTGTGGCGGCAGAGGATTTGACATGGGATTACTTCAGCCGCATATCAAAAGAAATACATCGGGGCTAGTTACATCGACTCCCGGTGAAAGGCATTTCGAGGCTTGTTCGGAGTAAATCCGTTCTTGAGTCTGAGGCCGGAGTTCTGGTGAGTAGGTATGCCGGGGCATTGTGGCCACCGAGCATGAGAGGTGTGTTCGTTTTGAGGATGGTCTGCGAGACGAGTTGAGGTTGCTTGATTGCTCCTCGCGGGAGCGCGAGTTCTTTGTCTTAGTTGAGAAGGCTAAGGTAGCCGGAAGGTGTTAAGGAGTCCGTGAGGCGAGTATGGACAGGAGTAGGCTTAAGAGGAGCTTGGGTCTTACGTTCGTCAGTAATCTGCGAAGAGGGCTAGACCGAGTGGGCGTAATCGGCCGCTAGGGTTGTTGCTGCTAGGCAGGGACCACCGCAGTGTAATCAGTGTGGGAAATCTCATTGGGGTGGTTGCTGGACTGGTGGAAAAGGTTGCTTCGAATGTGGTTCTCTGGATCATCGCATTAGGGATTGTCCGCGTAGGATGGCCAGGATTCGGTCGGAGTCGTCGAGCCGTGTCGCTCGGAGGTTATGGACCGCCACCGCAGAGGGGCCGTGGTAATGGTAGAGGTGGTAATGGTTCTGGTCGGGGCCGTGGAGCACCGGGCAGAGGTGCAGGTAGTTCTGACGCTAGACAGCCTGGACTGGTATATGCTGCGAGGCGCCGAGAGGAGGGCGACGCACCGGACGTCATAACCGGTACGTTCTTGATTTTTGGTACCCCTTATACTGCTTTAATTGATGTGGGTTCTACGCACTCTTATGTTGCCAGTAGTATAGTAGAGACAATGGATTTAGACTCTGAGATATCTTCTAGGCAGATGACTGTGATTAGTCCGTTAGGTCACTCTGTAGTAGTAGATAAGCTGTTTAGAGATGTACCTCTAGAACTCCAAGGGGTAGTATTTGCTGCTGATCTGATGGAACTGCCGTTTGGGGAGTTCGATCTGATTCTCGGGATGGATTGGCTGGTTAAGTACCAGGCGAGGTTGGATTGCGCGGCCAAGCGCATGGTTCTTAAGACGGTTGATGGTGAGGAGGTGGCTATGATAGGTAATCGGAGGGATTACTTATCAAATGTGGTATCTGCTTTGAAAGCAGAGAAGATGGTCAGGAAAGGCTGTGAAGCGTATGTAGTTCATGTGTATGCCTTGGAGGCTAAAGAGTCTGCTGTTGAGAAGGTTCGTACTGTTAAGGAATTTGCTGATGTGTTTCCTGAGGAGCTTCCGGGTTTGCCGCCAGATCGAGAGGTTGAGTTCGGGATAGATCATTGCAGGGACGGCGCCGAGTGTCTATTGCTCCGTATAGGATGGCACCAAAGGAATTGGTGGAGCTTAAGGCTCGAGATCCGTGGAGTTATTGGATCGAGGTTTTATCGTGGCCAAGTGTTTTCGCCGTAAGTGCGCGGTATTATTCGTTAAGAAGAAAGATGGCTCGATGCGGATGTACATAGACTACGCCAGATTGAACAAGTCGACGATTAAAAACAAGTATCCGTTGCGCGGATAGACGATTTGTTTGATCACCGAAGGGTGTCAGCGGTATTTTCGAAGATCGACTTGAGGTCCAGGTATCACCGATTAAAGGTTAAGGAGGCGGATATCCATAAAACAAATGCTTTGGACTCGGTATGGGCACTACGAATTCCTGGTAATGCCATTCGGGTTGACTAACGCACCGCCGGCGTTTATGGATATGATGAATAGGGTGTTTCAGCAAGATATCTAGATCGTTTCGTGGTGGTTTTCATAGACGACATCTTGGTGTACTCAAGGGCGAGAGGAAGAGCATGATGCGCATTTGAGGGTGGTGCTTTGATTACGAGGAAAAGCAACTCTATGCTAAGTTCGGTAAGTGCGAGTTCCGGCTTAGAGAAGTGACATTCTTGGGTCATGTAGTGTCGGTGAGGATTCGTGTAGATCCTCGTAAGATTGAGGTCATCTTGGATTGGAAGCCACCTAGGTCGATGGCTGAGATTCGTAGTTTTCTGGTTTGGCGGATACTACCGGGTTTGTTGAGGGTTTCTCATTGATAGCGCCAGATGACTAAGTTGTTAAGGAAAGAGGTTCCGTTTGTATGGACCGAGAAACAGCAGGAAAGCTTCGATAAGTTAAAGAAGATTTTGACCGAGGCTCAGGTTCGATTCAACTTTGGTCAGTAAGGAATACACAGTCTCTTTGCGATGCATCACATACAGTCCAGGTTGTGTGTTGATGCAGGGAAGGTAAGGTTGTGGCTTACGCTTCTAGGCACTGAGGCCACATGAGGTTAACTATCCGACGCACGATTTGGAGCTAGCGGTTTGTAGTTTTCGCTTTAAAGATTTGGAGGCACTACTTATATGGAGAGAGATCGATAGTCTACACGATCATAAGAGTGCAAGTATCTCATGACTCGAAGGATTTGAATTTGAGCGGCGTAGATGGGTTGAATTGCTGAAAAAGATTACGATCGCTCGATTGAGTATCATCCGGGTAAGGCTAACGTGGTGGCGAGACGCGTTGAGCCGTAAGGTTGTTTCGGACTTAAGAGCATTGTTTGCCCATTTGAGCTTGTATGACGACGGGAGTATTCGCGAGCTGCGCAGTTAAGCCTACTTGGGTTGAGCAGATCGAGAAAACAGATTGTTGGATGAGGTTACGAGTGCGCGAAGGTTGCAAGTGCAAGATGGTGGTTTGGAGGGTTACTGAGCTTGTCCAGTGACGAGGTTCTGTGTTTTCAAGGTAAGGCTTGTATGCCCAAAGATGTTGAGCTGAGGCAGAAGATTCTTCAGGACGCACATAGCAGTCCTCATGCTATGCATCCTGGAGGTAGCAAAATGTATAAGGATCTTAGAGAGCAGTTTTGGTGGCCTGGTTTGAAGAAAGAGGTGACAGAGTTTGTTGGGAAATGTCTGACTTGTCAGCAGGTCAAGGCTGAACATCAGTTGCCGTCGGGATTGCTTCAGCCTGTAAAGATTCCTCAGTGGAAGTGGGAAAGGATAACCATGGATTTTGTCAGTGGGTTACCGCTTACGCCAAGCAAGAAGGATTCAGTTTGGGTAGTGGTGGATCGACTGACTAAATCAGCTCACTTTATTCCGGTGAGGGTTGACTACTCACTTCAGAAGTTAGCGAAGCTGTATGTTTCAGAGATAGTGAGGTTGCACGGCGTGCCAGTTTCGATAATCTCGGATAGGGATCCTAGATTTACGTCAAGGTTCTGGAAAGCGTTGCATCAAGCTCTGGGTACTCGTTTGGATTTCAGCACGGCTTTTCACCCGCAGTCTGACGGTCAATCAGAAAGGGTCATTCAGATCTTAGAAGACATGCTGAGAGGTTGTGTTCTGGATTTCAGAGGTAGTTGGGAGGAGTTTCTACCATTAGCTGAGTTTGCCTACAACAACGATTACTGCCGAGCATTAAGATGGCTCCGTATGAGGCGTTGTATGGCAGAAAGTGTCGCTCACCTACATGTTGGACAGAGTTAGGTGAACGTCAGTTGTTAGGACCTGAGTTGGTTACTGAGACCGAAGACAAGGTTAAGCGGATTCAGACTCGATTAAAGGAAGCTTCGGACCGGCAGAAGTCCTATGCCGATCTTAAGCGAAGAGATATAGAGTTATTTGTGGGGATCGAGTGTTTCAAGGTCTCACCTTGGAAGAAGGTGTTGAGGTTCGGGAGAAAGGCAAGCTTAGTCCGAGGTTCATTGGGCCGTATAAGGTATTGAGGCGAAGTTGGGCGATGGCGTATCGGCTTGAGTTGCCGCAGAGAACTTAGTCGATTCACGGCGTTTTCCATGTTTCGATGCTTGGAGGTATCGTTCAGATCCGTCGCATGTGGTAGCAGTGCAAGAGATCGAGGTGAATCCAGACTTGTTTGTGGAAGAGGAACCTGTGCAGATTCTTGATCGAGATGTGAAGGTTCTGCGTAGAAAGTCTGTGCCTTTGGTTAAGGTTCTTTGGCGGAATCATGGCGTGGAAGAAGCGACGTGGGAACCCGAGGATACGATGAAACAAGAATACCCGCAACTCTTTTGACTGAGTAATTTCGGGGCGAAATTATTTTTAAGAAATAGAAGCTGTAATATCCCGGGTTAGGGGGCTATTTTGTTGTTGCATGTTATTGCATGTGTTTAGTGTGCTGTGTGGTTATTTCGGTGTTTTAGGAGCTTAATTGTAGGCTAGGAGTGTGCCTGAGAGAATGGGAAAATTTTGGTTTTTGGGTGTTAAGTGAAGGGAGCCGAGGAAGGGGGTTTAAGAATTTTATTTGAGGTTTTGTTGCACAAAGGAAGAGCTGGAAAAGTGGCAAGGCATGCGCCACATGGGGAGCTTGGTTTGGCGCCAACTTCAAGGAGTGGAGGTCCAGTGTTCGAGCAGCAGGAGTCCCCTTTTTGTTACCTATTTTGGACGGCATGGGAGTAGAGGTAGAGAGCAACTAGAACACTACCTTGGACCAAGTCCTCATATTCAAATGAGGGTGGAGAGCATTTGTTGGAGGAGACTTGGTCATGTAGTTTGAAATGGTGGTTGGGAGTGAATGGGGGGATGTGGCTGAATGTTTGGGGGTTTGTGGAGGTGTTGGCCGAAACTTGGGAACTTGATGGGTAGTGGCCGGTTTTGGTTTGGGTGTGGGAAGGGTAGTGCCGAATCTTTTTGGCAAATTTCTTAGCATTTCGGTCATCATTCTGGTAAGCCAAAATTCTTTCTTTTTGAGGAACCAAAGCCGAAATTCTAAAGAAGTTATCTTTCATTTTCTTTGTGGAAACCGAAAGTGTAAACATCTAGTGCCGAACTTGCTTGTTTTTCTTTCAATCTCCTAGTAGCCGAATTTCTCCAAGCAAGTTCTCATTTTCTTCCTTTTTCAAAACCGAAAGCTTAAGCAATTTCACCTTGCCGAAATTTCTTTGTTTCCCTTGACTCTTATTGGTAGCCAAAACCATTCTCCAAAGCTCTCTCTCATTTCTTATTTCTTTCAAAACCGTAAGTACTCTCCCTTTACCCATTTTTGTTTTCCTTCTATCTTAACACTTGTGTCGAATCTTCCTTCCATCAAGTGACCGAATACCAATCCCCTTCTATACACCTTTCTCTTGTGTTCCTTCTTTGGGAATAAGCCGAATTCTTTCTTCATCTTGTTCTAAAAGTTGGCCGAACCTCTCCTCTCCTAGAAGTCATAGGTTGGCCGAATATTGGGTGTTGGTAAGTGCAAGGCCGAATGGCCATATCTTCCTCTTTTGATCTTTGTTGGTTATGGTTTGATTAAGGGCCGACTATGGTCATTTTTGAAGGATTCTAATCCCTTCATTATAGGACACCAAAGGGTTTCAAGCAAACAAGAGGAGCCATCTTCATCTGTTAAGTGATTAGGTAAGTGTGGTAAGTGATATTACTTCACTCGTTTGATTTCATTAAGGTAGGCTACAAGAGATTAATGATTCTATTTCTAGGTGAAGGCCGATTGTCAAAAGAGCCACTTTTGGTTCGGGGTTTGTTTGGAAACCAAACCATTCGCAAGTGTAGGGTAATGATTAATGTTGATTCTTTGGTTGATGGTCTTTGGCCGAATGGTCTTAGTGCCTAATCCTATGTTGGTCGATTGTTCTAGGGGTTTGATAATCAAGGGACTCAGAGTGATTCGTAGGGATCCTTAGACTCGGTTTTACAGTGTGTATACTAACACACTTATATTTAGTAATATGTTTGATAACCTGTGTGATAACTAATGTAACGATGGTATTTGTTATGATACCCTAATGGGTATGATTCTGGACTCGGGTAAGTCAGTATCACTATTGTTATAAATTTACTGATGATTTACATGATACCATGGTTGTGGTTATATGTGACATGGGATATGAGATTAGATATATTGGTATGATATGCATGATTGTATGACATGCATGATTGTATGATATGCACGATTACATGAGTATGATATGTGTGGTGTACGACGAGAGGAGGGAGCAGTGGTATATTGTGCTGACGAGCACCAGTGCTTTGGTAGCACACTTTGTGACTTTGGGTCACCAGAGGTTTGGCACCTCCAGAGGTTTGGTACCTCAGCGTCTCGTCCCAGTGGCTCAGTACCACAGTGGGTTGGCCCCACAAATGATTATACGGGATTGACGCCAGTGATTTGGTATCACACGATGGGTTGGCCCCATCACCAGATTTGTGACTACGGTCACCAGTGCTTTGGTAGCACATTGTGTCTTTGGGACACCAGAGGTTTGGCACCTCATTGCGACTTGTCCCTGTGGTTTGACCACCGTGGGTTGGCCCCACTTGAGATATGGGATCGTCTGCTAGTGATTTGGTATCACACGATGGGTTGGCCCCATCATCAATGGATTTGTGACTTCTGGTCACCGGTGCTTTAGTAGCACAATTGTGTCTTTGGGACACCAAAGCTTTTGTAGCACATTGACGGATATTGTGTCTTTGGGACACCAGTGTTTTGGTAACACATTGTGACTATATGTCACGGTGGTTTGGCACCACCAGTGGGTTTGGTACCACACGGGTAGAAAAGGCGATATGGATGGTTAGGATCGGGTTGCATTATTTATGTTGCTATGTATGTTGTGTGTTAGCATGTTGTTTCTTCTGGGAGCGGGATTTGCACATCGAGTCACTCGACTCACCCTCTCCTTTGACTTTTCAGGTGACCCGTGAGACGCTGAACATGGAGTCGGGATGGACTCGGGTGCACATGCCATTCTTTAATAAAGTTTTGCTCGACTCTACTATTTGGGTACTTTAGTTTATTACTTTAAATTGGGTTTTATTTCGGATTGTAAAAGGCCTTTTTAAGTTATGTTTTATGTTGTCTATGTTTTAAGTTGATTTTGATATGCCTTAACAAAGTAACTCGGAATAAGTTTTACTAAAAGCTGGAAAGACAATGTTATAACGCAACGTGTTTTTAAACTATACCATCGGGTATCGCACTAAGTTCACGATAAACAAATACAACCGGTTTCCAATTCAAACGTGTAGTTCTCCTAAGTTTAAAAGTGTTTTATGTGTCACTAAGAAACTAATGAGGTTTTAATGGTTAAACTCGTTTTAACTACAAATTCTGGCTAGGTTTTCAAAATCTCCGGGTTTCAAATACACCTCTTGTTTTCAAACAAGACTACTCAAACTTGTTACAAACACACTATGTTTTCACTCAGCTTTTAAATGGAAAATCTAACTTTTCAAAAATAATTTCCCTCGTAACACACCAGATTCGGACGTGGTGTCTTGTCCGGGTTTGGGGTGTTACAATACTCGATGTCATAAAATCGTTCGATCTTCTTTAACCATACAGTTTACTCGCACACTTAGTGCAAATTACATAGCTGAAGCTTTAATATCATCGCACACTTAGTGCCTTTACATTAAATCGAATATGACTCGGTATCGCACACACAGTGCCAACTAATATAGTCGATGCTTTCTTTATCTCGCACACATAGTGCCGTTCACACTGTATCGATTCTAGTTACGCACACTTAGTGCCACATCTCTTCAAACTCACATTTTGCATTACTAACTCAACAACCACATTTTCATTCATTACATAACATGTGAACATAATTTAAACAATTTGTATTATACACGAACTTACCTCGGACGTGGAAACAACGATAGAAGTCGATCAATTGAGTACTTTGTTCTTGCCTCGATCTAAGTCCGAATTTCTCTTTTCCTGATCTATACATATTCAAATTTAGCTCATTCATTCACCAAATCATTCAATTCAATCCAAATACACATATTTTTAGCATTTTACAAAGTAGCCCTCACATTTTTACATTTTAACATTTAAGTCCCTATTTCATAAAATCACCAAATACACATAATTTCATTTTATACAAGCTTATCCGAATTTTCTACAAGCCCACATATTTCATTTATTTCACTTTTCAGTCCTTCAATTTCTCATTTCACAATTTAGCCCATAATACTCAAATTCATCAAAAATCACTTTATAAAACATGTATATCAATCACCAAACTTGCATAATTCATCATCAAACATCACAAAACTCATGAATTCATCAATGGCTTAACTCACAATCTTCATCAAAATCAGAAATTGAGGGATGGGCTTAATAAAATACTAAGCAACGATCACAAAAACATAAAAATCACTAAAAACCGAGCTCAAAACATGCCTTGATTGAGCTTAGACAATGACCGAATGTGAAAAAAGATTCTAACCCTTATTCATTCTTCAATTTTCGGCAAATAAGGATGATAATGGCTTATTTTTTCATGTTTGTTTTATTATAATTAACATTAATAACCATTTTACAAATTTAACCTTAATATAACCATTAAAATTCCACTAACTAATGTCCATAATTGTCCATCCCCACTATCAAGGGTCTAATTACAACATAAGGACTTCTCATTTAATAAGCCATGACAATTAAGAACTTTAACATTTAGCACACAGCTTTTGCATTTTATGCGATTAAGTCCTTTTTCACAATTCGGCACACAAACGATAAAATTTTCACACAGAATTTTTACACATGCTTTATCATATACTGTAAACACTAAAAATAATATTAAAATATTTTTTTGACCTCGAATTTGTGGTCTCAAAACCACTATTTCGACTAGGGTCTAAACTGGGCTGTTACATGCTTACAGTTTGGAATAACTAGAGATGGAGTCATTGGGTATGTTGATGCTGATTTTGCTGGAGACCTTGATAGAAGAAGATCTCTCACAGGTTATGTCTTTATAATTGGAGGCTGTGCAATCAGTGGTAAAGCCACTTTCCAGACTGCAGTCGTTTTGTCTACCACTGAAGCTTAGTACATGACAATTACTGAGGCTTGTAAAAAAGCCATTTGGTTGAAGGGACTCTTTAGTGAACTCAATGAAGAAATTCAAATCAAGATCAAAGATTTTGTGACAATCAGTGCCATCTTCCTTACAAAAGATCAAATGTTTCATGAGAGAACAAAACACATTGATGTTCGGTATCATTTTGTTCGTGATATTATTGCTCGTGGTGATATTATTGTGAGCAAAATTAGTACTCATGAAAATCCTGCTGATATGATGACTAAGTCACTTCCTATAACCAAGTTTGAGCATTGCTTAGACTTGGTTGGTGTTCATTGTTGAAGTTAAACCCTTAAGGGGTTTTATGGAAGAGGAAGAGGTGGAGAACTTGTTTGTTGAGAGTTCGCGATGAAGAACTTGTTCATTGAGAATTCGTGTCAAGGTGGAGATTGTTAGAATTGAGTGACCCGAATCCTTATTTAAATAAAATACAGTGGTAAAATAAAATAAAAGTAAAATCCATATAAAACTACACTTCTTTTATTTTATTTTAGAATAAGGTTTTTTAAACCTTACTAAACTCCATCTATTTGTTATTGATTAGAATAAGGTGTTTCAATCTTACTACCCTCTTATTAGAATATGGTTTTACAAGCTTATAAATAGACATAGTCTACTCCTCTTGTAATCATTCGAATTCGACATAGTAAATTATTTTCTCCTCTGCCCATGGTTTTTCTTCGAAAGGGTTTCCACGTAAAATCTGCGTGTTCTTTATTTTTCTTTCTCTTTTCTTTGTGATAAATTGTCAATACCGACATTCTATTTTTCACACGCATAAATAAACTAGCACATATATATCCCATAAACAAATGTCATGCATGCTTATCATACGTAATCATGCCTTCGTAATTAACAGAACACAGAACATTCATGTAGTTTCCACATACCTTATCTATATCACATAAAGACACATATCAACAAATGTCACATTTCAAGTCTTATTTAAGCCAAACAGACCCAACATGAGGTTTAATTATGAATTCTGAGTTAAACGGGCCTAGGTAAAAATTTCCAAAAAATGAGCCCACACGGCCTAATGCACGGCCTCATACACACACATGTGACCCACACGGGCTGCCACACGGCCGTGTGATCCTCATGGGCTACCACAGGGCCTACCACACGGCCTACCACATGGTCTTGTGACCCACACGGTCTGCCATATGGCCGTGTGACGTCGATAGAATGCTTTTTGGCTTTATGTCCTTAACTATTTTTTAGTTTTTTTATTACACACCTGCGTATTTTCCAATGCGAAAGCAACAACAAGATTTCTAGTGCCTAAATCAACACATTACACATGTTAGCTAACAAAAAAATTCCAATCTTGAAATCCCCAATTCAGTTCCAAACACTCACAAAGAACCTTAAAACTGTAACAAATCAACCCCTTACAAGGCGTACATCACTTACCCTCAATGAAACAACCACCACGCGTACTTAATTCGTTGGAGAAATGTCAAATGTCACACGTTCCTCTCCTAACAGAAATAAAAACAATCAATCAACGAAATTTGTATCACTTCCAAATGAAAATCGAGTATTAAGAAAACTAAAACTCTTACCACATATAATAACAATACTTACACCAAATATGCTTACGTTCAACTCTAACGACACCACGAAATGCTTGTACTAATGATGGGAAAATTTACAACAAGATGGTAACAGAACTGAAAACTAAGAAGAAAGACCAACAAGAAAAACAAAAGAAAAAAAGAAAAAGGGAAAAAATATGAAAAAAACAATAGGGAAAGTGGAAAAGTGAACGTCAGAAAAACAAGGAGATTTTTGGGGAATTTTGTTTACAAAATTATTATTTTAGGGAAAAATAAATCTGATAAGATTACATCTCAACTAACTACCTAACCACTTATCAGCCTATCAGAATTTGAATTTAGCCCAAACACTACCACATAGGCGACACATAGAATTTAGCAAAAATAATGCCATTTTGTTCACGTAGGGATTCAAACATGAGACCAAAGGGTAAGCTGAAACCTTACCACTAAACTAGCAGGCTCATTCTGTCATTAGTTACGCGAAAATAATATATAACCTAGAAGTTCAAAGATAGAGGTTGGGACAAAATTAACAAAAACTCAACGGAAAAGATTCAAACCCAGAACTTCACACACACAAGCACAACACCTATCCACTGAAACAAATTAATTCACTTGAAAATGGTTTCACAACCATAACTAAAAATCAGGATGCGACCACTCTTGGTTCACTAACCCAATTTCTTCTAACCTGATTTTTGGGAAGTGACAGAACAAGTCAGGTATGAAAATGAATCAGGGTAAGTATATCTGTGCAGGATGAGAAACATCCATTTGTATGCCTCTGGTAGGGTAGGTACATTGCTAACCAAACTGACAGATCATGATAATAATGAGAATACTCATGGTGATGCCTCTAGTGAGACGAAGATTGGATTGACATATCACAACATGAGGATGTGAAAGTCCATGTGGCTAAGACCCATGGAATACTATGATAGTGAGAATATTCATTGTGATGCCTTTGGTGAGATGTAAACCGGACTGGCAGATCATGACATGAAGATATGTGTAAGTCCATAAGGGAAAAACTCATGACACCTTCTATGAAAGTTCACCGGGATAGTAAACACGTGATTCTGTGTGATGCCCATGTGGCGTGATCTACTAGCCTTTGTGGCATATTCTATATGGCCTTTGTGGAAAATCCTATAACGTCTATATGACGTATTCGGTGATGTCTACATGGCAGAATCTAGTTAACTGCCTTCGTGGTAAGATCTGGGTAAGTTCTGAGATTTCTTCAATAGCTAATTCTATGATAAAGATATGATAATTCTAAAGTTAACTTAGTTTTTTTAGTCTTGGATAAGATTTAATGATCTCTAAGGGGCGTTTCTTGAAATAAAGTATATGATGTATTTTTCAAGAGGGAATTCGCCATAGTAGTCTGTTAGTACATGATATTAGTGTATTCATATTTATGAAAGGTCTAAGTGTTCATTGGATTGGATTTATCTATGATATGTAGGAAAGAATCTGAGTTATCTGGTATCCGCCATATCTAAATGATTTTCATGTCTCATTTAAGGATCATATAGAATCTAAATAGTTTGTCAATTTGGGTGTTTTCGTGTTACGTAAAATAGACGTCTGGAATTCTTTTAGATTATCTGGAACATTTCATCATCAGTATAAGTTTGATTATGGACTAAATATATGATCTTTTGGGAAGTCTGATAGTTACCAAACTCAGTATGAGAATATGCCAAATGTAAGATCAGTTAGTAACTATGTAACACCGCTCACCCGTATTCAACCCCGGAATAGGGTTAGGGAGCATTACCGAACTTTATTACACAATTAAAAAAAACATTTGTCATACATTCATCATAACCAAATAATCATCAATCAAATTCACTCACATTGTCCCTAATACGAGCCTACGAGGCCCAAAACATGCTTTAGGAGTAGTTTGGGTCTAAATCCATAACTTAGGAAAAATTTAGAAAACTTATAAAATTTTTCAAAATACAGGGGGCGCATGCCCGTGTGGCCCGGCCGTGTGTCTCACACGGCCAAAGACACGCCCGAGTCACAGGCCGTGTGGACATTCGAAATGGGATCACATGGTCGTGTCCCAGCCTGTGCCCAACCCCGTGTAACTCACTGACTTGGGTCACACGGCCAACCACGCGCCCGCGGACCAGCCTGTGTGCCCTTCGAAATGGCCTCACACGCCCGTGTGCCAGACCCTGTGCTAGGCCATGCCAAACCTGTAGGGTATACTGACTTATGGCGTACGACCAAGTCTGTAACACCCCAAACCCGGCCCAAACGTTATGGCCGAGTCTGGCGATATCACATTGAAGTGTTTTTCGAAAACATCGTTTCTTTAGAAAATCCATGCTTATTATTAAATCTCATTTATGAATCATAACAGAAATTTAGGGTATCTTGTTCTTTTAAAACTCAAGTTATTTTAGTAGAACGTTAATCATATTAGTTTGTTACTATACTTTAAAACCATGTTTGACGCGGAAGCTTTTATCATATGTTACGAAAACGTGGTGTTTTGAAAACCCATTATATTTTGAAAAACCGCATTCTACTACTACTCAGATGTGAATTAAAATAAGTAAAATCCCCAAATTAAAAGTTAAAAATTAAAGAGGCCTTATTACATAACAAAAACCCAAATTAAATTTATAGGAAATAAACTCAAATATATAAATAGGTGCGGTTGTGTGGCCACCTCCGAATCCCTCGCAACACTGATCTGCCTAAGACTGGGGATTACCTGTACAGATAAACAGATAGGTGAGTTTACGAAAACTCAGTGTGTAACCCCATACCAAGAAACAGCCAATCATGCCTTAGGCAAGTACAGTCTGGGCCTAAGCCCAAATCAATAATAGTTCAGTTCAATTGGGCCTTAGCCCATTATAGTATCAGTATCAGTTGTGGGCCTTAGCCCAAAACAGTATCAGTATCAGTATTAGTGTGGGCCTTAGCCCATAACAGTATCAGTAACAGTTTGAGCATGCAATCAGAAATCCTACCCATCCAGCCTCTACATTCCACTCCGTCTAGCCCAACACTCCATGTGGGGACAAAATCACCCACCCATCCCTACACTCCAAAAATTAGCACCGGTTGCGGCACTAAACAGTATTTGCAGCAGAGCTGCTAGTACAGTACACTTCCTCCATTCATAATAATCACATCCCCATGCAACATATCACACATGGATGCAACATATATAAATATATCATGGCATGCTCATATACAGTCATACATCATAGAAGGCATACAATCAATTAATACCATAGGGGCATATCAGTCATTTTACCATAAGGGCATAACCGTCATTTTATCAGTTTGGGGTCTAAGTGTACTTACTGACCCATCAGTAGGTCCACAGTCATCTCGGGTGACCCGTACAACCGTAACAGTCAAACAGTGTAAATGGGCCCAAGGCCCATAATGCGGGCCTGTGTGGGACCACATGCTCATGTGGCCCACAAAGCCCAGAAATGGGCTTGGCCATGTAATTTACACAGCTTGGCCCAATATTCTCCACATGTTTGTACGGTTTACCCGTGTGGGGCCCACAAGCCCGTTGGGCCCACACGGCTTATTTCAGCCCAACATGGCCCAAAACGGCCCAAGACCACGAAATCGCTCATGGTGGCCTCAGTAGTCTAACGCCCATGTTTTATGCATTTAGATTACCACACGAGCAAGCGCAGGCTCGTGTCGCGTTAATTGCCATACTTTTCCGGCTTTTTTCGATTTACGATTTGGGCAGTGTTTACACACTTGGTTTCAATTCGTCACGAATAGTCGCTCAAGTACTCGCCAACCTACATTTGGTCAATCAAACACCACCATCAGTCCTACTTTACAGTTAACAAGAAACTTGAAATCAACAATCCATTCATAGAGTAGCGTTACCTTCAATTGAACCACGATGATTCCCCACGAATCTTAGTCTTTAGCGATTGATTAGGAGTTCCCAGAATCCTTCCTTAACTGCCATACAATTGCTATCAATTAACACTTAAGGCAGAAGAAGAAAAAGAATGATGATTCTCTTATAAAACTTATCAAAGGAGAGCAAGAGAACCGAATAGAGGATGGATTCGGCACTAGCACAACCTTTCACCTTCGATTTATAGCTGTCAAACATAGGTAAACAAAAATCCACTTTAGTAACTCAAAAGCCGAAACTTCCAGTGCCATACTCACTTACCGAAAAGAAAGGAGTTAATCGAAAGAAGAAGAGGACTGGTTTCGACAGTAATCAGAACTGAAAATCGGTAGCACAACACTTGAGGGAGAAGAGGAGAATCAATTTAGAGGAGAAGAGAGAAAAGAAATCGAATGAGGTAACTAAGGTCTATTCAGCCAACACTGTGCCAATTGGGATGAGGCAATATTCAGCCAACACAGGGGAAAGACGAAAAGAGGATATCAAAAGAAAAGAAAGGTGTATTCAACCAAAGAGAAAGGTTGTCAAAAAGTGCAACAGAAGAAAGTGTAAACACCCTTACCACATCCGGCTAAAGAGAGGAAAAAAATGCAAAAATTGAAAATGGGGAAAAGATATTTCGGCAGAGAGAACAACACTTACCAAGCAAAACTGAAACTGAGGATCACCCCTCCAGCTGAATTCTTGAGTGCCAGAGTCCACTTTCGGCACACTTCTACCTCTCCCCTCACTTCCTTGATTTCCTCCTAAAATACCTCCTCACATCTCTCCACCTGATCACACCTCCCCTCAACCATTCAATTCGAATTCACCTCAACCACTTCAGTGTTTCAGTCAAACTCCAACACCTCCACGGTATGGCAGCAAAATAAACACTCCCTTGCCTTCAGCAAGATTCGAACCTTGGACCACTTGCATAGGTAACACGCCACTTACCCCCTAGACCAGCAAGCTCCTTATGTCATGCTTTACCCACAATTATTTAAAAGCCTACTAACTAAAGGCAAGGGTATTATTCCCTAAAAACCAAAATTTGGTACAAGCCCATGCTTGAACCCAGGACTTCTCAGACACTCCCAGAATACTTAACCACTGAAGCAGACAGATATTTGTGTTAAAAACATGTAAAGATAAGTACTTAGATTTTCGGGCCGTTACAACTCTACCCCCCTAAAAGAAAATTTCAGCCTCAAAATTTACTTGATCAAAATAGATGAGGGTATTGTTGTCGTATCGCCTCTTCGGGTTCCCACGTGGCCTCCTCTAAACTGTGATTGTGCCAAAGCACCTTAACTAGTGGGATAGACTTCTTCCTCAAGACTTTCACATCACGATCTAAAATCTGTACCAGTTCCTCTTCAAAAGTTAGGTCTGGTCTAACTTCAATCTTCTCAGTCGAAATCACGTGCGTAGGATCAGAGTGATAACGCCTTAGCATAGAGACGTGGAACACATCATGAATTCGATCCAACTCTGGAGGTAACTCAAGTTGATAGGCAACTGGTCCCACACGTTTCAATATGCGATAAGGCCCAATAAACCTAGGGCTCAACTTGCCCTTCCGTCCAAATCTCAGTACCTTCTTCCATGGTGAGACCTTAAGAAACACAATGTCCCCCTTAGAATACTCAATCTCCTTGCGCTTCAAATCCGCATAAGACTTTTTTCTGTCCGATGCCGCCTTCAATCGATCCCGAATTAGTCTGACTTTGTCCTCAGTATCAGAAACCAATTCAGGGCCCAAAACACGCCTCTCGCCCAACTCAGTCCAACACGAAGGAGTACGACACCTACGACCATATAATGCCTCGTAAGGTGCCATCTGTATGCTAGGCTGGTAGCTATTGTTATACGCAAACTTTGCCAAAGGCAAATAGTCTTCCCAACAGCCTCGAAAATCTATTACACAACACCTTAACATATCTTCCAGTATTTGAATCACCCTTTCTGATTGACCATCATGCGGGGTGAAACGCCGATCTCAAGTCCGATCTTGTACCCAAAGCCTCGTGTAACTTCTTCCAGAATCGAGACGTGAAGCGGGGATCTCTATCTGATATGACAAAAACCGGTACCCCATGCAGTCTCACTATCTCAGCCACATACAGTTTAGCCAGTTTCTGCAAAGAATAATCAGTACGAACTGGTATGAAATGAGCTGAATTGGTAAACCGATCCACTATGACCCATACTGCATCCTTCTTAGTAGGCGTTAGGGGTAGCCCACTAACGAAGTCCATAGTTACCCTCTCCCACTTCTAAAGTGGAATTTTAACTGGCTGAAGCAACCCTGAAGGTAACTGATGTTTGGCTTTAACCTGCTGGCAATTTAGACACTTACTCACAAAGTCGGTAACTTCACGCTTAAGACCTGGCCACTAATATAACTCTCGAAGGTCTCGGTACATTTTATTCCTGTCGGGATGCATAGCATAAGGACTACTATACGCCTCTCCCAGTATAGACTTCCTCAAATCAGTATCTCTTGGTACACGCACTCCCACGAAAACACACGCACCCTTCGCTATTCAAATCCAAAATCTGACGTTTCCCCACTCTCAATCTGTCGGAATCGAGGACTCAAAGACCCATCTTCCATCTGTTTACCCTTAATCTGTTCAACCCACGACGGTTTAACTTGAAGTTCGGCCAACAAACTACCATCATCAAATAAGCTAAGACGAGCAAAAATCGCTCTTAGATCCGTCATAGCCCTACGGCTCAGTGCGTCAGCCACCACATTGGCCTTACCAAGATGGTATTCAATCGAACAGTCATAATCCTTAAGCAGCTCAATCCATCTACGCTGCCTAAGATTTAGCTTCTTCTGAGTGAAGAGATATTTGAGGCTCTTGTGATCTGTGTAAATGGTACACTTCTCACCGTATAGGTAATGCCTCTAGATTTTCAGTGCGAATACCACCGCGGCCAACTCCAACTCATGCGTCAGATAATTTGCCTCGTGGGACTTAAGCTGGCGAGACGCATATGCCACTACCTTACCCTCTTGCATCAACACACATCCCAAATCGACATGTGATGTATTGCTGTAGACAGTGAACTCTTTCCTAGACCCTAGCTGTATCAAGACAGGGGCCTCTATCCGAACCTTCTTAAGTTTCTCAAAACTCTTTTGCTACTTATCAGTCTAGACAACCGATGCCCCTTTACGTAACAATTTAGTCAAAGGTGTAGCAATCAACGAAAACCCTTCAACAAAATGTCTATAATACCGTGCCAAACCCAGAAAACTTCGAATCTCAAATATCGTCTTAGGCGGTTTCTAATCCAAAACAGCTTCAATTTTCTGAGGATCAACCCTAATCCCTTCAGTAGATACCACATGGCCCAGAAATGTTACCTCTCGTAGCCAGAATTCACACTTGCTGAACTTAGCGTATAATTATTTCTCTCTTAGAATCTGCAGAACAACTCGGAGATGTGCGTCATGTTCATCTTCAATTCTTGAATATACCAAGATGTCATCTATAAACACCACTACAAACTGATCCAAATAAGGCTAGAAGACTCGGTTCATCAGATCCATAAATGCTATCGGTGCATTCGTCAATCCAAACGACATCACAAGGAACTCGTAATGACCATAAGGAGTCCTAAACGCTGTCTTGTGAACATCAGCCTCTTTGACTCTCAGTTGATGGTAACCCAATCGGAGATCAATCTTAGAGAAGACCGAAGCTCATTGAAATCGATCGAATAGATCATCAATCCTTGGCAGGGGGTACTTATTCTTAATAGTCAGTTTATTCAGTTGCCGGTAGTCGATGCACATACGCATGGATCCATCCTTCTTTTTTACAAATAACACCGGTGCTCTCCATGGAGACACACTAGGGCGGATGAACCCTCAATCCAGTAACTATTGAACCTAAGCCTTAAGCTCCACTAGATCCTTCAGTGCCATTCTATAGGGAGCGATGGACATCAGAGCTGTACTCGGTAGGAGCTCAATCCCAAATTCAACTTCACGGTTTGGGGGCAATCCAGGTAGTTCATCGGGAAAACATCCGAAAAATCTCTGACTATTTTGATATCTATAACAGTCGGAATCTCAGAATCCACACCACTGATATATGCTAAATACGCCTCACAACCCTTACGAACCAACTTCTCAGCCCTCAAGGCAGAAATCACATTTGACAAATAATTCCGACATTCCCCTATTACCACCACTTCATCACCCTCCACAGTTTTCAGTACCACCCACTTAGCAGCACAATCCAAATTCACTTGATGCTTAACCAGCCAATCCATGCCCAATATTAAGTCGAATTCACTAAAAGGTAGTTCCATTAACTTCGCCAAAAAGATGGCTCCTTGCACCTCCAAAGGTACATCTCTGAACAATTTGTTTACTTTAACTAACTGCCCTAAAGGACTCAACACAGTAATTTCACTCGTAGTGGTTTCAACCATTATACCCAAAGTCTCAAACATCGAGCATGCTATATACGAATGCATAGACCCAACATCAATTAGTGCAGTATAAGGTACATTATGGATAAAGAATGTACCAGTAATAACATCTGGGGCATCTCCATCCTCTCGGTGACGTGCAGCATAAACCAGAGCTAGCTGCTTCACCTCAGTATGACCAGCATCTCTGCCCGGTGCTCCACGACCACGGCCCATACCATTTCCATCTCTAGCCTGGCCACAGCCTCTCGGTGGCTGCTGAACACCTCTCTGTGGCTGAACAGTACCCCGACCTATAGCTTGCATCTGCTCGGGCCTCCATGGACAATCTCTGATACGGTGCTCTAATGACCCGCACCTCAAACATGCCCCAATCCTTTTCCAGCATTCAACCTGATGGCATCTACCACAGTCAACACATGGCTGCGGTCCAGTAGCAGCTATAGGGGCCCTAACTCTGACCGGCCCATCCACTCTAGCCTTTTTATTCAGCCTTTGAACAGAACTTGAGGGCTCCAAAGCCCTCTTATTCCTACCCTTTTCTTTATTCAGACGCTCAGTACGCTTCACCTCCTCAGCGATCTTCGCCATATCTACCAGTGTGGAATAATCTCGCTCCATCTGTGGAGCTATAAAAAACTCAGACTATCCCTGAGGCCGTCCTCGAAACGAACACACCGCTCATAATCAGTTGCCACCATCCCACGTGCATAGCGGCTTAATCGCAAAAATTCAGCCTCATATTCAGCCACTGACTTATCCCCCTGAGTCAAATTTAGAAATTCCCTCCTCCGGGCATCCACATAACTAGTGCCCACATACTTCACTTGGAAAGCATTCTTGAAGAATTCCCATGTCAATCGGTCAGCCTGAGTACCCTCTTTCACTGTAAGCCACCACTGATAGGCTTCGTCTCGCAGCATGGACACTGCACCTTTTAGTTTCTGTTCAAGGGTGCAATCGAGGTCATCCATGATCCTATCTGTGACCTCAATCCAATATTCAGCCACGTTAGGGGCAACTCCTGTGATACCCCTAAAGATCTCAGCCCCATTAGACAGGAGTCATACCGTGATCGACCCATGGCCCATAGTACCAGTATTGGGCCTAGCGACCCTCTCCAGAATTTGAAACATAGCTTGGGACAATGCGTCGTCCCCAGCTGCTCAATCTTGAAACCCAGTCTCAATCACAGGTGAAGCCGGTGCCTCCCTAGCTTCAGCGTTAGGCATGTGGCCCGATGACGAAGACCCAGCCCGAGCATCTCTACGACCTCCGCCACGGCCTCTAGTACCCCTTCCACGAGTACCTCTGGTGCTCATTATCTATTTGCGTATTATATGTTTTTAAAAATTTTATGCATCTGTTTACAATTCCAGTGTTGTTTAATAGATATCTTATGTAAAGTAGTATCAGTATTTAAGAGTTTGTTTTCGCAGAACACAATCTTAATACAGTTTCAGTTTTCCCTAAACAGAATATTTCAGTACAGTCTTGTAACATCCCGATTTAAGGCCTAGTCGGAATAATGGTGTGAGACCATAAATCTGAGGTATATGTATGAGTTTTGAGGTTTATGCTATGTTTGCATGTTAGTGTGAAAATTTCATGAAGAAATTTTGTTAAATTGCGGTTGGATTGTCCAAAAGGACTAAATTGCAAAAGTTACAAAATGTGAGATTCTAGAAGCTATTTGTATGAAATAGCTTTGGATTATCAATTAGAGGTCCTTAAATAGTAATTTTCCCAAATTCTAATTTTTTGACAAAAATGGGCATGAGTGGTTGGTATTGGAAAAGTTTGACTAAGGGGCATTTTGGTCATTTGTCAATTAAGTGATTAAAAAGAGAAAAAGATGACAAAATTTCATTCATCTTCTTCTCCAAGCTGCCGGAAATTTCAAGAAGCCATTGTTAGGGCTCTTCAATTTTTCAAGCTTGCTAGTAAGTGTATCCAAGCCCCGTTTTTGATATTCTTCGTATTTTTAAAGTCCTAGTAACATGAGTAAGCTATTTTTAGCTATATGTTGAGCTAGGATTGATGTTCAAAAATGTAACCATGTATGACATGCATGTATTTTGATGTTTTATGGAAGAATATGAAGGCTTGATGTAGTAGAAACATCTTTTGCTAAGTGAATTCCATAAAAAATGCATGTAGGGACAAGTTTGTGAAAGTCTTGAGATTGGTCATACATGAGTGATTTAGTGAGAATTGATGATTGCTTTAGTTGAGTAAATGATTCGGCTAAGCATGAAAGGCTAGAAAGTTGAATGAAAATCACTTTACGAGCCTTGGGGCAAAAGTATAAATATGAGGAAGTTTAGGGGCAAAATGGTAATTTTGCTAAAGTATGAGATAAGGGTCAATTTAGTCAATGTGTGTATTGAACGGGTTGATTTGTCATTTTAGATCAAGAAAGACGAAGCCCGAATCTTAACCGAGGCAAGGGTAAGGTCGTGTACTAAATTGCACATCTCCATACTTTTTGAGTACCGAGGTATGTTTATGTATGAACAATGCATTTATGCGTATACATTGTTAATGTTAGCTAATGTGTAGCATAATTGAGAACCTATTCAATTCTAGTGGAATGAATGAGATAGTAGTTGTGAATGGATGAATGTATTACAAGTAGACATGTGAATGTGTAGTGATAATGCTTGATAGTGGGCTAAGTGCGATACCACCTTGATACTTAACAATGATGGGCTGTGTGCGATACTATTGTTAACCATATTATTTAGTGAGCTATGTACGGAATCACTATAATTATTCTTTGTGGTAGGCTGTGTGCGATACTACCTTATGATCTGATTGTGGTGGGCTAAGTGTGAAACCATCGAGTAATTTAGCTGTGTGGATGTATTATTGAGAAATAATGATATGTTGTATTTTGAGTAAATGTGCTATTGAGTGCAGGGGTGCATGTCAATGATTATGAGTATGTGACTCATGATGTGTTGGAGATATGGTAAGGGATAGAAAGAGTAAGCATAGTAGTGGATGTGAATTAAATATGTTAGTATAATGCTAATTGTTGTTTAGCTTATACTAGATTGCTTAAATTGTTTATATGTAAACTTACTAGGCTCAAAGCTTACTCCTTTCTTTTCCCTTGTCTTATAGAGAACAAGGATTGAATCGTGATATGAGGATTAATCGGAAGATCGCCCACACTATCATCACACTCTGGTACATTGGACTTAATGTTTTGTTTATGGCATGTACAGGGGCTAGATAAGTTAGTGAATTTTGTTGTATTGGCTAAGATGTGTTGCCATTAGATTGATAAACTATTTTTGTATAATGCCATGGTTGTTGGCTACTTTGTTATATAAAAGATGTAGTTATCCATGTAAGATTGTGTTTCAAAATGAGTTGATTATGGATGTGTTGAATGAGTACATGTTGTGTATGCTAGAGGGGTGAGAAGAGCTTAGCAAATAGCTTTGTTCTTGTCCATGTGGATAGACACACGGGCATGTGTCTAAGCCATGTGTGACACACGGCCAGCCCACCGGCGTGTGACTTGGCCGTGTCACTTTGGCGGATTCGAGTGTTATAGGCCACGGGCTAGCCACACGGGCGTGTGTCTAGGCTTTAGGCCGTGTAAAGTAGTTAGTGCTCACCATGGGTGGAGAGCACGGGCGTGTGCCCTAGCCGTGGGACTTTGGCAGAATGCTTGAGTTTTGTGCACGGTTTGTGGACATGGGCGTGTGTAACTACACACGGGCGTGTATCATCTTACACGGTCGTGTGGCCCTGTTGGAATGGAAAAATTTTAAATTCGTAAGAGTTTCCGATATTGTCTCGATAGCCCTTGTGTATATGAGTAAGGTCTCGTAAGTTAAGAATGAGGTCGTTATGGTGACTAAGAGAGAGTAGTCACATTGAGCCTAAGTGGCAATCAAGTGGTTTTATTTCGGTAATGCCTCGGGCCCGGTTCTGGCGTAGAATACGGGTAAGGGGTGTTACATTTAGTGGTATCAGAGCTATGGTTTAGTCGGTTCTAGGACTACCGTAGTGGGTGTAAGGGTCTAGTTATACATCTATAAGTGTACAATGATAGTGTGGTGGTTTCTGATGATTTTAAACCTTGTTTTATATAGTATATGGATCCCGATCAATCGACTGCTGATGAAGCAGCTATGCACCGGCTCCTGCGCAAGGAACCGCGCCTGTTGAGAATGGACCCGAGGTTAAAGGTCAAGGGGAAGAGGCTCGGGAAGCCTTTCTCCAGATGATGAGTAATTGGTACTCAGATTATGTTCGAGCGAACCCTAATGCTCAACCTCTTCCACCTCCACCTATACCTTAGCCAATTCCAGTGGCTCCTCAAGGTATTGATGTAGTGAGGATATCAAAACCCCCGGTGGATAAGATTAGGAAACACGGGGCTGAAGAGTTTAGAGCTAAGGTAGATGATGACCCCGAGAGGGTAGAGTTCTGGCTAGAGAACTCAATGAGAGTATTCGATGAACTCTCTTGTACACCTGAAGAAAACCTGAAGTGTGCCGTATCTTTACTGAGGGACTCGGCATACCATTGGTGGAAGACGTTGACGTCGGTAGTCCTGAAAGAATGGGTGACGTGGGACTTCTTTCTGGAAGAGTTTCGGAAGAAGTATATAAGCTTCTAGTGTGTATTTTGGAGTTGAAAGAGTTTGTTGTGTTGGTTGAAAGGGCAAGTAAGGCCGAAGAATTGAGTAAGGAAAAGAGAAAGGGTGTGAGTGAAGCCCGAGATGCGAGAAAATGACCGATGGGAAAATCATATCAAGCCCAGTCGAAAAGATCCAAGGAAGTGAATCCTCGGACGACAACACCAGTGGGATATCCACGTCGAGACTTGGACAACACTCATTCGGGCTCGAGAGTCCAAGCCACCTAGATGGAAAGTATGGGTAATCCGAAGAACAAACCGGAGTGTCCAAGTTGTGGTAGGTATCATACCGGAGAGTGTTGGGGAAACAACTGAAGTTGTTATAAGTGTGGTTCCCCCGACCATTTTATCCGAAATTGCCCTGAGAAGGATGATAAGGAAGAGAAGCAAGAGACAAGAACTAGCGATGTGTCTGCAAGGGGTAGACCACCAAGGAACCCGAGAGGTGGGACTAGTGGTAGAGGTGCGTCCAAAGACTCTGCTGTGAGACCGGAGGGTCGGGCACCTGCGAGGACGTATGCCATTCGCGCCCGCGAAGAGGCGTCATCCCTAGATGTAATAACGAGTACTTTTTCTCTTTTTGACACCTTTGTTATTGCTTTAATAGATCCAGGGTCTACTCTTTCTTATATTTGCATGAGATTGGCATCTAGTTTGAGTATGACCGTTGAGTTTACGGATATTGTGTTTGAGGTGTCAAACCCGTTAGGTAAGCATGTGTTAATGGACAAGGTGTGCAAGAATTGTCCTTTATTGATTAAGAGTCATTGCTATCCGACAGACCTTATGTTGTTGTCGTTTGATGAGTTTGACTTAATCCTTGGCATGGATTGGTTGACTACCCATAGTGTCTTAGTGAACTGTGGTAGTAAGTTTATCGAATTGAAATGTGAGAATGGAGATGTTGTTCTGGTTGAATCAGGTGGATCGGATAGTCTACCAATGATGATTTCTTCCCTAGTGGCTGAGAAATGTTTGAAAAAAGGGGTGTGAGTCCTATCTCTCCTTTATTTTGAATACTCAAGAGGTTGGAGTAAAGTTTGATACAGTGCCGGTGGTATATGAGTATCCGGATGTATTCTCGGAAGAGTTACCCGGATTACCTCCAGAGAGAGAGGTCAAGTTTGGGATTGAGTTAGTTTCGAGAACGACACCTATTTCAATTGCTCCGTGTAGGATGGCACCTTTAGAGTTGAAAGAACTGAAGGTTCGGTTGCAGGAGTTGACAGATAAGGGTTTTGCAAGACCGAGCTACTCACCGTGGGGTGCTCCAGTACTATTTGTAAAGAAGAAAGATGGGTCTATGAGGTTTTGTATAGACTATAGGCAACTCAATAAAGTGACGGTGAAGGATAAGTATCCTTTACCAAGGATTGATGATCTTTTTGATCAACTGAAAAGAGCTACAGTGTTCTCCAAGATCGACCTGAGGTCTGGTTATTACCAGTTGAGAGTGAAAGAGCAAGATGTGTTGAAAACTACATTTCGAACAAGGTATGGCCATTATGAGTTTTTAGTCATGCCGTTTGGTTTAACGAATGCACCTGCAATTTTTATGGATTTTATGAACCGTGTCTTCCGACCGTATGTGGATAAGTTTGTAGTTGTCTTCATTGATGACATATTGATCTATTCTCGGGATAAGAACGATCATGAGGAACATTTGAGAATTGTCTTGCAAACTTTAAGGGATAAGCAGTTGTATGCTAAGTTTAGCAAGAGTGAGTTTTGGCTCCGAGAGGTCAGATTCCTAGGACACATTGTGTCGGGTGATGGTGTCAGAGTTGACCCGAGTAAGATATTAGCTGTTGTGGATTGGAAACAGCTGAGGAACGTGTCAGAAGTCAGAAGCTTCTTGGGATCGGCAGGATATTATAGACATTTCGTAAAGGGGTTCTCTGTAATTGCTACCCCGATGACGAAATTGTTGCATAAGGATGTCAAGTTTGATTGGACTGAGACATGTCAACAGAGTTTTGAGAGATTGAAAACATTGTTGACTGAGGCACAGATTTTGGTTCAACCAGAATCAGGGAAAGAGTTCATCGTTTTTAGTGACGCATTGTTTAATGGTCTCGGTTGCGTGTTGATGCAAGAGGGTAAGTTAGTCGTTTACGCCTCGAGGCAGTTAAAACCGCATGAGAAGAATTATCCGACTCATGATTTGGAGTTGGCTGCGATTGTTTTCGCGTTAAAGATTTGGCGACATTATTTATATGGTGAGAACTGTCAAATCTTTACGGATCACAAGAGTTTGAATTATTTGATGGATCAAAAGGATTTGAATTTGCGACAGAGGCGGTGGCTCGAGTTATTGAAAGACTATGAGTTAGTCATTGATTACCACCCAAGAAAAGCGAATGTGGTTGCAGATGCCTTGAGTAGGAAATCCTTGTATGCTCTAAGAGTTTTAAGCACGAGTTTAGCATTGTCTGATGATGGTGCTATATTGGCAGAGTTGAGAGCTAAGCCACTATTTGTTCAAAAGATATGTGAGGCTCAGAGAAATGATAGTGACATGCAAGCTAAGAGAGCTAAGTGTGGATCAGAAAGTGATTCTGATTTTCGAGTGGGTTCGGATGGTTGTTTGTTGTACCATGACAAAATTTGTGTACCTAGAGATGAAGAATTGATCCGAAAGGTTTTGCATGAGGCACATAGTGGTTATTTGTCAGTACACCCGGGCAGTACGAAAATGTACAATGATTTGAGGAAATTTTATTGGTGGCCAGGTATGAAAAGAGACATTTCTGAGTTTGTGGCGAAGTGTCTGATTTGTCAACAGGTAAAAGCTGAGCATCAAGTACCTTAGAGATTACTTTAGCCAGTGATGGTTCCCGAATGGAAATGGGATCGGGTTACCATGGATTTTGTGACGGGGTTGCCTTTAACTCCGAAAAAGAGGGACGCTGTGTGGGTTGTTGTGGATAGATTGACAAAGTTGGCTCATTTTATTCCAGTACATGTTGATTATTCACTGGACAAGTTAGCCGTATTGTATGTTGCAGAGATAGTGAGGTTACATGGTGTGCCTGTGTCTATAATATCGGATAGAGATCCGAGGTTTACTTCGAGGTTTTGGAAGAAGTTGCAAGAGGCCATGGGTACGAGGTTAAATTTTAGTACTGCGTTCCATCCACAAACAAATGGTCAGTTTGAAAGAGTGATTCAAGTTCTCGAAGATATACTTCGATACTGTGTATTAGAATTCGAAGGTAGTTGGGAGACGTATCTACCTTTGGTCGAGTTTGCCTACAACAACAGTTATCAGTCGAGTATACAGATGGCACCATATGAAGCTTTGTATGGTCGTAAGTGTCGGACTCCTCTGTATTGGACTGAGCTTAGTGAGAAGTAGATCCATGGGGTCGATCTAGTAAAAGAGACTGAGGAGAAAGTGAAAGTAATTCGTAATAGTCTGAAAGTTGCTTCAGACCGACAGAAGTCGTACGCATATTTGAAAAAAAGGAAATTGAGTTTGAGGTGGGTGACAAAGTGTTTTTAAAAGTTTCCCCGTGGAAGAAAATCATGAGATTCGGACGAAAGGGGAAATTGAGTCCGAGATTCATAGGGCCGTATGAGTCTACAGATAGAGTTGGGCCAGTAGCATATCGGTTGGCTTTTCCGGTAGAATTGGTCAAGATCCATAATGTGTTCCATGTGTCGATGTTGCGACGGTATCGCTCCGATCCTTCACATGTGATTCCTTCAACGGAAATTGAGATAAGACCGGATATGTCTTATGAAGAGGAGCCTATTAAGATCTTGGCTCGAGAAGTGAAACAGTTGAGGAATAAGAGCATAGCCCTAGTGAAAGTGTTATGGCGGCTAAACACAAAGGTGGAAGAGGCTACGTGGGAACTGGAAGAAAACATGAGAGAGCAACATCCAAACCTTTTTACCGGTAAGATTTTCGAGGGCAAAAATCTCTAAAGGGGGGAGAGTTGTAACATCCCGTTTTAAGGCCTAGTCGGAATAGTGGTGCGAGACCACAAATCATAGGTATATGTATGAGTTTTGAGGTTTATGCTATGTTTGCAAGTTAGTGTGAAAATTTCATGAAGCAATTTTGTTAAATTGCGGTTGAATTGTCCAAAAGGACTAAAATGCAAAAGTTGCAAAATGTGAGATTCTAGAAGCTATTTGTATGAAATAGCTTTGGATTATCAATTAGAGGTCCTTAAATAGTAATTTTCCCAAATTCTAATTTTTTGAAAAAAATGGGCATGAGTGGTTGGTATTGGAAAAGTTTGACTAAGGGGCATTTTGGTCATTTGTCAATTAAGTGATTAAAAAGAGAAAAAGATGACAAATTTTCATTCATCTTCTTCTCCAAGCTGCCGAAAATTTCAAGAAGCCATTGTTAGGGCTCTTCAATTTTTCAAGCTTGCTAGTAAGTGCATCCAAGCCCCGTTTTTGATATTCTTCGTATTTTTAAAGTCCTAGTAACATGAGTAAGCTATTTTTAGCTATATGTTGAGCTAGGATTGATGTTCAAAAATGTAACCATGTATGACATGCATGTATTTTGATGTTTTATGGAAGAATATGAAGGCTTGATGTAGTAGAAACATCTTTTGCTAAGTGAATTCCATGAAAAATGCATGTAGGGACTAGTTTGTGAAAGTCTTGAGATTGGTCATACATGAGTGATTTAGTGAGAATTGATGATTGCTTTAGTTGAGTAAATGATTCGGCTAAGCATGAAAGGATAGAAAGTTGATTGAAAATCACTTTACGAGCCTTGGGGAAAAAGTATAAATATGAGGAAGTTTAGGGGCAAAATGGTAATTTTGCTAAAGTATGAGATAAGGGTCAATTTAGTCAATGTGTGTATTGAACGGGTTGATTTGTCATTTTAGATCAAGAAAGACGAAGCCCGGATCTTAACCGAGGCAAGGGCAAGGTCGTGGACTAAATTACACATCTCCATACTTTTTGAGTACCGAGGTAAGTTTACGTATGAACAATGCATTTATGCGTAAACATTGTTAATGTTAGCTAATGTGTAGCATAATTGAGAACCTATTCAATTCTAGTGGAATGAATGAGATAGTAGTTGTGAATGGATGAATGTATTACAAGTAGACATGTGAATGTGTAGTGATAACGCTTGATAGTGGGCTAAGTGCGATACCACCTTGATACTTAACAATGATGGGCTGTGTGCGATACTATTGTTAACCATATTATTTAGTGAGCTATGTGCGGAATCACTATAATTATTCTTTGTGGTTGGCTATGTGCGATACTACCTTATGATCTGATTGAGGTGGGCTAAGTGCGAAACCACCGAGTAATTTAGTTGTGTGGATGTATTATTGAAAAATAATGATGTGTTGTATTTTGAGTAAATGTGCTATTGAGTGCAGGGGTGCATGTCAATGATTATGAGTATGTAACTCATGATGTGTTGGAGATATGGTAAGGGATAGAAAAAGTATGCATAGTAGTGGATGTGAATTACATATGTTAGTATAATGCTAATTGTTGTTTAGCTTATACTAGAATGCTTAAATTGTTTATGTGTAAACTTACTAGGCTCAAAGCTTACTCCTTTCTTTTCCCTTGTCTTATAGAGAACAAGGATTGAATTGTGATGCGCGGATTAATCGAAAGGTCGCCCACACTATCGGCACACTCTGGTACATTGGACTTAATGTTTTGTATATGGCATGTATAGGGGCTAGATAAGTTAGTGAATTTTGTTGTATTGGCTAAGATGTGTTGGCCATTAGATGGATAAACTATTTTTGTATAATGCCATGGTTGTTGGCTACTTTGTTATATAAAAGATGTAGTTATCCATGTAAGATTGTGTTTCAAAATGAGTTGATTATGGATGTGTTAAATGAGTACATGTTGTGTATGCTAGAGGGGTGAGAAGAGCTTAGCAAATAGCTTTGTTCTTGTCCATGTGGATAGACACACGGGCATGTGTCTAGGCCATGTGTGACACACGGCCAGCCCACGGGCGTGTGACTTGGCCGTGTCACTTTGGTAGATTCGAGTGTTATAGGCCACGGGCTAACCACATGGGTGTGTGTCTAGGGTTTAGGCCGTGTAAAGTAGTCGGTGCTCACCACGGGTGGAGAGCACGGGCGTGTGCCCTAGCCGTGAGACTTTGGCAGAATGCTTGAGTTTTGTGCACGGTTTGTGGACATGGGCGTGTGTGACTACACACAGGCGTGTATCATCTTACACGGGCGTGTGGCCCTGTTGGAATGGAAAAATTTTAAATTCGTAAGAGTTTCCGATATGGTCTCGAGAGCCCTCGTGTATATGAGTAAGGTCTCGTAAGTTGAGAATGAGGTCGTTATGGTGACTAAGAGAGAGTAGTCATGTTGAGCCTAAGTGGCGATCAAGTGGTTTTATTTTGGTAATGCCTCGGGCCCGGTTTCAGCGTAGAATACGGGTAAGGGGTGTTACAAGTCTACTATTTATAATAGTATCCATATATCACTTTAAGCAAACAGAGGTTTCAGAAGACTTACAATATCGGCGCTGGAGATTCGGTGTACCACACATCAGTAAAAATACTTCCAAATTGCTTGGAACAATTTTTTAAATTTCAAGTTTTTAGAAGAAACTCAAAACCATAGCTGGGTTTTTGTAACCTGGCTCTAATACCACTAAATTTAACACCCCAAACTCAGCTAAGACGTTATGGCCGAGTCTGGCAATATCACATTGAAGTTTTTTTTTGAAAACATCGTTTCTTTAGAAAATACATGCTTATTATTAAATCTCGTTTATAAATCATAACAGAAATTTAGGGTATCTTGTTCTTTTAAAACTCAAGTTATTTTAGTAGAACGTTAATCATATTAGTTTGTTACTATGCTTTAAAACCATGTTTGACGCGGAAGCTTTTATCATACGTTACAAAAACTTGGTGTTTTGAAAACCCATTATCTTATGAAAAACCACGTTCTACTACTACTCAGATGTGAATTAAAATAAGTAAAATCCCCAAATTAAAAGTTAAAAATTAAAGAGGCCTTATTACATAACAAAAACCCAAATTAAATTTATAGGAAATAAACTCAAATATATAAATAGGTGCGGTTGTGTGGCCACCTCTGAATCCCTCGCAACACTGATCCGCCTAAGACTGGGGATTACCTGTACAGATAAAAAGAGAGGTGAGTTTACGAAAACTCAGTGTGTAACCCCATGCCAAGAAATAACCAATCATGCCTTAGGCAAGTACAGTCTGGGCCTAAGCCCAAATCAATAACAGTTCAGTTCAGTTGGGCTTTAGCCCATTATAGTATCAGTATCAGTTGTGGGCCTTAGCCCATAACAATATCAATATCAGTATCAGTGTGGGCCTTAGCCCATAATAGTATCAGTAACAGGTTAAGCATGCAATCAGAAATCCTACCCATCCAGCTTCTACACTCCACTGTGTCCAGCCCAACACTCCATGTGGGGATAAAATCACCCACCCATCCCTACACTCCAAAAATTAGCACCGGTTGCGGCACTAAACAGTATTTGCAGCAGAGTTGCCAGTACAGTACACTTCCTCCATTCATAATAATCCCATCCCCATGCAACATATACATGGATGCAACATATATATGTCATGGCATGGTCATATACAGTCATACATAACACAAGGAATACAGTCAATTAATACCGTAGGGGCATATCAGTCATTTTACCATAGGGGCATAACCGTCATTTTATTAGTTTAGGGTCTAACTGTACTTACTGACCCATCAGTAGGTCCATAGTCATCTCGGGCGACCCGTGCAACCTTAACAGTCAAACAATGTAAATGGGCCCAAGGCCCATAATGCGGGCCCGTGTGGGCCCACACGCTCGTGTGGCCCACATAACCCAGAAATGGGCTCGGCCATGTAATTTACACATCTTGGCCCAATATTCTCCAAAATTTTGTACGGTTTACCCCTGTGGGGCCCACAAGCCCGTTAGGCCCACACGGCCTATTTCGGGCCAACATGGCCCAAAACGGCCCAAGACCACGAAATCGCTCATGGTGGCCTCGGTAGTCTAATGCCCACGTTTTATGCGTTCAAATTACCACACGAGCGAGTGCACGCTCGTGTAGCGTCAATTGCCATACTTTTCCGGCTTTCTCCGGTTTACGATTTGGGCAGTGTTTACACACCTGGTTTCGATTCGTCACGAACAGTCGCTCAAGCACTCGCCAACTTACATTTGGTCAGTCAAACACCGCCATCAGTCCTACTTTACGATTAACATGAAACCCGAAATCAACAATTCATTCATAGAGTAGCGTTACCTTCAATCTAACCACGGTGATTCCCCACGAATCATATTCTTTATCGATTGATTAAGAGTTCCTGGAATCCTTCCTTAACTACCATACAATTACTATCAGTTAACACTTAAGGAAGAAGAAGAAAGGGAATGATGATTCTTTTATAGAACTTACCGAAGGAGAGCAAGAGAACCGAATAGAGGATGGATTCGGCACTAGCACAACCTTTCACCTTCGATTTATAGCTGTCAAACACAGTTAAATAAAACCCCACTTTAGTAACTCAAAAGCTGAAACTTCCAGTGCCATACTCACTTACCAAAAAGAAAGAAGTTAATCGGTAGAAGAAGAGGACTGGTTTCGGCAATAATCAGAACTGAAAATTGACAGCAAGACACTTGAGGGAGAAGAGGAGAATCAGTTTAGGGGAGAAGAGAGAAAAGAAATCGAATGAGGCAACTAAGGTCTATTCGGCCAACACAGTGCCAATTGGGATGAGGCAATATTCGGCCAACACAAGGGAAAGAAGAAAAGAGGAGATGAAAAGAAAAGAAAGGTGTATTCGACCAAGGAAAAAGGTTGTCAAAAAGTGCAACAGAAGAAAGTGCAAACACCCTTACCACATTCGGCTAAAGAGAGGAAAACAATACAAAAACTGAAAATGGGGAAAAAAGATTTCGACAGAGAGAACAACACTTACCAAGCAAAACTGAAGCTGAGGATCACCCCTCTAGCCGAATTCTTGAGTGCCAGGGTCCACTTTCGGTACACTTCTACCTCTCCCATCACTTCCTTGATTTCTTCCTAAAATCCCTCCTCACATCTCTCCACCTGATCACACCTCCCCTCAACCATTCAATTCAAATTCACCTCAACCACTTTAGTGTTTCAGTCAAACTCCAACACCTCCAAAGCACAGCAGAAAAATAAACACTCCCTTGCCTTCAGCAAGATTCGAACCTTAGACCACTTGCATAGGTAGCATGCCACTTACCCCCTAGACCAGCAAGCTCCTTATGTCATGCTTTACCCACAATTATTTAAAAGCCTACTAACTAAAGGCAAGGGTATTATTCCCTAAAAACCAAAATTTGGTACAAGCCCAGGCTTGAACCCAGGACTTCTCAGACACTCCCAGAATACTTAACCACTGAAGCAGACAGATATTTGTGTTAAAAACATGTAAAGATAAGTACTTAGATTTTGGGGCGTTACAACTCTACCCCCCTAAAAGAAAATTTCGGCCTCAAAATTTACTTGATCAAAACAGATGAGGGTATTATTGTCGCATCGCCTCTTCGGGTTCCCACGTGGCCTCCTCCAAACTGTGATTGCGCCAAAGCACCTTAACTAGTGGGATAGACTTCTTCTTCAAGACTTTCACATCACGATCTAAAATCTGGACCGGTTCCTCTTCAAAAGTTAGGTCTGGTCTAACCTCAATCTTCTCAGTCAAAATCACGTGTGTGGGATCAGAATGATAACGCCTTAGCATAGAGACGTGGAACACATCATGAATCTGATCCAACTCTGGAGGTAACTCAAGTTGATAGGCAACCGGTCCCACACGTTTCAGTATGCGATAAGGCCCAATGAACCTAGGGCTCAACTTGCCCTGTAACACCCCAAACCCGGCCTAGAAGTTAGGCCCAAATCTGACGTGTCACATGGAAGTGTTTTTAAAAACCATGTTTCTTGTTTGTTAAAACTTGTTTGAGAGTTAAAGCCTCTTTGTTAAAACTCAAAACACTTAAGCAATTGTTAACCACTTGCAAACGTAACTTTTAAAACTTTATCTATTGCGGAAGCATATTTAAAATAAAGAATATATGAAAATGTGATGTTTAAAAATTGAGTAGTAGAAGCATTTTGAAAACGTTGCGGAAACGTAGTGTTTTGAAGTCAGTTTATCATTTTGGAAATCGTATCCCACTTCTAGCAGTTAGAAAACATCATAAATAAATATCAGAAATAATAAGTTAAAATTAGAGAGGCCTTATAACAACCCAAATAAAAAAATGTTTTAAAATAATCAAAACAGCAAGCATAAGCAGTGTGTGGTCTTCTCCGAGTCCCTCGCAACTCCGATCCGTCTAAGGCTGAGGATTACCTGCACAGTTAAAAACGGGGTGAGTTTATGAAAACTCAGTGTGGAATCCCCTTACTAGAGTAACAATCAGTATACAGAAACATAAACTGAAATAGTCTGGGCCAAAGCCCTTTAAGAGTAATGATGCGATCGGCTTCAAAGCATACGTGAGTCAAAGCCCACTACAATATCATTTGGGTCACAAACCCATAACAGAATCAATTGGGCCTAGCCCAAACCAATAGCGAACAAGTGGCCTAAGCCCAAGATGCGATGGACAGATCTCATAAACAGATATGCAACAAAGATGAGGATGCATCCCAACCCACCCACCCAACACACCTCCCGTACCAACCAATACACCACGTGGGGACCAAGTCGACCCACCCAGCCAGCACACCAATAACGCAGCCTAGCTGGCAATAACAACGTAGCAAAGCTACTAATAACAGTATACGTGGCTGAGCCACTAAAATTAGATTAAGTGGCGATGCCACTATAACAGTAAAACGTGGCAGAGCCACCAGTACATAGTACTAACGCAGCAGAGCTGCTAATAACAGTGAACGTTGCCAGGCCACTAAAATGAGGACACGTGGCGAAGCCACTAGAGCAAGAAAAACGCGTGGCGAGCCATCGCACAAAGATTTCCTCCAATTACAAATCCCAACCCCATGCAATATGTCGTGTATGTCATGCTTAATCATTACACGTGTATGCAAAATAGCCATGCTTAGTAACAGTCATTTCAACACATATTAACAAAGATATCACCACACGCCCACAAATAAGTCAATTAAAACACAGTCATACGATCACAGTCAAATTAGTCAAATCATAGCACAAGTTAGTCATTTACCCACAAGGGCAAAACAGTCATTTACCCCATAAGGGTATTTCGGTAATCCTACCCCTCAGGGGTATTTCGGTGATCCTACCTTACGGGGTAATTCGATGATTCTACCCTACAAGGGTAATTCGATAGTTCTACCCTACAGGGGTATTCAAGTAATTTACAAATCAGGGTATTTTAGAAATTTTGCAAATCGGGGTATTTCAACAATTTGTAAACTAATGGTATTTCAGTAATTTTACAAACTGAGGGTATTTCAGTAATTTCACAACTCACGGGTCTTTCGGTAATTTCACAATTCAGGGGTATTTCAGTAACTTTACAAATTGAGGGTATTTCAGTAATTTTACAAACTGAGGGTATTTCAATAATTTTATAAACTGAGGGTATTAACGACCTAACAGAAGGTCCACCGTCACCTCGAGCGACTTAGAAAATCTAACTTGACTTAACGGTGAAGATGGGCCTAAGGCCCATTACCTTACCCAAGTGGGCCATACACTTGTGTGGCCCATTTAGCCTAAAAACAACCATGGCTATGCAACGGCACAGCCCAAATCAATAACTTATCACATCACGGACATTTAATCTGTGTGGGTCCACAAGCCTATTGGGCCCACACTGCCCCCTTTCGACCTGACGCGACCCAAAGCACCTAAGTCATGTGCGTGACATGATAAGCCTATCTATTTCCCATTTAACAGTGTGACTTGCATTCGCGGTCCCTACGGCCCATTGGCCCATCAAGGCCCATTCTAGCCCAAGTGACCCACTACGGCCCAAGCCTATGAATTCACTCATGGTGGCCTTTCTCATCACACGCTCACGCTCCGTGAGCACGGTTCACCACACATGCGATCGCACGCTTTTCGGCATAATGCCAATCAATAGTTAAGATAGTACAATATTCGCACCTTCGGCTTTACAACCGATCAACAATCAGAACAGTGTATACGGATACACACCCTATCACATAGAGTACTAAATAATCACGAGCGTCATCACCTTCACTAGAGCGATCAACTGCGATTTGCCCAGTTAAACCAAAGTATTCTAAACGGAGATAATGTTGCGAATGGGCCTAGGGCCCAATCTCAGCCTAAATGGGACCACACGCTCGTGTGGTTCATTCAGCCCAAATCTAGCCACAGATATGAGATTCACATAGACCAGTCCAATATCTACTACACAATCATACAATTTATTCACATGGGCCCACTCGGCCCAAGGCAGCCTAAACCTATGAGAACACTCATGAGGGCCTCAACTATCGCGTCGAAGCTCCCACACGTGCGCTCATACGCTCGTGTGGATACCATCACCGTGTGACCGGTATTTCAGCATTTGCCGCTCTACAGCTAGAGTAGTGCGAAATACACACCTGATAGGAATCTGAAGTTAATCCGCGCTCTGAACACTGTTCTGCGCAGAAGCCAACAATAATCGCACCCTTGACCCCCAAGGGGTGTGTCGATCAACTTCGGTCACCACCACCGTGACCCAACGGATACAGATCAACGAATGATCCAACGCCTAACCCAAACGAGCACGCCACAAAGTGAAAGGGATAAGCCAAGAAAGGTATGCCTACTCTCCTCATGGTTTGCTCTACTTAAAGCCAGCTTCTTGCCTATCCTCATGCTAGCTTCCCGATGTGGGGTTCTCTATCAATCCTCAAAAATTGACTCTTTAGCAAAATAATCCACCTTTGCATATAAAGGGATTCGAACCAAAGTCCTCTCGATAGCCATGTCACGCCACCACCACTAGGACACAAGCTCCTTTGTGTCATAAGTCCAACACATTTAACTATAAAGCCTACCTACTCGCTTCCAGATTTATTTAAAAGAGAAACCAAAATAAATTTCAAGAGCCAAGACTTGAAGCTTGGACCCCTTGCTTCTTCTATGGTGTCACTCCCTTGTCTCCTATGTGGCGCCATTTTCCACTAGACCACAACTCCTTTTGTGTCTTATTTTACCCTAATTTATTTATGAGTCATACCATTAGTGATTAGGGTTCCACTAAGGCTAAAAATCAAAATTTTTCCTATGGCTTAACTTGCACTCGGGACTTCATAGTACCCTCTAAACACTCCAAAATCACTCACCTAATAGGTCCAACTCACATTAGTGCCGTCCTCTTGCTCTCAAAAAAATTTTAAACGCTCCCATGCCCAAGGCCAAATAGACCCAATTCTACTAGGCCCAAAAATTTGGGGCGTTACAATTCTACCCCCTCAAAGAAATTTCGTCCTTGAAATTTCAAACTATAGGAACAGTTGCACATCCTAACCTAGCACACTACGCTCTCGCTGCGCACTCTGATCTTAATAACACAAGCACGCACCACACTATCTATCCATCGGAGCGGATGGATATCACATGCAAATCATTTCCAGAATATACACAGAATAAATACAAACTCTAAGTTTAAGTATAGCTAGATAGTCTAATATCTAAGAAATCATAGTATCTTTATCTACTGCTTTTCAACAAAACTAACAACAGTTTCAGAAACTTACAGATTCGGCGCCGGAGACTCGGTGTACCACACTTTCAGAAAACGGTCAATACAATTTCAGAACTTTAAATCTTTTCAAGCCTTTTTGAAACAATACTTTCAGAAATTCAATTTTGAAGACCCAATCCACAGCTGAGTTTTGCAACCGGGCTCTGATACCATTAAATGTAACACCCCAAACTCAGCCTAGAAGTTAGGCCCGAATCTGGCGTGTCACATGGAAGTGTTTTTCAAAACCATGTTTCTTGTTTGTTAAAACTTGTTTGAGAGTTAAAGCCTCTTTGTTAAAACTCAAAACACTTAAGCAATTGTTAACCACTTGAAAACGTAACTTTTAAAACTTTATCTGTTGCGGAAGCATATTTAAAATAAAGAATATACGAAAATGTGATGTTCAAAAAATGAGTAGCAGAAGCATTTTGAAAACGTTGCGGAAACGTAGTGTTTTAAAGTCAGTTTATCATTTTTGAAATTGTATCCCACTTTTAGCTGTTAGAAAACATCATAAATAAATATCAGAAATAATAAGTTAAAATTAGAGAGGCCTTATAACAACCCAAATAAAAAAAATATTTATAAATAATCAAAACAGCAAGCATAAGTAGTGTGTGGTCTGCTCCGAGTCCCTCGCAGCTCTGATCCGTCTAAGGCTGAGGATTACCTGCACAGTTAAAATTGGGTGAGTTTATGAAAACTCAGTGTGTAATCCCCTTACTAGAGTAACAATCATTATACAGAAACAGAAACTGAAATAGTCTGGGCCAAAGCCCTTTAAGAGTAACAGTACAGTCAGTTCAAAGCATACGTGAGTCAAAGCTCACTACAATATCATTTGGGTCACAGCCCATAACAATTTCAATTGGGCCTAGCCTAAACCAATAGCAGAACAAGTGGCCTAAGCCCAATACAGTGACAGATCTCATAAACAGATATGCAAAAGTATGAGGATGCATCCCAACCCAGTCCAGCAAACACACCTCCCGTACTAACCAACACACCACGTGGGGACCAAGTCGACCCACCCAGTCAGCACACCAATAACGCAACCTAGCTGCTAATAACAACGCAGCAAAGCTGCTAATAACAATATATGTGGCTGAGCCACTAAAATCAGATGACGTGGCGATGCCACTATAACAGTAAAACGTGGCAGAGCCACTAGTACATAGTACTAACGTAGCAGAGCTGCTAATAACAGTGGGCGTGGCCAGGCCATTAAAATCAGTATATGTGGCGAAGCCACTAGAGCCGTAAAACGTGGCAGAGCCACTGGTACAGTACTTCCTCCAATTACAAATCCCAACCCCATGCAATATGTCGTGTATGTCATGCTCAATCATTACGCGTGTATGCAAAATAGCCATGCTTAGTAACAGTCATTTCAACACATATTAACAGCATATCAGTCACACGCCCACAGTCAAGTCAGTTAAAACACAGTCATACGATCATAGTCAAATCAGTCAAATCATAGCACAAGTCAGTCATTTACCTGCAAGGGCAAAACAGTCATTTACCCCATAAGGGTATTTCGATAATCCTACCCCTCAGGGGTATTTCGGTGATCCTACCCTATGGGGTAATTCGGTGATTCTACCCTACAAGGGTAATTCGATAGTTCTACCTTACAGGGGTATTTCAGTAATTTCACAAATCAGGGTATTTTAGAAATTTTGCAAATCGGGGTATTTTAGTAATTTGTAAACCAAGGGTATTTCAGTAATTTTACAAATTGAGGGTATTTCAGTAATTTCACAACTCATGGGTCTTTCGGTAATTTCACAAATCAGGGGTATTTTAGTAACTTTACAAATTGAGGGTATTTTAGTAATTTTACAAACTGAGGGTATTTCAGTAATTTTACAAACCGAGGGTATTTCAATAATTTTACAAACTGAGGGTATTAACGACCCAACAGAAGGTCCACCGTCGCCTCGAGCGACTTAGGAAATCTAACTTGACTTAACGGCGAAGATGGGCCTAATGCCCGTTACCCTGCCCAAGTGGGCCCACACACTCATGTGGCCCATTTAGCCTAAAAACAACCACGGCTATGCAACGGCACAGCCCAAATCAATAACTTATCACATCACGGACATTTCATCTATGTGGGCCCACAAGCCCAATGGTCCCACACTGCCCCCTTTCAGCCTGACGTGGCCCAAAGCACCTAAGTCATGTGCGCGACATGATAAGCCTATCTATTTCCCATTTAACAGTGTGACTTGCATTCGCGGTCCCTACGGCCCATTGGCCCATCGAGGCCCATTCCAGCCCAAGTGACCCACTATGGCCCAAGCCCATGAATTCGCTCATGGTGGCCTTTTTCATAACACGCTCACGCTCCGTGAGCACGGTTCACCACACGCGCGATTGGACGCTCATATGGCATCGTTCGCCGGTATTTTGGCTTTTTGGCATAATGCCGATCAACAGTCAAAATAGTACAATATACGCACCTTTGGCTTTTCAACTGATCAACATTAAGAACAGTGTATACAGATACACACCCTATCACGTAGAGTACTAAATAATCACGAGCGCCGTCACCTTCACTAGAGCGATCAACTGCGATTTGCCCAGTTAAACCAAAGTATTCTAAATGGAGATAATGTTGGGAATGGGCCTAAGGCCCATTCTCAGCCCAAATGGGCCCACACGCTCGTGTGGCCCATTTAGCCCAAATCTAGCCACAGATATGAGATTCACATAGACCAGTCCAATATCTACTACACAATCATACAATTTATTCACATGGGCCCGTGGGCCAACTCGGCCCAATGTAGCCTAAACCCATGAGAACACTCATGAGGGCCTCAACTATTGCGTCGAAGCTCCCACACGTACGCTCGGACGCTCGTGTGGCTACCATCGCCGTGTGACCGACATTTCGACATTTGCCGCTCTATAGCTAGAGTAGTGAGAAATACACACCTGATAGGAATCTGAAGTTAATCCGTGCTCTGAACACTGTTCTACGCAGAAGCCAACAATAATCGCACCTTTGACCCCTAAGGGGTGTGTCGATCAATTTCGGTCACCACCACCACGACCCAACGACATATAGATCAATGAATGATCCAACACCTAACCCAAACGAGCACGCCACAAAGCGAAAGGGATAAGCCAAGAAATGTATGCCTACTCTCCTCATGGTTTGCTCTATTTAAAGACAGCTTCTTACCTTTGCATGCAAAGGGATTCAAACCAAAGTCCTCTCGATACCCATGTCACACCACCACCACTAGGACACAAGCTCCTTTGTGTCATAAGTCCAACACATTTAACTATAAAGCCTACCTACTCGCTTCCAGATTTATTTAAAAGAGAAACCAAAATAAATTTCAAGAGCCAAGACTTGAACCTTGGACCCCTTGCTTCCTCTATGGCGTCACTTTCTTGTCTCCCATGTGGCGCCATTTGCCACTAGACCACAACTCCTTTTGTGTCTTATTTTACCCTAATTTATTTATGAGTCATACCATTAGTGATCAGGGTTCCACTAAGGCTAAAAATCAATTTTTTTCCTATGGCCTAACTTGCACCAGGGACTTCATAGTACCCTCTAAACACTCCAAAATCACTCACCTAATAGGTCCAACTCGCATTAGTGCCGTCCTCTTATTTTCAAAAAAAATTTAAACGCTCCCATGCCCAAGGCCCAATAGGCCCAATTCTACTAGGCCCAAAAATTTGGGGAGTTACACTCCCAGAACACTTAACCACTAAAGCAGACAGATATTTGTGTTAAAAACATGCAAAGATAAGTACTTAGATTTTCGAGGCGTTAGAAAGTCACACGCCCGTGTGCTGGGCTGTGTGTAGCATACTAACTTGATTTTTAATTCAACACCAGGGGACACACGGCCGTGTAACCTAATCGTGTGTCACACACGGCTGAGACACACACCCGTGTCTCTGCCTGTGTGGACAAAAATTGGCTATTTACCAAGCCATTTTGCCACCCAATTTGCATATACCTACACCAAACCAAATAACACAATTCATGGAATAAAAATAGGCATTCTATTAACCTCATTCAAGCATAATTCATACCATTTCAGTACCAACCAATACAAAACACATCAATACCACAATATGCCATTCAATTTCATACCAAAACTCATAATCTCAAATCATCAATATGACATTTCAAATTTTGCATCATTTAGCCTAATCTCACAAATATACCAAATTCAATTCTCAACCATTTAGCACCCCTAATTACCAAATATCAACAAGCATAACATATCCATCATTAAACACATAACCAAAGACATATGCACATATGTATATACAACCAAATCAACCAAATTAGCCAACTCTCATGGCTATTTACAGAACCAAAACATTTAACATTTACAAGCCATTTCAAATGACTAATTTCATTACCAAACCATAACCAAAATCACCAAAGTTCCTATACATGCCATATATCCCAAAAACATAGATTAAAAAGTACCAAAGTTATAGTTGGATAGTGTGATGAAGTCTCCGATGATTCCCGAATCCGAGCTAGCTTTGATTTCACTATAAAACACAGAAAAAAAAAACAAAGTAAGCTATATAGCTTAGTAAGCTCGTATGATAATAAACACAACTTAACAAAATATACCAATCAATAATTGAACATATCTATATACAATTCATATAAATACACAAACCTATCACATTTTAAATCACAAGGTTAGAATTGGACTTCACAAGTTTCTTCGACTCAAAGCTTATACGATTCATGTACATACCTGTACTGTAACAGCCCGATTTAGGGCCTAGTCGAAATAGTGGTGCGAGACCACAGATCTAAAGTAGAAATATATGTTTTAATGATTTTTGTAAGGCTTGTGAGATGCTTGCATGATTGTTTGAAAATTTCATGAAGAAATTTTATTAATTAGTGAATAAATTGTCCATTAGGACTAAATTGCAAAGATTAGAAAATATGAGATTCTAGAAGATTTAAGTATGAAATAGAATTATAAAAATTACTAGGGGTCCTTATTTAGCAATTAGACCATTATATGTTAAGATGGACAAAAATGGACATGGGAAGGAAAAATCTCAAGAAAGGATCATTAAGGGCATTTTTATCATTTGGTTAATAAAAGAATTAAAAGGGAAAATAAGTCAAAAATGGTGTCCATCTTCCTCCCCCTTGGCCGAAAATCACAAGGAAGACATAGCTAGGGTTTCTTCAACTTTCAAGCTTGATAGTAAGTGCATCCTAGGCCCGTTTTTAAAGTTTTTTGTATTTTGAGATTCTCGTAGCTCGGTTTAGCTATTTCTAGCTATATTTTGTGTAACATTCTGAATTAATGGGCCTTTGCGTTTAGTCTGCTGTGATGTTTATGTTATCTCTAATGTGTTAATTAGAGTGTTTAAGGGGTTCAGACTGGACTCAGGGTTGGGCTGAGCCCTTAGTCAAATTTGCTGTTTGGACACTTTAGTGGAAAGCCTGTCAAGATAGGGCTTAAAGATATTATTTTTGTTTTAAATCACAAATGGGCTTGTGGCCCAGTGGCAAAGTGGCACCACATAGAGAGCAGGGAGGTGGCATCAACTAGGGAGGCCCAAATTCGAGTCGCATATAGCCCAATTCTTTTAATTAAATGTTAGTTAATTTTCAGTATTTAAATGAGTAGAGAGGGACGGTAATAAGGCTTAAAAATAGGAAGATTTACTCGAGTGGATAATGCTGATAATATGGCAGATAAAGGGAGGAAAAGGTGGTGTGATCTAGGTTTCTTTTGGAGATGTGATCAGGTAGATACGGGAGGAAATTTAGGATTTATCTGCTGATCAATAGTGGTGGCCAAATTTCCACCTCTTGGAGGGAGGAGGAATCAGTTTTAATATGGCAAAGGGGTGCCGAAATTTCCCTTGAGTAGTAGCTCAATTTTAAGGTATCAAAAAGGGCATTTTCGGTTTTAGGAAGTAGGTGCCAAAATTTTGTGATTAAGTGGGGGAGATATCTTTTTATTTTCGGCATTAGGGTTTTTCCATTCTTTTTTCTCATTCTTTTCTCTCATTCTCTTGCAAATAAATCCCTAATCCCAAGCTCTCATCTCCACTTTTATGCAAAAGCTAAAATCTCATTGTGTTCATCTCCATAAGCCGAATACCCTAGTCTATTCTTTTCTTTTCGTTGATTTCTTCATCAAAGCCGAATCTTCATAGATCTCTTGAGATCATCTTTTCTTTTTTATCTTCTCAAAAGCCGAAGTTCTCTAGGAGTTGCCGAATTCTCTGTAAAGGTAGGTGTCGATTTCTTCTGTTCCATTCTTTTTCTCTTTTGATTTTTGAAGACAAAGCCGAAAGGCTAATGGATTGTTGGTCTATTATGTTTATGTGTTGGGCGACACATCGGGAATCGAAGTAGATCGTCTAGATCTAAAAGCCAGAAATCGCTAGGCTCTAAACTCCATCTTTCGAGATTTCAAGGTAAGGGGTTCTCTTTAGATTCTCGTTAGATTCGCTATCGTAATTGTAATCTTAACCATATGTTATGATGGTAGCAACTGAAAAGGGTATTTTGGATGGAATCAAATATCGATCAAGTGAAGGAGGGGATTGGATCTGTTAAACCAATCCCTAAGTTTAAGAAACAAGCAGTGTCAACAGTTTGGGATTGGCCGCAGGGTTGTGGACCGGCTTCAGAACAAAACCAAAGGCAGTTAGCAGTCGTATCGGCTATCGATAGTGTTGACATAGAAAGTATCATCTTGACTGTAATCAGGTGTGTAGATCTCTAACACACTAATTATCTGTATTATGTATGATATGGGCTAAAAGCCGGAAAAAGGCTATATGGACAGTCGTGTTACCCAAAAAGGGTAGGCAAAGGATGCCAGGTACGTAACTATAGAAACTTCTCTATGTGTGTATCGATGTATATAAAAACCTGTGATCTTTTAGGTAGTATACTGTTTTGAATTTGCTTGGATGTATGCATGGGATAGGGTTAATACGATGAAGGGGAAGAGCATGTTAATAGGTCACTTGGTGATCGGTGGTTAAACCACGAATTGTAAAATTAGGTCACATAGTGATCGGTGGCTAAGCCACGTTAAATTGATTCCTGATTGTTAGGAATAGGCAGCATGACTATCGATATGGTGTGTAGCGGTTGGTGGGTTGATTGTAGAAATCCCCAAGGTGTGTTGGTTGGTACGGGCTGGTGTGTAGAGGATGGATCACTAGGTTGGGTTGGGCCATGTTGCATGTAAATATTTTGTTGCCATTGTGTATGGGTCAAGGCCCATAATGTGTTTGTTGGCCTAAAGCCTTTTATGTGTTTTCAGGATTTGCAAACCGAGTCTTGGTGACTCACCCTTTATTTTTCCCGACTTTTAGATGAGCAGAGATCGTGGACATGGGAGCCGAGGCGGACTCGAGGGGCCATCAAGTTTTATTTTATTTATCTTCATGAACTATTTTCGGTTTTCTTTAAGTTTTAATGTTGGGACTATTTATGTAATAAGGCCCCATGGCTTAGGTTATCGCTTTACATTTGTGCATGTTTACAGTTTGAAAGTTTATGTTCAAGGACTTAAGCCATAAAAAGTAATTAAATGGGTTTTCCAAACATGTTCAACGTAAAAACAAAGGTTTTCAACAAATATCTCATTTTTAACAAATGCCTAAGTAAAGAAACTGAGATTTCCAAAAACCATTAAAGTAAAGTTTTTAACAATAAACCCCGTAGCATACCAGATCTGGTCGTAGCGTTTGGGCCGGGTTTGGGGTGTTACATTTTGGTATCAGAGCCCAGTTGCAATACTCGGGCTGTGAAAGGGGTCCAGTAGTAGTTTATAAAGTTGGTAAAAATGCTTTGGTTGAGATATGGCCTTCGAGTCTACCGGCACCCGATCCACACAGGTAAGTATTCTGACTCTTGATGTGATATACATGTTGGGTTGATGGGCTTTATTGATGTAGACTAGCATGTTAGGAATTAATGGACTCTAGGCCTAGTTTAAACAAACTCTTTAAATTCATAAAACTTAATATAACTAAACATGTCCGTAAACCGATCATTTGGGTTAGAGTGTGGTAACCGACATATGCATGTCTAGGATTGGATCTAGTGAGAGCTTGGTACTTAAGCGGTCCGAGTGACCCACCTCCTCTTTTCTGAGATCCTACCTGGTGCATAGTGTTTGTTCACTTTAACCGCGAGGACTTGTTTATGGGCCAAAGTTAATTACTAAAATACCCCTTATATTTGTAAAATTACTAAAATACCCTTACATTTGCAAAATTCCTAAAATACCCCTATTTGTAAAATTATTGAAATACCATTGGATCGTAAAATTACCGAAATACCCCCTATTTTGCAAAAGTACCGAAATACCCCTATTTTGCAAAATTTCCAAGATACCCTTATTTTGCCAAATTACCAAAATACCCTCAGTAGGGTAGAATTACTGAAAATACCTCTGCAGTGAAATGACGAAAATACCCTTAGGTGATGAATGTGGGTTCATGGATGCTACTTGTATGTTGATGTATGATGGTTGAATGTGTGTGGAACTAGGAGATATAAACTTGAGACTGAAACTCAGAGATATAATTTCAATTCGAAAGAACTACTCTTAAAACTATTGTCCATAAGATTGTTCATGGTTAATCAGTGGAAGAAATTAATAATTCATAAAATTTCTAATCAGATAAACGCGAATCGGTAGAATGAGTACAAGGGGTCATGGACGTCCTGCGCGTGGCCGTGGTAGGGGTAGGATGGCTGTGTCTGAACCAGTAGGATCTGGTTATGGGTCTGGACACGAGATGCCAGTACCATCAGCTGCGGAGGTGAAATTTTAGGACCAGATGGCCGGAGATGATGCGGTGTCCCAGGCGATGTTAAGGGTTTTAGAAAGGGTTGCTGGGGCAGGCATGGGCACAGGAGCCCGAAAATCTTTGCCGGAGCAACTTAGGGCTAATGGGGCGTATGTTTAGTTTAGGGAATTTTTGAATAGCCCCGAGTACACCGAAATTCGTTGGAGGCAGTTGAGCGTATAATGGATGATCTAAATTTCACTGAAGAGGAAAAACTGAAAGGGATTGTATCTCTCCTACGGGACGAAGCTTATCAATGGTGGCTTACGGCTAAGGATGGTACGGTGGCTGACCGTATCACTTGGGATCTCTTCAAAACGGTGTTTCAGAGTAAATACATTGGGACAAGTTATGTGGATGCGCAGCATAGAGCATTTCTAAATCTGGTGCAAAGAAGTAGGTCGGTGGCTGCGTACGAAGCGAAATTCTTACGCCTCAGCCATTATGCTCGAGGAATGGTGGCCACAGACCATGAACATTGTGTTCGATTTGAAGATGGTCTGAGGGATGATTTGCGTGTATTGATAGCTCCACAGCGGGAGAGGGAATTTGTTGTGCTTGTGGAAAAAGCTAAGATAGCTGAGGAGGTAAAACGGACAGAGAAACTAAATCGGGATAGAGATAGGGGTGAAAGTAAGAGGAATTTTGGATCGTTAGGGGCAGCTGGGCGTACTCAGAAAAGGCCTAGGTCAGACGGGTCGAGGCGAGATGAGAGACTTGCTGCTGCTAGTCAGACACAGAAGTGTGCTCGATGTGGTAAATTCTATGTAGGTGAGTGTTGGGCGGGCAGTGGGAAGTGCTTTAAGTGTGGATCTACGGACCACCAAGTTAGAAATTGTTCACAGCAACGGGGCAGTGAAGGGCCCACGAGCCAAGGGAATGCACAGCTTGGAAGAGGTGGTCAGCTGCCACAGAGAGGTCGTGGTCTAGCCAGAGGTGGTAACGGTTCCGGTCGGGGCTGTGGAGCACCGGTGCCAAGGGGGAGAAACACCGAGACGAGATGGCCTGGGGTTAGTCTATGCCGCCGACGCCGAGAGGAGGCGACGCACCGGATGTTATAACCGTGACGCTTTAATTTTTTTGGTTTGCCTTATACTGCCTTGATTGATATTGGTTCGATGCACTCTTATGTTGCTAGTGCTATAGCGGGAACTTTAAACTTAGATTATTAGACTTCTTCTAGGGAGATGACTGTAGTGAGCCCTCTAGGACAAACTGTAGTGGTAAACAAACTGTATAAGGATGTACCCATGAAAGTTCAAGGGGTAGCTTTTTGGGCTGATCTGATGGAACTGCCGTTTGGGGGGTTCGATTTGATCTTAGGAATGGATTAGTTAGTGAAGTATCAAGTGAATTTGGATTGTGCAGCCAAGCGTATGGTGTTAAAAACTCCCGATGGTGGCGAAGTGTTGGTGATAGGTGAAAGGGGGAACTGTTTGTCAAATGTGGCGTCTGCCTTAAGGGCAGAAAGGATGGTGAGGAAAGGATTTTGACGGAGGCTCCGGTGTTGATTTAGCCGGAGGCTGGAAAGGAGTTCGTGATTTACTGTGATGCTTCACACACGGGACTAGGATGCGTGTTAATGCAAGGTGGAAAGGTTGTTGCGTACGCATCTCGATAGTTAAGACCGCATGAATCAAATTATCCCACACATGATTTAGAATTGGCGGAAGTGGTTTTTGCTCTGAATATCTGGAGACATTATCTGTACGGGGAGAAATCTGTCATTTACACCGATCATAAGAGCTTAAAATACCTTTTGACCTAGAAGGAGTTGAATCTAAGGCAAAAGAGGTGGATCGAGTTGCTAAAGGACTATGACTGCTCGATCGAGTACCATCTAGGTAAAGCTAACGTGGTGGCGGATGCCTTAAGTCGTAAAGTAATCTCTGACTTGGGAGCAATGTTTGCTCACCTTAGTCTATATGATGATGGAAGTTTATTAGCTAAACTTCAAGTGAAACCCTCTTGGGTCAGTCAGGTTAAGGAGAAACAAAGAGATGACGAGTTGCTAAAGGAGAAGTTTCCTAGGATCAAGTGAAGAATCAACAGAATTTCGTGTGAATGAG